>JASUUJ010000175.1:1800000-2316734 GCA_030449895.1 Citrus mangshanensis | reverse complement strand
GCTACGTATTGCTTCATCTTAACCTTCATGATTTTGTTGTTTGGTGAAAAGTTATCAAAAGAAGATCGGAACGTTTCGTAAGTTTTTAAAGAAAGAATAATGTATATGCATAGGAGATTATTGCAAAAAGAGGTAATCGTCCCCATGAGGTCTGTTGTGGTTGATTGAAATTTCTCACTTTGAGTTATACTTCGTTCAGTTACGTATTGCTAAAACAACGCCTTTATAAAAGTGTTAAATCCAATCGCCGACGTCGTTTCCGCACTCTAATCTGCAAATTAATTTCACTATTTCTTCCCTTTCAGAATTGGGTAATTTTTAGGGATCTTCCCTAAAATTTAGTGTATTGAAAGTCGAATAGAAAATATTCATATAATTATAAGGACCTCCCTGATATTCATACAAAAATATGTATAACGTTATTATAAAGGATAAATACGTAAAAGTAAATTTAAAATTTAAACAAAAATAAAATTTGTAAGCACTTGCTTCGAATGGAGCAGTAAGCAGCCCCTTCTCACGGGTAGAGCAAGGCGCGTCATCGGTGTGCGCGCGCCTCACGACGCGTCGTGTGTTCCAGCCAGTGAAAGGAGGAGGAGTCGCGCACAAGCGTGACTATGTCTCAGTGATTGGGAGTACGGGAGATCGAAGATCGAGGCCGGAGGTGGCCGAATGCATGGCGGTTGAGTGTTGGACCATAAATTAGTCTCACACTTGCACGTGCGATTCCAAGGTGTTTTTATTCTGAAGATGAAGGAGATTATCATATGGCCATTTGGTTTAATCTATTTGCACTGCGTTTATTTATTTATTTTTTACTTTGAAAGACACACTTCATCTTTGCGAAGAGTGCTCATGAGGGAGTTGAAGCATCGATTTTCAACTGGTCTTGGGGAAGACCTCGTCTGGGCTCAAAGGGAGTCAAGACTATTAATTGGAAGTAACGTGAAGGCTCACCGCTGCGGTGAAGGCAAGTGAGGGGAGTTTCAAAGTCAGCCCATCAGGTTGAAGTGTTAGGAGTGTCTACATTGGGTGGTAGCTCTATTAAGGTCATCACGGGGGTGATTCCATTTTGTTGGATGGGACAACAATGGCTTGCACTTCTGCTTGTTATAAGGAAGCATAGTCGATGAGGGCATCGACATTCGCGAGTGGGGGAGAGTTGTCACGGGCTTGCGTTTCACCAGGAGTATTTGTTGTTTTGTGTTTTAAAATTAGCACAACACTTAAGCACAACAAATGTGCATTTTGTGTTTAGTATAAGGTCTGATTTTTGGGAGAAAAATTGCCACACACGTGAATGCAACAAACTCTCTCACGGATCTCGCTCTGTTCAACAACCAGCGTTGCTCGAATTTTCCCAAGTTTCCTCATCGCTACTGTCTTCCGACACATCTCCCTCACCACGCAAAGCAAAGCCAAGTCTCGACTCTCACGCAAGAGTGTCGGGCCCCGATCTCCTCACGCAACAATAACCTTGTCTCCAGCAACGTTGTAATCGTCCTTGTGAGGCAATTCTGTGGTAAGACATCAGAGCTTATGAGTTGACTCTTAGGGAGTTGAAGCTCATTGTCCTGTAATTGCAGCCTTCGTGATGTTGAGGAAAGTTTATCTTGTAATTCCAGCCTCTATGTTTATTTGTTTCAAAGAAAGAGAGAGGGAGAGTGAGGGAGCAAAGTGCTTGAAACGAACCGAGATTTGTTGCGTGAGGGAGAACAAAGGGTAGACTTGCTGCGTGGTGAGAGAGAACGACAAGGGCATTTTTGGAATTTCAACAGTCAACCAATGGTCTACTTAACAGAATACTAATGTCAGGGGAGATTTCTTTAATTGCATGAATACTTTCTATCCAACTGTCAATACACTAAATCTCAGGGGAGGTCCCTAAAAATTACCCTTTCAGAATTCAGTGAAGAAGCAGCTTATTACAGCTTTAAATTGATCACGTGCTCTGTGCTCAATCCTGTGCGAAAAGAATCTTCAATCAGCTTTGTAAACTCGTTCGCTGGAGCCGCTGAATCGACTCAGGTACCCGTCGATTTTCAGTCTCTCTCCTCTTTTTTTTTTTTTTAAATACATGAATAATTTTATATAATTAGCATTCTTGAGTTTATATTTGGTCCAAAATCAATCACAGCGTATAATTGGAAAATCATGAGTAAATACGGCTTGCAACTTAGGGTTAATCCATCACAACAAAAGAAACAGCCGACAAATAAACCGCCGCTGCCACCGCCTAAGGCTTTTGGTCTTGATAATGACGGCGGCGGCGACGACGACGTGGAGGGAGAAATCTCCCGCCAAGCTATCAAGAACAGGGCTCTCAAAGAGGTAAAAGATTCTCTGATTTTTTATTTATTTTATTTATAAATAAATGAAATTAACTGTCATGCTTTTGTTAATTTTAAAGATTGAGGAGCAGCAAAGGAAGGCCTTGGCAGAGGATCCAAACGTGTTTGATTACGACGGATGTTATGATGAGATGAAGCAGAAAAGTGTCCGACGTAAAGTGCAGGATCGTGCAGACACACAGGTATATATGTAAAGTTAATAATAATAATTCAATCATTTTTTAATTTATATTTATTTTATGTGTTATGCTGTCTATAATATATAACTGGTGTTATTGTATCTTGATTAAGCCTAAATATATTCATAAACTGATGAACAAATCTGAAGATCTAAATCGGGATCATGACATAATCTATTAGAGTAAACTTACTAAAGAGAGAAGCTACAGGAAGACCACCTTTTTGCAGACAAGGAAAAATTTGTTACAGGTGCATAAAGAAGAAACTTGAAGAGCAGCAAAGGTGGGCTCGTGAACAAGCCTTGCGTGATCTTCTTCGAGATGAGAGAGATGATGTATGTCTAATTTTTCCTTGTGATCTTTACACTTTTAATTATGTCACTGCTAAATTTTTCTGATTACTTTTTCCTGTTATTTCACCTTTACAAGCCTTGTAGCCTTTTTTATCTCTGCCTTCTGATCTTCATGAAGTATATGAGCTTAAAATTAGTTATTCAACTGGTACTTACAAACTTTTATTCAAAAATTTTCATCAGTTCCTTGCGTCTTGGACTGCATTTGTGTACAATTTATGGGAAAATAGTGGATATTTTCGAGTTATCATGACAAATGATAAATGGATTATCTGTCATTTTGTCTTTCAACGTGTCTTGTGAATCACAATTTGATGGAGGTGTAAGACAGTCTTTTCGGCATTTCATAAAGGGACTTTGAAATGACTGGAAATAGCTATTTCATCTTTTTGCTAGAATGCTTTACCTGATAGGAGAAACGAAATAGATTTACTTGGTTTATTTAGAGAAAATGTCATATAATAGCTATTTTATCTATCTTGCTTAGATGCTAACTTCTGTTTATTATGCTATTCTTGTGTAAGAGTGTTATGGTGTTCATAATACGCATGTGGCAGTGGGGGAGACTTCTTGTGTTTGGTCAAATTTGTTATCTGATATCTGCTGTTCCTTCTGGAGAAATAAAATATTGGCTTCTGTTTTGAACTTCCCCCATTCTGTTTTGCACACTTACTGTCTTCTCAGTCACCGGAAGAAATTTGAAAAGCATCATGAGATGAGGTAGAAAGAAGAAAACAGTGAACTTCAAAACCGCTCATTCCACTAAATCCATCTTCAAGTTTGGTATCTAAAGCTCATTATAATGCTTTCTGCCTCCTTAGTTGTATTCCTGTTGATATAAGTACAATCAAACATCCCCAATCCAGTTATTCAGCCCTCATAACTTCTATCCTCTCTTGATATAAAGCTGTTATCTTGTTGTTATGCTTTGACCTATATCATAGTTGTATTCCTGTTAAAGTTTATCCTTTTTGCTTCTGCATAAAAATATAAGGGGTAATGCAAATGCTTTGTATGGTTCTGAATCAATCTACCATCCTGACCTTTCTGTTTTGACCTCGCTTGATATAAAGCTGTTATCTTGTTATGCTTTTGACCTATATCGTAGTTGTAATCCTGTTGGAAGTTTATCCTTTTTGCTTCTGCATAAAATATAAGGGGTAATGCAAATGCTTTGTATGGTTCTGAATCAATCCACCACCCTGACCTTTCTGTTTTTGGATGGGGTGGAGGGAACCAAAGGTTATACAACCATTTAATGAGCTCTAAAATTCCTGTACCTTATAGTATGAGGTACTTGCTGCCACCTTGTGCAAGATTGGATGAGCAAGTACTACCTAGGTAGTAGCATTAGCCTAGCACCCTTACATCCAATGTGTGCTGGAATACCCTTGTATCTACCATGCAGTGATACTAATTACGATGAACAGTTTTAGGGCAATGCTCTTGAATCTTGATATAAGTGCTCTGGTCTGGGTATGGAAGCCCTTAGTGCCCCCCTAGAGCAATCGGATCGAATAATCTCATACCATTTAGCATGGGTTCTTAGCAGCTTCGTTATGGATACTATATGCAAAGAAGGCAGCAATCTTGCACCTAGGGAATCTGATACTGCACGCTGCCTTTTGTGTATGTGGTTTTTTTTTTCCTCATATATTGTGACATTTTCAAATTTATTTTATCTGGTCATTCTGTATTCTGTAGATTTGGCTTGAATATGCAAGATGTGAATTTTATGACATGGTTTAGGCTTTTATCATGGATAATATACCTTGTAAAGTGTTTATTGGTTTGATAACTTAAGAAATCTTAGATGCTGTATTTCATCTGGCCATATCAGGTCTTAGATGCTGTATTTCATCTGGCCATATCAGGGTTCGGATGGGTTTGATTTACATTGATGTGCTATTTTTTTTTTTTTAAATCTACATCTATCCTTAAAAATCATGAATTGTTACTATCATTTAATCTCAATCACCATTATTATTTTTTTTAATCGTTGATGTTGCATTAGGTTATTGCCTGAAAGCATATCTAGTGCATCCTTTATTGCTTATCAAATATTAATGAACTACTGTGTGATTGTGAGTGGTATTTATTTGATAGAACTGAATTAGTATTTAACGCAAATTGCATTCTGATATTATTTCCCACTTGATCTTAATTGCACTTGTATGATTTCATATCTTAGAAATCTATAGTCTGCATCTAATGAACTTCCTTCAGCTATTTTTCTAATTTGTTTCATGTCTGTATCTCTGTTCTGAAGGTCACCAAGAAGACTGATGGGAGTGATTTTTACTTCAACCTTCATAAAAATGTTGCCTTTGGTGGAGTAAACAAGGACTCAATGAATTTAGACAAGAAGGCTGAAGTAACAAAGCCAGAGAAAGAGGTAGACAAGACGGGCCATTGAACAAAAGAAGGCCAGAGAAAGAGGAAATACAAAGAGCTGCTGACACCAGAGAAAGAACATTTGTCTGCCTACTCAAACTCTGCTTGAGTCTTCCAGAGGGAAAGAAGGGCATCAGGCTGAAATCGACTTCTAGAAGAAGCATCGAGTCCTCAGAATCAAACCCAGCATCTGACAGGCCAGTTTCAGACAGTTCAGAGCAAGAAAACCTCTTGGTTGAGGAACCATCTGATAGCCAACCAAAGCCTGACCATCACAAAGAAGTCAAGATGCACTAGCTGCTGCTAAAGAGCGGTTTATGGCACGCAAGAAAGCAAAGGAACAATAATGTTTCTGTCATGGCCACAACAATTCTAACTTTACAAGCTTCAACATTGAACTATTCATTTTCCTGTAATAATATATGCTAACCATAGAGACTGTTTCTGAATTCTGATCTGTTTCATACAAATCATTTTCGCATTTCTCCCAATCTGCACTAGTTTGTTAATTATGAAGTGATCAACATTGCTGTACTTGCTGATTTTTCCTTGTTCATCCAGTATTGGTTCTGCACATGTTCTGTTTACTTGAGCAGTAATAATACAGCACGAAAAACTTGGTTTGGATGGTTCTATCAAGCATCATGTTGTAGTAGGGTATGTTTCTCTGCCATTGTTGCTCAAGAGGTCAACTTTAGTGGGATCGCCCTGGCGGTGGACAAGTTTGGCTGCTTATATTAAATTTCGCCAACTGCCCATCCGACCTTTAACGTTACATGCGGGCGGCAAGCCAGCACGACGTGAGATGATCAGCCATTCATCTCAAACAAATTGAATGTGGTCCACGTGCCTGTTCCCCACAAACGGGAATAGCATTCCGCCAAAAAGTTATGTACGGTGTTGCCCTACACAACAGCAGATGAGAAAGCTTAATCACCTAAGCTCCAGTGGTCTCATGACCCAAACAGCTCGTGAGGGTTAAAAAGGTCTGCAGTAGATCGATTGTATTATTCCCATTCAATAATTACTACTTTTGATAATGAAACGCATTCATGTTGTATCCATGCTTGTCACTGAGTGACAGTTGTCTTTTTGCTATTCCAAATTTAATGCATTAGATCATCACAATTTTTTTAATTGTATTCTTCAAATTTTTATTTATTTATTTATGTAACAAATAAAACGGAAAAAAATTAGTCGTTTTTCAAAAAAATTTAAATAAAAATAAATTTATATTATTTTTTCCTTCATTGAAATAATAATAATTAGGAGGCTTGTAGAATCGATACCACATACAACAAGAAGACACGGCAGACTACATACGTTATTCTCACATGACGTAAAATTACGTTAAACGAATCTCATCAAGCTTCATTTAATAATTATATCACTTTTATCTCTTCAATAATGGCGAGATAAAAATATAATATAGTACTATTTGAAGAGGAAATGACTCAATATTGAAGAGAGAAAAGAAAATTTAATTTAAAAATCTTTCAAAATTTTTATTAATGATGTGACTCTCCACATTCAAAATTTTATTTTAAATGGTTTTATACTAGTTGCAAAATACTCACTCGATCAAAACCTAACAGGCATTGTTCACATTCTTTCCATTGCATTAACCCATTAAAACCTCAAGAGTACCCTCTTTCTGGGCAACAATGGCTTCCAATATTTCTGCTCTCTGTTTATCATTCATATTCTTCTTCAGCCTGCTCTCCATTTTTCCCTCATCAATCACTTCCCTCACTTTCTCCCTCTCTCGTTTCCACACAAACCCATCTCAAGATTCACATCAAAACCTCACCAATTCTCTAGTCTCCTCGTCGTTAACCAGAGCCCTTCACATCAAAAGCCCCCAAACTAAAACCACCACTACCACAACAACAACCAAAATCTCTTCTCACAGCTATGGAGGTTACTCAATTTCCTCTCATTTGGTACTCCCCACAAATCATCCCTTTCTATATTAGACACAGGCAGTCACCTTGTCTGGTTCCCATGCACAAACCATTATCAGTGCAAGTACTGCTCCTCCTCAAAATTCCTTCCTTCATTCCCAAACTATCCTCCTCATCAAGGCTCCTCGGCTGCCAAAACCCTAAATGCTCTTGGATTCACCACGAAAGCATTCAATGCAGAGACTGTAATGATGAACCCTTGGCCACCTCAAAAACTGTACCCAAATCTGCCCTTCTTATTTGGTCCTCTACGGTCCTGGCTTAACAGAAGGAATTGCTCTGTCAGAAAACCTAAATCTTCCCGACAGAATAATACCTAACTTCCTCGTCGGATGCTCTGTTTTATACTCCCGCAAGCCGGCAGGCATTGCCGGGTTCGGCCGCGGCAAAACCTCACTTCCGAGACAGCTCAACCTCCACAAATTCTCTAACTGCCTCCTGTCTCACAAGTTCGACGACACGACAAGAACCAGCTCTGATTCTTGATAACGGCAGCTCGATTCTGATAAGAAAACAACCGGTCTAACTTACACGCCTTTTGTAAATAACCCAAGTGTTGCTGAAAGAAATGCCTTCAGTTTACTACTACGTTGGTCTCAGACGGATCACCTGTCGGTGGCCGGCGTGTTTGAGGTTCGTAGTAGTACTGGAGGCTGGATGGTGATGGAAATGGAGGCTCCATTGTTGATTCCGGTACTACGTTCACATTCTTGGCACCGGAGTTGTTCGTGCCATTGGCCGATGAGTTTGTATCCCAATGGTGAAGAACCGGAACTATACTAGGGCACTTGAGCTGAGGCTTTTAACGGGGTTGAGGCCCTGTTTTGATGTTCCGGGAGAGAAAACGGCGTCGTTTCCGGAGTTGAAGTTGCATTTCAAGGGAGGTGCTGAGGTGACACTGCCGGTGGAGAATTATTTGCGGTGGTTGGTGAAGGTTCGGCAGTTTGTTTGACGGTGGTGACCGACAGGGAGGCGTCTGGTGGGCCGGCGATAATATTGGGGAATTTTCAGATGCAGAATTATTACGTGGAATATGATTTGAGGAACCAGAGGTTAGGGTTTAAGCGACAACTCTGCAAGTGATCAGGATACAAGATATTATTGGCCTTCGGACACTGATACTTGAGCAGTTGAAGAGAAAACAGAAAAATAAGATAAGATGACTACAAAATATAACTGTACCCCGTACCACATACATTATATTCTATCAACATCTCAGCCCCGACATTACTATTGCTGGCCCGCATGCCTCAGGTTCAAAAAAAGGAGCTTCATATTAGTTACTGGATACAATTATCCTAAGCGGCACTCTAGCCTTAGCTCTACTTGTTAGGCTTTACTTAAGGTGTTCTCTAGTTTATTCTTTGTTTCTTTTGTTTGCTTTAGTTATTTCTCTTTTTATTGGCTGTGTTTGTTCTTTCGTTTGGAGGTTTGGTCTATATACCCTTTTAAATGTATTTATTTTTATTTTTATTTTTATTTTTAATCAACAGGTAATTAAGGAGGTTTTGTCTAACCCCCGTCCTATGGTGGTTTTAAATAAAAATAAATAAAATCTTATCACTATCTTGTCAGTTTATCACTTTCCTATTCTCATTCGTATATTTGTACTATTGTTATATGAAGTTCATTATACATTACTAATAATACGCAAGATCTTATTATATTTGAAAAATTACTTTGGTTTAGTTTTTGAAACCTGAAGAGTAAATCTATGTGAAGATCTATGAGTTGGAACCAGTTATTATTATTATTTGTTTGATACATTGGAGCTTAGTAAAAACTAGGCCTGAATAGAAGGAGAAACTGAGGTCTCATATATATCATTACATAACCAATAACTAAGCCCCCTGGGGTTTTAACAGCTGGATAAGGAAACAGCCATTAATCAGAAAGTAAAATTGGCTTCCCGATATATATAATATATGCTTTATGGTGATGATCCATTGTCTACTCATTTGTTCCTTAATGGTAGTTATGAGAGAAAAATGTGCATCAGGCATCAAGCTAGTGGAGGAAATAAGTTGCGACTAGTTTATTAATTGGTAAAAATGCTAATCTTTTCTTAAGTTCATAGGAGATTTGCACACTTATTATTTTAATAATTGTAAGGACATGATTTAGTTAATTGTTGACTTTTCTTATGAAACACAAAAACATATGTTGATAGTTAGCTAAATTAATTATGAAACTAATCGACTTTAATCTAAAAAACTCTTATTTTATGACATTCATTTTGTGAGATATCATTAATAACCAAACAACTCATTTTCATTTTTTGGGTTAAAAATCTACCTAATATCTACTTAAAAGAATTTTTATTTGAAAAGAAAAACATACCTTAAATCAACATAAAACTTGTCTCATATTAAAATTTATCATTTGCTTTCCCTTGTTCACGTTTAGAATGAAATTTTTGAATATCTACCATCGTTTTTGAATATTCCTTATTAGAAAATTTGGCTGGATCTATCATCATCCTTTTCCTAGCAGATGCCTTTTATAATTTTATTGCACACCTTCCTTGGGCTTTCGTAATCTGTCACCAGAATTCGACTTGGGATAAAATACTTGGGCTGAGTGATCTGGACTGTTTTGGTTGATCAGGCCCATTAAAATTGGCTATATTGGCTAAGGTAATATTGTAGTTGTATATGTATATTGAGAATTGTATGTTTCTTTCAATATAGGTTATTAATTCTAATTTCTGAAAATTCATAAACTACTGTGAATTTCTTAAGTCTTCTAATTTATTCTTAATTTTTAAAGCTAATGTTTCATAATAATTTAAACAGTTTAATTATTTGCAATAAAAGTTTTCTAACATGGAAAGTTTTGAAAGAGCTTTAACGCTAATTATTCTTTCTATTTCAGGGACTAATGAAGATGTATAATCTAAGATTCCCCCACTATAAGGTGATTGAATTTCATATTATTTATGCTAACATTAATTACACGATTCATTGATGATAATGCATGGAAGATGATGTGAAAAGGACCATCAGCTAGAATTGTTCCAACTTCACCAAACCCTAATAATATCAGTGCTGGCTAAACGTGGTAAAGTAGAAAGTAGGTAGTGAATTTGATCCCTCTTTTAGAATCTATGCAACTCTTCTTTTATAAAGTTGAAGCAAAGCGAAACTAAATATGATTTCTCTTTACTCTATCTCTCTTATGTAGCTTAATTTTTTTTCTCCCTTAACAAACACCTTTCATGATTTCGTCTATATGCCCCACAAAGAATAAATATTTATATATAAAATGACAAAAGCTCATGACCTATATGCATACTACAAAGAATATTACTTGAATCAAGCAATTCGTCATTCTGATACCCTTTTGATATTTTTCAAAGTCATGCTAGGAATCAACGGAAAAAACTACCAAGTTTATACTAATTTTTTTAAGTTGAATAAGCTCATGGGAAGTTCTTATTGGTTAATCTAACCCTAGAGATTGTAATTTCTGCTATTCACAGTCCAATTTCCTCATAACATGATCCAAAATATGTGCTACTTGATATGCTATTAAACAAATTCTTTTTGGAGTTAGCATTAAAAGATACACTTAAAAAAAGACCATCGCTTGCTGTCCCAATGAGAAAGAACCATTGTCAAACAACAAATCTGAGACAGATAAATCTATTTTGTGTTTCCAATAGAATGAAACAGATCCAATTGCTTCGCAAATGCGAAGCGGAAACATCCAAACGGCTTCCAAAACTCAAGGGCCGTCCTGTAATTCTACTCGAATAGAAATAAAATCAAGTGAAACAACAATCAATTCCTTGGACCCCCATGTGGGTACCCAACCCCGATATGTTACCGTCACTCAAATCCTCTACCATGCAAATGTCACAATAACATCTCTTAAATCAAGGCTTGATTAATTGACATTAACCAAAAAAAATCAAATTCAATATTGCCCAAAAGATAAATTTTATATTAACTACAATGAAGTCTCATATAACAACAATTAACAAAGAAACTAAAAATTAAAGAAACCCTAACCATGAGAAGATGAACAAATTGATATTGATCATTATTAGACATCAACAGAGCAGCTCTGCACGAGCTGGAACTTAACAGAGGCGCCAGAAGCAATGCCTTTACTCTTGTCACCAAATGTAATATAAGCAGGACAATTTACATGCAAGTGATATCTTCCAGAAATCCAAGTGCCAACTTTCCATTTGATTCTCCCATCAACCTTGATGTTCACCATCACCATGCCGGCATTCAAGTCCTGGCCCAACGCCTCCGCCACGAACGGCGACACAGGCACGGAGTTACCGTACAGAAACGGGGACCAAACGATGACGTCCTTGTGGCCCTGGTAGGTCGCGGGGAGCAATGTGGCAAGACTTATCTGCTGGTTTCGGTAGGAAGCGTAGACGTCAGCTTTCTGGTAGTAGATTCCGATTTTGTCGTTTGGGTTTCTCGTCGTGATCGTGACCTGTAGGTTCGTCGTGAGGGCGTTCGGTGGCGACGGTCCAGTTGAGAGGTTGAATGCGTAGAGGGTTGCGTCCGGGAGGATGAAGCTTGGCTTGACGGCCTTGTGATTGCCCAGAAGAGGAAGATTATGAGAAGAACGACGATGATTAAGCCGCCGACGGCGTACAGTATGAGCCGGACCAGCTTCTTCCTGTCGTCGTGGCTGTGGCCACAGTCCTTTTCAGACATTGTTTGTTTGTTTGTAATGTAAATGCAAGAACATGAACAAAGAAGAGATAAAGAGAATGGAGAGTTTAGGGTTATATAGAGAAACAAATTTGCCGTGTGCTTTAGGTCACATTATTGATTACACTATGTTTTCATAGCAAAGGAATCAATTAAGTAAGTAATTAATAATTCAATTGGTACATACTTCTTTAGTCTTTTTAGGTTTGAACTAACTACTCAATTAGTACTCTTATTTTTAGAAATTGTTTCGTACCATCTTTATCGTATAAATTCATTAAAAATCTACTTAATAATTCTCTTCTTTTTTTTATTTTTTTTATATTTTATATGTTAAATTTATTTGAGTTTTAAATTATGTCAAAAATATTAATTTATTTTAAAAATTATATCTATCAATTAGAAGCTAAAATAATTGACCGAAACCTTAAAGACTAAGACTAAGAGGAAAATTTACAACAATTTTACACGGTGAGGTGGGTGGTGGGAAATTGACCTTATCTCATATGCAAGAGAAACGCTCTGAAAAGAATAAAAGTGGGGGCCAAAGTAATTATAATGAAGTATGATAAGGGTACCAATAAAGTTTATGAATTGAGCCCTAAGCCGATTCCGACCTGGCCTTCCCGCCTCAAGCTCATTAACTTCGCTTCTTGCGACTTCTAATATGAGTTATAATACGGATTTAAAGGTGTTTTTCACAGTTGGGGCTCTCCACAAGATACCTCGTGGTTAAGAAAAAAAATGAAGTATGATAAGGGTTTTAATTTGGTGACAGACTATTTTACTTGATGTGAAATTTCAGTGGGATTAAAAAAATTATTGTTACTATTATTTCACAATGGATCTGTTCTGATTCTGAGCTCTGTCAGCTGCCTTTTCTTTTTTCTTTTTTTTGTTCGTGGTTTAAATGGAATTGCATTGCATGTGTACAAAGAAGTACTATCTACGGAGTTATTGATGGTGAATTGTTGGAATCGATTGGAATTTTACAAGTTATCAATGCTTGGTGCATGTGTTGGTTGAAAATGTGGCTCCGAAAATGAGTTAAAAATGAAAGGCACAATTGATATTAAAAATAAGAAAAATACTTATTAAGTACCATTTTCTTAACTAACACACGCATATTATTGAGGTTCAAACTCAAAATTTGAGTTTGGAGAGGCACTCCTTGGCACCTTTCTACTAGGTAGTTGCAAGTAAATTGACATTAACGTATTAATAAACTATTTTCACACAATAAGTAGATCAAATACGCATTGCTCTAACTTAATCTGGCCCCTTCGGCACTTAGAACGCAAAGTAAATACTGTTTATAGCCACGCTCATTTGGCTTAATCAATTAATCGCAATGCGATCTTCAGATACTGATGGTGCTTAATACACCAAAAAAATTATTTTCCTAGTGATGAAAAAACATTATCTTAATGGTATTTGATGAAGATATTAGGATACTATTTGAGAAGTGTAAAATTACTCCAAAAATAAAGTGATATTGGACAAAATAGAGGTAAATTATTTTAGAATATTACAAATATTTGGCATTTTAATTAGAGATGTTTAATAGGTTATTTAATTCTTTTGATATTCTTATTTTGGCAAAACATTTTCTCTAAGTAAGTACACTCTTGAGAAGTAAATTTACACTACTTTTAATCAATATTTTGAATCCATCTCCATATTTTTTTCCCATATGGAAATTTTGCCTAACTACTCTCGTATCATTATCATAACAATATATATTATATAACCCTATTCTGACTTGGTTATAAGAACAATTAGTCTTTTTCTCTACAGTTCAACAACATTAAAAATTATGATTCTAATTTTTATTGTCACTCATGTTATTGAATATTGAGTCTCTTAGAATAAAAAATTGTCACTTTTTTCATCACGATCACTGCGTCGCTTATTTTCTTATATATTTTTTTTATGATAACCTATTACTTACTTGATATCTTTCCTTAACGAAATGTTCTTAAGTTGAGCAACTAGAAGAAAATTAATGACGTTGTTTATATTAATTTTGCATTTGAAGTCAACTCCTAAAGAATATTATGAGTTATTAGACTATTGTTCCGGAGCTTGTTGACTTGGTCCGAGAATCTAATCGCAATTAATTAATTACTTGTGTTTCGATCGTAAACAATTGTTAATTAATTATTATAACACTTTCAATTCACCACAATTAAAAAATACTACTTATTGCTTTGTTTTACAGTACTTTATCGCGACGTTGACAGTGTGGCTGTTGCTTGTGAAATATCAAATGATATAACGCATGATTTAATTTGAAGGCCTATAAATTGACTTTTAATTAATTTCGAGAAGTACTCTGCATAAAAAATAAACACGTCACATGCTGCGGTTGAAACTTCGATCATTGTTAAATGCGGAGGCTGAAGCAGTGTCAAAAATTGAGAAGACGACAATTATAGTTGTGTTTGATGCTGCTTCGGATTGAATTGACTTGGACAAGAGCGTTTGATAATTAAGTTGCATTTAATTGGAGCACGTGCCATGCACAAATTAATCTTGACCTCTGCTCGGCTTTGTCTTCTTTTTAATTCTTCTATGTTTCACCTATTTAGTAACCATATATATATATATATATATATAATAGAAGAAAATATAATTTATAATGTATTAAAATCTATATTTTTTTATTTTTAATATATAAAAAAATGTATTTTTTAAAAATTTTTTACTGGTATTTTCACTTTAATAAAATAAAAATATTTTTCCTTGTGAATGATATATGTATTGTACATACATACATACATACACATATGGTACTTGTGGCAATAGTGCCTCCACAAACCTCTCGAAATAAAAAGAGAGATTAAAAGTTTAAAACCATTTTTCCATCCACTAATTTTTCGAGTAGAGTTTTGAGAATGTATTTTTTTCTTAAAAAAAAATTAAATTAATTTTATATACAAGTGATGGTTCAAAATATTTCAAATGAACATTACAAGTCTAGCAGATGTTTTTCTTGTATGCAAGGGAATCACAAGATTCAGTATTTGCTTTTGAGCATGGAGACTTTGAATCAAAGTGATAAATGGGGAATAAAGTTGAGCTTTATGAGGGAACATTCTTTACCACAAAAAGAGGCAAAATTAGAATCGTAGGTGACAATTTAGTGGGATAGTGGGAAGCCAGATTCTTCGGCAACAACACTTTTAGACTATGAACGTCGATCAATCTCCAGAATATACTCCAACCCTAAAACCCAAAAAAAAAAAAAAAAAATATTGAAAGCCCGGATACCATTATTTCAAGAAATTAATGAGTAAGCGATGGAAGATCTTTTTATTCTTTACTAAAAACTTATCACAACCTTTTAGATTATTTTTGGTATGAAAGATATACATTCAAGATATTTGAATTTTGAATGAACTATTTCAAATATTAAGAAGAAAATATTCTCCTATTAATTAATATACACAGCGAGACTTGAGTCGCTTCATTTTTCATTATAGAAAAAAGACAATTTTGAAATATTTATAATTTATAGTTCTACTAATAGAGAGAACGAGTATCGAACATCAGACTATTTCCTCAAATTCCAAGCTTTTGATATATAAATATAAATGCTTTAGCAATATACACGTACGCATCATAAGTCAATGAGGAAATTGTAATTTTAGTATCTTTGATGTTGAGCTAAGCTATCAAGATTGTTTTGCACGACAGTAACATGAAGTTATTCATTTTCATATACTTTTAACGTAAATGTGTTTGTTATGATCAGATTATCTATATGAATTTTGCTTAAAAATGACGTCCCAATCATCAATATCTAACAAACGATATTTGAATTTTTATGTGACATTAAATTATTACTTTTTTCTTTCTTTCAAAATAAAATAAAGGAAAAAAAAAACGACACTCAATATATGGACACCTACATTGCTTTCAATGGTGTCTAGTGTCTACCAACCGATCATGGGAGCTCACCAAGTCACCACACACAAATGCGATATTATTTTGCTTCAAGAATAAATTAAGAACTTTCTATTATCATTCGTGGGGCCCTTTGAAAAACTATGCTAATTAGTAATAATTAATATTATCCAAGCTGCCATTTTGGCTTGTAACCCAATGGTGGGGATGCCAAAAAATCACAAATCCCATATTGATTTGATCCATATTATTGAGATTAATTTTAAAAGCAGTCGCGATTCGAGATTAAAATAGATCTCAATCATTAATTTGAGACGAGGTTGAAATTTATCTCGGGATCCCATTAGATCCCGATCCTCCCAATTGTTTTAATTGATAATGTGTTTTAACACTTTTTTTCTTTGATACTGTTAATTATATATTATGTAGTTATCAATATATAATATTCTTTACTTTTTTACTTGTATTGGAGATGCTCTTTTTAAAGTCAATTGAGTTGTTAATGGAAACATAATTATTTTAATATATGAAATTTTAAATTAACTCTTATTAAATATGTTAATGGAGATTAATATGTTAATTGAGTGGGACATTTGGGACAATTTGGATGGGATTGGATTTTGAAAGGTCTAGATTAGTCTTAATTTTGATCCCAAATATATAATAGGATAGGATTTGGTTCATGTTTGTGTCATATTTGAGAAACTGGATGGGAATGGAATTGTCAAATCCCAAACCATCTCATATCATTACCATCTCTGCCCAATGGTACTCATATCATGTTGAGATCAATTGAGCTCAATCCCTTTAAAAAATGGGAAATTTCTCCCCATTTATTAATGGGAGTAGAATTTGGAGCTTAATCCTCTATAGGCCTTTGAATTGTACTACAAATATCTCTTAAGAGTTTCAGTAGATTTTTAATTGTAAGTTTGTAACACTTTCAAAAGAAAAGATATATTATTAGGCTTATTAGCTTGGATAATGTACATTATATGCATAATTTACAATATACGGTGGTTATGGCAATTTATGAGTTGTTGCTATATATTGATGTTCACTTGTGAAAACAAACACAAAATTCCATTTTTTTGCTTGGCTTCAAAGGGAAACATGTCGGTCACTAGGCTTTTGATTATGTGATCTTATCTTTCTAATTAAACCAAACGCGTATGCCTTTTCCATTCTCTTTCTTCCCACTATAACCTTTCTCACCATCTCATGTTTAAGACTTAACATTATGCTCATGTTAATATATTTTCAAGATTATAAATAGTATTCTAATAATAGACACTAATACACTAACTTCGTTTCCTGTTGAGGTTAAAGTTTTATTTTCTTCTCTTCAAAGAATAAGCGAAATTGAAAGTAGGGACCAGAATACAAAAGTGTGAACAAGAGATAAGGCCAACTAAAAAATCTCCCTCTTACTCATCTGTTGAAGATTCGAAAGGCATTAAATTCCAAGCCAAAAAAAAAAAAAAATTGGCAAAATGAAATGACAAAAAGAAAGAAAAGAATCATTTTGCTAAAAAGCTCAAGTAGAATAACTTATCTTTCTTCTTTTTCTTTCATTCATTTTAAAATACTACAAATAAGGCAGCCAATACAAAAATTTCTTGCAAGTTAAGAATAGGTTTCTGGCCAGTGCTCAATTGTACATAATATTTGATCAAACTGCAAAAACTTACATAGAGTTCTAGGATATAATGAAAAAAAACCGACCCCTAGTTTGCTTGCACACTGTTGATAGCTCATTGCACTTGATCTATCAATTAATTGAATGCAGTACCATTTCTCAAGCTAGCATAAATGTATGCGCCACCCATATAACTAACACCCTACAGCATTGTTCCCGCAGCTTCGAGAGACTTAAAGTCTTGAAGAACATCAGAAGATTGCCCAAAAGTTCACCGCTACCTAGAGACAAAAGGTTAAAAGTTGGTTCTTTCCCACCAAAAACACTTTTGACAGTGGAAAGCCAACTGATGCTCCATCAGCCTCAGTCAGCACCCAACAATATATCAACCTACTATTAGACATAATAGAGCATATCAAAAGTAAAAATGATTATTCACAAATACCCCTAAGATTGAGCCATTGAAAAATAATGGAATAAAAAAAGGCACTCGAACATATTTAGACCAGCAATAGCAATCGTAAAATACTACCAAACTTTACTCACTGCAATTATTTTCCAGAAATCAATGGAAACAGTGATAATGATACCACAAATACGATGGAACAGATATCAAGAACACATTCCTAAATACAAAAAGCTAATAATAATAAGACACATTAATTTAAGCTCATAAAATTTGTTTTCCAGCAGAGTCTCCCCTCCAGCACTACTAGACCCGTAGGGTCATGGTTCTAAGGTTTTTCGAAGGTTAACAAAGACGAACAGAAAGTAGATGTTACCACATTTTGGGTTAAGATTATCGACTAAAAGAAGAAAAATGGTTGTACTCAAGACAATTTGATGTACTTGCTTGATTAGATTCTCCAAACAATAATGAATGATTGATAATTATATTCATATAAATTCCCCCATCTTACTCTCACCTGCCACTTCTTGCAACCAATCTGTCAGGGAGAAAAGGGAAAAATTTTTTTTTATAAAATAGCACAAGAATACAGGTTGTAACGTCTCTAAATCACACATTTGAACTGGCTCAACACTCGAACAACATGATGGATCAGAATTGCATGACAAAAAGTACACACACCTTAACGAGTTTACAGTATATTTTTACTTCTGTTTCTGATGACAGAAAGTTGACACTATACAGTTATCTTAATGATAGCAGGGCTTAGATTTTCGATGAGTACAGAAAGCTTTTTACAGAAAAAGAATGCATATACCAAAAGAACTTGCTGACCAAAGGGAAAAATCAATGGAGTTAACAAAACAAATGAATGGTATCTTAACTGAAAGCAATGATGAATCGAAGAATATTTGAAATTATACAAGGGTGGAAGAACGTGAAGGCAAAGAGCACTGAACATTGTAGGGGAAAAGAAACAAACACTTGCAAGCAAAAGAGTATAGGAAGGGCAGATTTATAAATAAATAAATAAAGGAGTTGTTTCTTCAAATGGAAGTAAATCTAGCAAGATATCATCATCATTCATTACCAAATGAAACATGAAAGAATGAGTTGAAGTGTTAAGCGCCTTGGCGCATTGAAAGGGCAGTTGGCAATTTATTATATTCAGAAAGTAAATAAATAAATAAAATACAGAAAATAGGCAGATCTCTTCAATATATGCAGGAACACCTACTGAACGATGAAGCAATGCTAGGCAGGAGTATTATCAACCGCAATCAGCAGCGAATCACCACTCTTAATCAAGGAAATGGTCCAAGTAAACATAGCATCAAATTTTTCCCAGAATAATCCAAAAGGACATGAAGGTAAAAGAATAAACAAAATAAAAACATTTACCTAAACTGGGATCATCCTAATAAACTAGGTAATTTAAATGCGTATCATATTATATCCTATTAGCAAAATACACATGCAAGGAAATCCTGTAAGTATTACAAGGAAGGTGGATTTTTCATCACTTGGACTTCACAAAGATGAGCCCATATGTTTTTATTTGATTTTGTATCATGGCTATTGGGTTAAACTTTGGCTCTTGTGAGGCCATTATCATCATAACTGGTTAACCCATCAAGCCTAGTAAAAGAAATGTACACCATTTGTAACCAAAAGAAATTAACCTATTTTACTTTTATTTTTCACTCATTTGCTAATTTTTATTTTTATTTTTTGTTTTATTATAAGAGTTGTACATAAAACGGAAAACAAGCAAAAGAGTGCAAAGCAAATGAAAAGGGAAAAATGTCAAGTGTGGTGACACTATCTTCCATCAACATGCAAACAAATAGAAAAGTGCAGTGCAAGTGTAAGTTCAAGAGAGAAATGTTAACTAAAGTATTGAGACACCATCTGCCATTATCATGCTCGCCTCCAAAAAGTGTCCAACCAAGGCCCAGTAAGCCAAGCCCTTCAGGCCATCCCCTTCTAATTTAACACTTAACCTCCAGGTCCTGCTCCAACTTTGTCAATATTTTCTATATCGATAATCACCAGTCAAGTCACGAGGATTAGGGCTACATTAAATCATATCTAACATTGAAAATGAAAAGTTCCCAATAGCATAGAAAATACATAGCGAAGCTTCTGATTCATGAAGTTGACAGATCCCATGAACTACAGATGACTAAGAAGCAGCACATTATTTATCTAAGAATTCCTAACACACACCTAATTCCCTTTCTTCAAAAGGATAAGGATATCATGTTGGAGAGAAAACCAAACAAAACAACTCTAATAAAAGATATTTCTTTGAAATACATAAAAGTATTCAAGTAAGAGATTTATGTAAAATTGTGAAACCTCTTAAAGATCCCTTACCTTTTCAGACTTTTGTTCAACCATTTGTAAATCCTCTAACAAACATTCTAATTCCCCTACATTGACATTCGTCTCATGAACAACACATTCGCCCCTATTGTAGGATGAAACTTCTCTAAATATGAATATTGTATCAAGCAACGAACTACTGCCAACTATGACATTTGTATTTATCTTCTCCAACTTCAATGTATGATATTTGTATTTATCTCCTCCAACATCAATGACATTTGAAAATAACACCAATTCAATCAACATAAACAAAGGTAATCAATAATAGCATAAAGGAAAAGACTAAACAGATATAAACACATCGATTATCTGCCTCAAAATCCTAATCCATTTACATCTATACTGCATCAATTCGTTGCACCATAAAATTCACTCTCACTTCGAACTAAAATCAGAATCATATTAGAAATAAAAGAATCTAGCTCTCCTTCAAGAAAACATATACTAAACTAACATCAAAACACACCCAATTTCTCAGTAACCTACATACTAACCCTGCATTTCCTGGCACCACCCACCAAGCTTCCCGATCCCTTACTCGAAACGTTAACTGGCACGTCAGGACACCAAACCCTAACTAGCCTCCTCCTGGTCCTCCAGCCGCCGTACTTGAACCCGGCAATAGCCTCCAATCTGAAATCGAATTTAACGGCCCCCCTCGCCCTCTCGGCATTTATAGAATCCAAAACTTTCCGCTCAACATACGAGTCAATCACCGAGAACTTGGCGCTCAACGGCGTCCTCTCCCGAGTGTCCTGACTAAAAGGAGGGAGTGGCGTCCGGGTTAAGTAGTTACCGTCGTAGTAAATCCCCGAAACGACGTCGTAGTAGGAGACCCTCATTTTCTTGTTAGGGTTGTAAGCCTCGATTGCGGCGTCCCAGTTGCCGGTGACTTGAGACTGGTTGGTTGAGAAATTGGAGACTGAGAGGGAAGTGAGGTGGAACTCCGGGATGCGGGGGCGGACGACGAGCCAGAAGATGAGGAGGGCGCAGCCCAAGATAACGGTGACGGCGACTGCGGCGACGACCAAGGGACGGAGCAGGTTGTTGCGACGGGTGGGAGGTTGGTAATAGGGAGGGTAACTGTAGGGCTGGGACTGCGGCGGTGGGGCCGAGTACGGGTAGGCGGTGTTCGGGGGCGGGTAGCCGTTGTGAGTCGGGGCCGGGTAGCCGGTTGCTGGTCTGGAATTTTCCATTTGATTTGTGTGTGAATCGAAGAGGGAAAAGGGGCAGAGAATGAGAGAATTTAGAGAGGTGCTCGAAAGTGTTGTGTTAGTAGTGATCAGTGCACGACTCCGTGTGGGGAAAAGTTTTTTTTTAATTTTTATTCTTTTGATACGCGTATTGGGAAAAGTTGAAAGCGAAGGAAAGGGATAAGAACTCGGCTGCTTCTCGATTAAGTAATTGCTGTAAAGTCACAAAAATATCTACTGAGATGCTAGTTTAGTTGTTAGCTTTTCTTAACCGTATGAAATTGTCAATGGGCTTGTAGCCCATTAACAACCCGTGTGCTGAAGGCCCAATAATAATAATGGGACTCAACTCCTCTTTTATGTAGATATTCATCTGTTTATCCATCTTTCTGTATTTGACGTAAAATAGTTTTTTATCCAATATTAAAGTGATGGTAGATCTTTCTCCAATACTAAGTGAAGGTTGACTTTTTGAATATTAGTATATAAAAAAATTTTAAATTTATTTCTAAATACTTTATTAAACGTTTTATTATCACCAAGTTTTGTAGATTAGTTGTTTACTTTTACTAAGTATTTGTTAGTAAAATACTTTGTGATTTTCAAATAATTTTATTTATTTAGCCACCAAAGCTCAAATCTTAAAAAAGATAAGAGGTTAAAAAATATGTAGTTTTTGGTATCTTAGGGAAAGTGAAAAAAAAATTGTTAAAATACTCCTAAATCAAATTAAAATTATAGACACTAAAATATAGTCCAAAACAATCAATTTTTACTAGGAAATTCATAAAAAATGCATAACGTTTTATATTATATTATATTATATTATATATATATATATATATATATACACAACTTCAATAAAGCAATTGATAATTGGGAATTACCAAAGATTTTTAAAGAAATGATCTACAAAACAAAAAAACTTGACTTTTTAAAGAATGATTATGTTATTAAAACTGAAGAACGAGACATAACCCTTTCAAAGCCCTTTGAAACAATTCATTTGATTTCAGAACAATCTTTAAAGAAATTAAAAGATAAAACTTTAATTACGTCCACATCGGTTTGATACAAGTCGGCATAAAACCCCTTACTAAAGAAGGTCTTAATACCTGCATCCTTCTGGTATCAGAGCCAAGGAGAGGATAGTGTAATATAGGATAGAGACTTCGTGTTTAAAGACTTGTAATTTAGTTGAAAATTGTGTGTGTGGTGAGTGTTATCTCTGAGTGCCTTGGTAGCTTTTGGTCGTAAGTCCCGATTTGGTTGAAGGGCAGTAAAACCAATTCTTAGCCTTGGATTGTAGTCATACTTACAAGACTAAAACTAGAATATAGGTTTTTGACCATGGATTCTCTACTCTGTAGAGCATCTTCCTTTTCTAGCTCTTCTTCCGGAAAGACTAGTGATTCAAAAAATGTTGTGAATTCAGAAGAATTCGTAATTGAAGACTTCAATAAAGCAATTGATAATTGGGAATTACCAAAGATTTCTAAAGAAATGATCTACAAAACAAAAAAACTTGACTTTTTAAAGAATGATTATGTTATTAAAACTAAAGAACGAGACATAACCATTTCAAAGCCCTTTGAAACAATTCATTTGTTTTCAGAACAATCTTTAAAGAAATTAAAAGATAAAAACTTTAATTACGTCCACATTTGATACAAGTCGGTATAAAACCCCTTACTAAAGAAGGTATTAATACATCCATCCTTGTCGTTCTGAGAGATGGTTGATTCATCTCTTTCGATGATTCTTTGCTAAGTAGTATAGAATCAAGTCTTTATAAAGGTCCTATCTCATTTAACTGTTACCCGAATATGACAATTTCTCTAAAAGACAAAAACAATTTGAAAAGCATGATTTTACAAATCAAGACCCATAACTACCATATGATTGAGGATGTCCATTGCCTTAATCTTTAAAATTTCATACAAAGTTATGATTTTAACATAAATTTTAGTCAAAAAGAGATGAAACTCTTTTCTTGCAGACTGATTTTTCTAAAGCCAATACCGTTATTCTAAAACCAATCCAATGGAAAGATATTAATCTTCCAGACGAATGGATTCTTGAGGGAGCCACTGCACCAGTGACTCCTAAACAACTTGAGCCTAATACAGAGTTGCAAAATGTGACTCAGTATTCTGATGGAAAAGTCAAACTATCTTTCAGGAGATCTACTTCATCCAGATTTTCTGATAAAGATTCGTGCTCAAGCATTCCTTCATTGGAAAGGAAATTTTTAAAAATTCCTTCTGAGATAAATCTTCATTTTCAACCAGTAAAAAGTCAACCTAGGTTTTTCACTTCGGATATACCTAGTTCTTTCATACATTCTGTTGACTATACTACTAATGTACCTCACTCAATCTATACTAGCAGTCAACATGAACAAAGACAGGAAGAGAAGGAATCTTCTCCTCCAACTTCACCTACATTCTCTGCTGTCACGGAAAATATAATCAATGTTATTGAAAAAGATTTTGAATTAGATAAAACTCTTCTCCACAATGATTTTTATTCTGATTCTAATAAAGAAAAAAGACTTTGGTTTTTTAAACATTTCTTAAACCAAAGAAAAGAAATTCAAGAAACTTATTATGAGTTTGTAAATTTGCATAAAGTCCATATTTTGTTTTTCGACTGGTTTGAGATGTATGCTTCAGATAACAAAATCACTTATCCTTTTAAAGAATCTAACCCCATTACTATCAGGAAGAAAACCAATGAGTGGAATCTCTCTGTAGTGGTAGAATCATAGAATCTGAGCATCCACCCCTTAGGAGTATAACCATTGACCATGGCGAACCTCCTGTTGAGATTAAAACCTCACCCTATAAAATCCATAAGGATCCAGAGACAGATTTAGATAGCATTATTCAACAGAATAATTTCTGTAATGCTAATCTAAATACAATAGGAAAACAGTTGACTAGGATAGAAAACCAGTTTCAAAAGTCAACCATAACTGTTTCCCCTGTTACATCAAAATCAGATTCTGACAAAAAGCTTAAAGAGCCTATTTTCAAACCTTTTCAGGTTTGGAAAACTAGTCAAAAACTTGTTCATGAGTCAAAATCAGATTTTGCTAAAGCCATTAGGGAACAACTAGACAGGATAGAAGCTTCTTCTTCCTCTAGTAAAGTTCAAATAGCACCTGATAGTGCACAATCTAGTAAGATCGGTGTACTAGAACAAGACTAGATGTCTATAGCCTCTTCTGACATAGAAGCTTTTAAAGAAGAACCGATTTCTAAAGCCAACAAAATTCATTGGGAATTAGCCCTACCTACTGTCATGTCTCCACATGACTTAGTCATAGACAATAGACCCAGTGCATTAAACCAATCAAGATTTAATGCATCTTCTGTCTATGAGTGGAACATTGATGGTATGTCTGAATATAACATCCTAGGATTGTTGCAACAAATGACCATGGCAGCCAATGCTTATAAAACTCAGTCGGGAACTTCTGACAAAGCCATTACAGAAATTCTCATTGCTGGTTTTACTGGTCAACTTAAAGGTTAGTGGGATCATCTTCTCACTAAACAGCAACAATTAGACATCCTAAATTATATTCAAATAGATGAGAATGGAGCCCCCACTCTTAATGAATTCAATAGTCTCATTCAGGATGCCGTTGCTACCCTGATCCTGACTATTTCTCTTCATTTCATAGGTAATCCTTCACACCTAAGAGATAAGAATGTTGAGCTTCTACATAACCTGAGATGTAGAAAACTTAGTGAATTCCAAAGCTATAAAACCACTTTCTTTACCAAACTTTTCCTGCGGGATGATGCAAATCATATAACTTGGAAGAAAAAATTCATTGTAGGTTTACCTACCCTATTAGGAGAAAAGGTTAGAAATTCCATTAAAGCCTTGTATGACAACCGTATTCCTTATGACGAACTCACCTATGGTGAATTAGTCAGTTTTGTTAATAGGGAAGGTTTAAAGATTTGTCAAGATTTGAAATTACAGAAATGTCTAAAATGAGAGCTTAGAAAATCTAAGCAAGAATTAGGCAATTTCTATAAGCAATTCAATTATGATCCCTTTAAAGCTTCCACCTTTAAAGATTGCAATGGTAAGTGTTCTTTTAGACCTTACAAGAAACATTACAAATCAAAAGGTCACAAAAAACCTTTTCAAGATTTTAGAGAACCTTCTTATAAGAAACCTTCGAAGCCTTATAAGAAGCCCAACTTCTCTAAAAGAAAAGATTTTAAGACCAAACAAAAAACCCGTTTTAATTACAAAGAAGCCACATGTTACAAATGTGGAAAGAAATGTCATACTGTAAAATTTTGTAGATTGAACAAGAAGCTTCATGAGCTTGGCCTTGACGAAGAAACATTTTCCAAAGTTGCCTCATTGCTTGTAGAGTCTTCTGACTCTGAGTCTTCCATGACAGGAGACAGTGAACCTCTACAGATTGATGAGTTAAATGACTCTGAATCTGTATCTTCTAATGACTCTGACACTAGTGATACATATTCTTATCTAAAAAAGATTAATGTATTGACTAAAGACCAAAAAACTTTTCTTAAATTAGTTAAACATATTTCTGATCCTAATCTTCAAAAGGAATACCTGGATAAGCTTTTAAAAACCCTAGAACTCAATAAACCAGAAACGTCTAAAGCCCCAATGATTAAAAAGAATGTTTATGATCTCACTGAAATCCTTGATAAAAAGAAAACAAAGAAAGCAATTCCTAATATCCATGATCTTCAAAAAGAGATAAAAGAAATCAAACTTGAGATAAAAGAATTAAAGGAAAAACAAAAGAATGATTCTGAAATCATCCAACTCCTCCTACAAAAACAATTACAAGATGACAATTCTGATAAAGAATCAGAATCTGATAATGATAAAAATGGTGATCAAAGCCTAGAAAACATTGAATCTATACCCAATGATTTTTGTTTGTTTTAAAACAAATCACCACAAGAAAATATCTAATTAAAATCACCTTGATCTTTCTAAAGATTTTGAAATTGACACCATTTTTTTTTGATTTAAATTGTATTAAAGAAGATATTGTGCCCAGAAGATTTCATGAGAAGACTAATGAAAGACTTTCTGCCGCTAATAATTCAAAACTTAAAGTCAAATCTAAAGTAGAAGCCTCTATTCATAACAGTGGTTTTGAATTTAAAATTTCTTTCATTCTTACAAATGACATACATCATGCAGTTATTTTAGGAACCTCCTTTATAAATCTTATTACCCCTTATACCGTCAACTATGATAGTATATTCTTTAAAGAAAAAAAAAAACTTGTTTTCCCTTTTATCGAAAAGCCTAAAACAAGGAATTTAAATATTGTTAAAGCTTGTTCTGTTTATCAGAACCAAATAAATGCACTTCTCAAATCAAAACAAAATGACCTAATATTTTTGAAAAAAGATCTGAGTTTACAAAGAATTGAAAACCAACTACAAAATGAGTTTATAAAAAGAAAAATCTCTAATTTTAAAGACCTCATTGAAAAAGAAATATGTGCGGATCTACCATCTGCTTTCTGGAATAGAAAACAACATTTGGTTGATTTGCCTTATGAAAATTCTTTTGATGAAAAACAAATACCTACCAAAGCCCGTCCTATTCAAATGAATATGGAGTTAGAACAACATTGTAAAGATGAAATCAAAGACTTGGAGTCAAAAGGACTCATTGTAAAATCTAGGTCTCCGTGGTCTTGTATCGTTTTCTATGTTAATAAGAACTCTGAAATAGAAAGAGGAACACCTAGACTTGTAATAAACTACAAATCCCTCAATAAAGCATTAAAATGGATTAGGTATCCCATACCTAATAAAAAAGATTTACTCCAAAAACTCCATTCTGCTTTCATATTTTCTAAGTTTGATATGAAATCGGGTTTTTGGCAAATTCAAATCCATCCAAAAGACCGTTATAAAACTGCTTTTACTGTCCCTTTTGGACAATACGAATGGACTGTAATGCCATTTGATTTAAAGAATGCACCTTTAGAATTTTAAAGAATTATAAATAATATTTATAATCCTTTTTCTGAATTTTGCATTGTTTATATTGATGATGTGTTGATTTTTTCTCAAACTATCGATCAACATTTTAAACATTTAAAGACTTTCTATCTTGCCACTAGAAAAGTTGGTCTGACTATTTCTAGTTCTAAAGTTTCTTTGTTTCAAACAAAGATCAGATTCCTTGGTCATTACATTTCTAAAGGAACAATTACACCTATTGAGCGATCCCTTCTATTTGCTAATAAATTTCCTGATAAAATCCTTGACAAAACCCAATTGCAAATATTTTTAGGAAGTTTAAATTATTTTCTTGATTTTTATCCTAATATTAATAGGATTTCAAAACCTTTGCATGATAGGTTAAAGAAAAATTCTGTTGCATAGACGGATGAACACACTAAAGTGGTTAAACTTATAAAAAGTTCTATTCAAAACATTCCATGTTTGTTTCTTGCTAATCATGCATTGCCTAAAATTGTTGAAACTGACGCTTCAGACTTAGGTTATAGAGGTATACTGAAACAAAAAGAGAATAATAAAGAACAAATAGTACAGTATGTTTCAGCTCATTGGAATGAATGCCAAAGAAATTACTCTACTATTAAAAAAGAAATTCTTTCTATTGTTCTATGCATTTCTAAATTTCAAAGTGACTTGTTAAATCAAAAGTTTTTACTTAGAATCGATTGCAAAGCTGCAAAATATGTTCAAAATATTGCATCAAAACATATTTTTGCACGATGGCAAGCTATTTTAAGTGGTTTTAATTTTGACATTGAATTTATTAAAGGAAATACAAATTCTATCCCTGATTTTCTAACCAGAGAATTTCTTCAAAACAGATAATGCCGCCCAAGAAAAAAGACAAAGGCAAAGCTGTTCTTAAAGACACTGAGTCTCAAGCAACCTCCAAAGAACCCCAATCAACCCCCTCTAAAGAAAAATTACTCTCTTCGGCCATGCCCATCAAATCCTGGATTGAAATGGTTGAAGAACAAGAAGCCCAATATAAAGCCACTACCTCTGAAGACCAGGTAAAAGAATGGATGAGTTCCATTACAAAGTCCCCCGAGCTTATGCTCGCCTTACAAAATATTTCCCAAACCAAAGCCCTTTCTCAAATTCCTGAGAAAGAAAAACTTGTTTCTAAAGTAATTTCAAAACCTTATTCCTCTAAAGAAATCATTTCATGTGAAAGCTCTTCTTCACAAATTGTTGTTTCTCAATCAAAGCTTTCACAAAATCGGATTGGTTTAATAAAGCCTATCAACAAAATGTTTTATCTATGGAAGTCGGGTTTTATCATTCTGATCCATTTCAAGCAATTTCAAAGATTTTTCCGAAAGGCTGGTTTTTCAAATCATGGGATTTATCCAAACCCCAGTCTTTCTACCAAAGCATACTTGAGTTCACTGAGTCAGTAAAATTTAAACATTTCTTTCTTAGTGAAGCTCATTCTGAGCCAGCCTATTCTACGGCTACCATTCTTAAAGTCTTGAGTCCAAATCAGTGGGGTGACCAACTCCACAAACCAAAAACCTTTCCTGCCAATTTTCAAAGACGTTTAAACCACTGCTTATCTTTCTCCTACTGGGATTATCAGCAGGCCTAATTTAACACATTTTTTTTATCCAAAATCCAAAAAAGTCTCACTCTTGGTTATTTTTCTTTAATTCAAAAATAACCGTTCAAAGCCTTACAAATTGGTTCCAAATTTGGTGGAACTACTTTGGGCCAAGCCCAGACATTCTGACCCAGAATGCCATTAAGTGTTTAAATCTTTTTAAAGCCCACTATGTTCCTTCAGAGTCCGAGAAGAGGTTTCCTCATTTTCTCTGTTTCTGTACAAATTTCTTCCTTCCCTGGGAATGGATGTGGAATTTCCAATACCACACCATTGATACCCAACTTGTTTTACAAAGAACCTTTAAAGTCAAATAATGGTCTAAATTTGACGAACAGTCAAAATTATCTGAAGCCACGATCCAATCCTGGCTTTCTTCCAGAGGCCTTCTTGCCCTAAGTAAAGATGAATCCAAAGCCCAAAGCACATTCCTCGCTCAAAGGGCAAAAGCCCAATCTCTGTTAGCCAGTGCCAAGACCGAGGAAGAATATTTCAAAGTAATGCAACAACTCCTCGCCATAAGATCTGAGCCATCCGTTGCAAGCTCTTCATCAAGCTCTTCAGGAGAAGCTGAGCCGTTCATTTCCCTTGGAGATGAAAACGAAGATGATTGCTTCGAAATATTTTCTCCATTAAAGCATTCCTAAAGCCATTTGTATTTATTAGCACTTTGTAAAAAAAAAGAGTAAATTCTCTTTTCTTGTAATTATTACTCATAATTGTATTTTTCCTGTAATTTTCCCTATTATCTATATTACATTTTATCCTTGTGAATTATTGTATTTTACTTTTGGGTGGTCCCCTGGATACAAGTGAGAGCGCACATGTGTCTTCCCCCATCTTTTACTTTTCTTTAAAGTCTTAAAGAATTATGATGCTGTCTCCACCCACTTGCAAAGACCCGCTCCACCAACCACGCATGTGAAGCTACAGCAAAAGCAAATAAAGCAAAAGATGCCTCCAATCATGCTGTCTTCCACGACATCTTCTTTGTTGGCCTTTTCCTATAAGCTACAATTTCGCTACAGTGGAAGCTACAGACTCGCCACAGTTCAAGCTTCAGTTGATTTAAATTCAAATCAATGTAACATTTAGAGACAGAGTTTTGTTTACAACAATTGTATTCTCTCTCTCTCTCTCTCTCAGGGAAATCAGCATCAAGACATTAAGGAAAACTATTCCTGTCTTGTAATTTTCCCTTTCTATAAAATCTGTAAATGTTCTCAATTGTAAAGTTCTCAGATCCAAGCAATTAATGTAAGCATCTCTCATTTAATTTAATTTAAAGTTTTAAATGTATGTTTAAATTTCTGCAATTAGTTTAAAGTTTTCAAATTTCATAAAACCTGCTACGTTCCTCTGAGGCAAAGAGACTGGATCTCTGTCATTAGTTGTATCGTCTTCTCTCCCTCCAATCAATCAAAATATTATTTCTGAGATCCAAATCTAGTATTATCTATGAGCCTTTAGACATTGTTGATAGGCCTGCTTAAAAACATTTAATAAAATTTTGGTATATCGGCTGGAAAACAGAACGTGTGAGATATTGATATGGTCTCAAAGGCAGATTAAGTTCTGCATCGATCTAGTAACAACGTCACGTACCACAAAGAAACCAAACTGGTAAAACAATTATTGATTAATTTGAGCTTTAATTATTTATTCTTTTGAAACCATATCCATCCTTCGATCATATTTCCTTATATATATATATTCAAATGAGTTGAAACACTAACTTTATACGAAATAGTAAGGATGAATTCTATATGTAAGTATAACAAAAGACACTAATTTTGTGTTGCTGTTTATTTAGGAGAAAAGTTCCTAGAAAACAAAATACCTTCCCTTAAGAAACAATATATTGTCATTCAAAAAATAATATACTTTTCTATGTATCTCATGTTAATGCGAAACTTCAGAAAGATTGTTGGGTAGTTTCCATTTTAGGGCAAAGTAGGACGACGGTAGGAGAAGTAAAACAAAATGAAACCTCATGGTTGAAGTATTAAAGAACTTAATTGTTTGTTTATCCCAAAATTCCAACAGCATCTCCATATTTGCTTGCAAGAGAAATTCTATTCTTAATGAATTCATCTTTATCATCATTACTAAATGAAAATGGTTTTTTCCCCTTAATTTTAGGAAAATTTTACTCAACACGAATTCTGTACTAAAAGAATTAACAATGAGCCACATGATTATGGAATTTTTATGAAAGGAAAAATAAATTCATAAAAACTGCATCCTTATGCATTCATAAGATCTAAATTAGTTAATAAGGGTTTATAAATGATCTGAATGTGTTTAATGAGTGAAAACATCAATTTTATACAAATTGGGTTTAGTAAGGATTTATTGGATATTTAGTCGATTTGTTGGGTAAAATTTAAAATTTTAAAAATTGAGAATGGATTTGTTTAGCATCTAGATATGGTAAGCAGTTTAATGGTTTCATTATATATTGTGTTTTGATATTACATAATTTCAAACAAACAATAATTTTGACATATTATTTCATGAGTGATGATACAGCCACAAACTCTTCTACAAATTTATCTTGTACAGACTAATATGTCATTAATTCATTGGTTGAGTGAAAATATAAAATAATATAAATACATCATGTGAGGCAAGAGATATTTAATTCAACTAATGAATTAACGCCACATCAGTTTGTACAAAATAAGTTTGTGGCTGTATCATTACTCTTATTTCATTAATCTCTTTTGTTTTTTATTTTGCCTAATCATTTTATTTTTTTTTAAAAAAGGTATTTTTTGTAATTGCTTTAAGTTTGAAATCATTATTCATTAATAGATTATTTCTTAGTCGAGTAATAGGTACCTATGTATCTCATTTTTTAGAAGGATATAACTGCCAAAATTCTAGTAGAGAGAAGATCAGCGTTAGACGTGAATGTTAATATATGTCATTGAAAATGTCACAAAATTTCATGCATGCTTGACACCAACCCTTCACATTTGCCATTTGAGAGACAGACTAATTACCAGCAATGATCGATTAGATGAAACGAGTCTGGCCCTAGAGTGTGTATATTCTTATATCAACACAACGATAAAAATTTTCAGACAAAAGTAGGTAGCCATGCATGCAGATGCACTCACTAACTATAAGTGAATTAATGTTTTGTCTTTTGGATTAAATTTTGTGATTATATTGTCCTAAAGGTGTGGTCGAATTGCTTTCAAGCAAATTTATATGATTGGTTATCTGAGTTTAAGTCTTAGAGAGATAACGAATTAAAAAAGTGAATTTAGACTTTGTCTACCCCTTACCTTTATTATATATAAAAAAAGATAGTAAATTATTTGTGATTTCATTTAGAGAGGTTAAATATCTACAATAATTGTAGAAAACTGTTGTATGGATTGAGTTGTTAGCTTACACGGCATCCTTGCACATATCAAGTAAAAGTCTTATGCGAGTCCTGATGCTACATCAAAACAATCCATTTCATGATTAGTTGTTTGCTTTCATTAAACATCCTAAATTTATCTCTAATAAGTTCCATTATCTTACTGATTATCACTAAATTTCCTTTAGATATCATTTGCCTTTGGCAATAAGGCTAATTACTAAATTTCCTTTAGATATCATTTTCCCTTGGCAATAAGGTTAATTAACGAAATTACTCCATTGATGGCATCTTTTCATAAGTCACTAGGCCATACCCAATGGGCAATGGTACTTAACGGATAAAACCTCAAAACATTTGAGGGTATGAGTTTGGGCCTCATTTAAATACCCTATCCCAAAACACGAACTCGTTTTTCTTCTAAATTTTCATTTTCAAAAATATATAAATTCACATGTATTTTATTTACAACATTTTTTTTTCAAAATCGTATTTTAGACCACAATACAAGTAAAATTTTAAAGATCTCCAAGAGTCCAAGTGTTGTATACATGAAAGCCTAAACATGAAGACATTTCCAAGTAATATTGAAAGGCCAATTGTGAAAAAAAAAATCCAAAATGTATTCAAGCTTTGGCCAAACAACCAGGCCTAGCCTATTTGTTATCTCTATGGAAACATTTAAATTTATAGAGATTTATTGACTTAAATTTCATTTGATTAGTATTTAAAAAAATCCAATCCCTTAGACAAAAGGCTAAATATAATGAAATTATATCAAAAATTGATATTAAATCTTTTAGAATTTTTATATCGATATTCTTTTGGTTTTCTCATTCCCAAAATTCTATGCAGATCGATGTTTGTTCAAAGGAGCTCGACGTCACTCACCTCCTTTGTCTCACTTGAACACTGATCACTACTTGCTCATTGTCATCGATAAAGGGGAAAAAATAGACTTTCAGACACTAAAAGACAAAAATAATGCAAAATATTTTTTTTATCTTTTAGTTCTGTCTATATGAAATTCATATTTTAATGTTTGCAGAAGCTCAATTTAAAATTAGTTAATATATCAAAATATAAAAATAACATCGAATAAGCATAGGGTTGACAATGTGGCTATGTGAGATTGACACCAATAGGTGAATTATATAACAAGGTCTTTCTCAAGAGTCCATTACAAAAATTTATGGAGTTCTTATGATACTTGTAAACATATTGTCAAAGCGAGTGGGCCGATATTATGAAAGATGTGGTGAAAACCCTATGTTGAGATTTAAGCAAATGGCCAAATGGTCTCTGGTTGAGTTGCATTTGGACCAAAGAGGAGTTTAGGGAAGAAAAAGAAGGTGGATCGGGCGATAAGCGATTAAGAAGTTGTAGGATGTCAAAATAAATAAATAAATAACTTGCATTATGAGAGTAAATCGAGCCATTGAAAAAGAAATCTAGAACTTTTTGATTGATGAGAAAATATATCGGATATAGAGGTCAAGAGATAAGCTATTAGAGGGTGATAAAAACATTAAGTTTTTTTCATGTCAAAGCCTCTTAGGAAGAGAAAGAACACAATTTTGGAAATTGAAGACAAATGAGGACAGTAAAGAAAGGAAAGTGAAATTGTGAAAAGAGAAATCTGCAAGCATTTTCAAGAATTATGCATAACCTCAAGCCCAAGTTCAACATGATTGATCTTTGCACTAGAAGGCGTGCAACCAAGAGTAATCGATAAAATGAAAGAAGAATTGGATTAACCATTTACTTTGGAGGAGATCAAGACCTTACCCAAATGTGCCCCACCAAAGCACTGGTCTTGATGGTTTACCAACCGCCTTTTTTAAAAGCATTGGAAGGTAATTGGCAATGGAGTTACAAGAATCTATATGTATATCTTATATGGTCAAAATACAATCGCTCCCTAAACCATACTTTTATAGCTCTCATCCCTAAAATATCTAAACCTAGGCGAGTCTCTAAATATAAGTCTATTAATCTATGTAATATAATCTGAATTGTCACTAAAGTCATAGTTAATAGGTTTGAGACATATTCTACATTATGTAATCTCACCAACACCAAGTGCTTTTATTCCAAATAGGCTTATAACGAGATAATATCATCATTGAATATGAGAGCTTACATAAAACTAGGCATAATAAAGTGAGAAAAAAGGGATTGGTAGCTTTAAAGCTTGATGTAAGCAAAGTATATCATAGAGTTGAGTGGGAAAATTAGGCTTTTCATTTAAGCGAGATAAATCGATCATGGATTGTATTACCACTGACCTTTTTATCTTGATTAATGAGTAGTGAAAGGTTTAATAAGCCTCCAAAGATGTTTAAGACAAAGATGTCCATTATCACTATACATGTTTCTAATATGTGCGAAGCTTTCTCTAATATTTTAGTGCGGTGAAAGAAAAAAATCTAATTCATGGGTGAGATTTGCACATACACAACAATATCCCATCTACTTTTTGAAGATGATAGTATGATTTTTATAAGGGCCTTTATTGACGAATGCAAGCACTTAAAAGCTTTATTTGATTGTTATGCCCAAGTTTGGGATAAATTTTTAACTTTGAAGAGTCTTCAATGTTCTTTAGTGAGAATTCAAAAGGTCAAATGTTAGCAATTAAGACACTTTTCCAACTAAAAGTAATATGCAAGCATGAGAAACACATAGGATTGCCCTCAATGATAGGAAGAAAGAAGATGCACTTTTTCAAAGATGTCGATCTAAGGGTGTTAAGCAAGATCTCTAATTGGCGAATAAATTATTTTCTAGTGGGATAAAGAAGTGTTAATTAAAGTTGCAATGAGTGTGTTTAGGCTTCATATGGGCATCTATAATGACATTCGAAAGTTATTGCCAAATTTTGGTGGGGTTCGAAAAAGATAAGAACAACATCCACTTGGCTAGATGGGAAAGAATGAGATATGCTAAGAGTAGAGAGAGGATTTAGAGATTTTTCGGCTTCAATCAAGATAGCGAAGTAAGGTGTAGATTGCGGTTCACTGAATCGGTAACCAAGATCCTGAAAGCAAATACTTTAAACACACTAGTTTTTTTAGTGCATCCATTGTATCTAACCATCTTATATTTGGAGGAGTATTTTGTGAGGTAAACAAGTTATTCACGAGTGCTTAGATGGAGGATAGAAAATGGAAGAAAGATTAAAGTGTATAAAGATAATTGGATCTGAGGCTGTTTTTAGGCTATTTTTGTTCCAACAATGCTTGAAAATGCTATTGCAGATTTGATTTATTGAAAATCAGTGGAATGTAGACTTGGTGGAATAACACCTTACTAAAGAAGATCAAGCGATTTTGAAAATACCACTACCAGGAGTCAAAAACAAGATGAGATGTGCTAGCATTACAATAGAAAGGGCAATACTGTAAAGAGTGGATACCAAAGAGCCTTAAAATCAAGTTCTCAAATATCCCATTCGATGCTCAGTTATTAGCAGATAATTTGGAACCTCAATGTGATAAAGATCTTTCGTGAAGAAATTAAAAACCCCATGTGCCAAATATGCAAAAAAAGAAAACATACCACATGCCTTATTTGTAAGGCAACTTGTAAAATTTGGAGGCTTGCTCATTTTTGATCACAACAAGTCATTTTCCATAACAAGGGGATTTTATTTTAAATACAGAATCGAGCAAGAAAAATAGGAAATTACAGTTTGTATTTGGTGGGTGGCACGGAATGCAAGAAATGTTTGGGAGAAATACGTCAGCGAGACCGAAATGGCGAGGCATATCCGGCTCGTCCACAAGCATGTCGCCCGAGGCCAATTTCCTGTAAGAGGCACGAGGCCATTCCTAGAGATCGAGGCGAGAGTCGGCGGCGGTTGGCAAGACATGTTCTCGGTCGAGAATCAGCCCACGCCTTCCACGAACGATGGCGTAACACGCAAGATCCACGTTTGCCCATAACGCGGTTGGAGTCCCATCGTCCCAAAAAGGCGGAAACAAGATCTCGCAGAACCACGGCCACGCCTTCCACGAGCGATGGCGTAACACGCAAGATCCCACGCGCGATCGAGTCCCATCCGTCTCGAAACAAGCGGAGGACCGTGACTCGGGCAAGCCTATAAAAAAGGTAGCCAACGAAGGTAAAAGCAATTTCGATTCCTAAAGGGGAGAAAACAACGCCACGTGATTTGCAAGCGTTCCCGAACCCATCCGACTTGAGCGTCGGAGGGTTTGGGAAAACAACCGACTGTGTGTGCGAGGAATCTCGAAGAAGGAGCACTACGAGGAGACCTCCGGTCGTGACAAAGTTTGTTGAGCAGAGATCACAGTAGTAGAGCGAGGCAGGAATCTCGCATCAACATTTTGGCGCCGTCTGTGGGGAGCAAAAGCAAGAAGAGGAAACAGGTGAAAAGAGATGGAGGCGGGGAGTAGTGCGAGGGTGACGGGAGGCTTAACGATTCCGTGGCCCGGGGAGATAGTCGGTGAAGCACGGGAAAAAGTCATGTTCGGCCGGATGGAGCGGATGGAAGCAGATGGAGACCTTGACAACCATCCTACATGAGGCGGCGAAGGTAACCCAAGAGGAAAGGATGAGAGGCGGTGGAGTGGCGCCGAGTCCCGATAGTGCGGGGAGAAGTCAAACCAGGAGATTTGGTGGTGAGAGAGGTAAGGTTCCTCTGCGGGGAGAATTTCATAGAAGAGAAGAGAAGCAGTGGTAGCGAGGCAGCGGAGTGGTGAACGCAGAGAAAGCGAGTTGAGGCAACACTTGCATGATGTAGAGCAAGGCGGGATCAAGTTGCACGTGACCACACAGAGGAGGAAGTGCAGGCGCGAGATAATTGGCGACATGAAGGCAGAGCCCCTGGTTTGGAGGATAATCTTTGGGCGGGAATCACATGGCGAGAGATCATGAGGCGGTTATTCCGAGAGATTTCCGCCTCCTGACTCGATACTCGGGAAGAAGCCCGATCCGGTGCACGTAGAGCGCTTGACATAAGAAGGATTATCGCAATCCCAAAGTGCGAGGTGTTCCCACTTATCCCTTGAGGGCGTGCGCGAGAATGGTACAGAAACTTCCTCGTGGCGGCATTAAAACCTTGGCAGATGTGAAAGGCGATTTAGTGATAGCAGGAAGATGACATGATGGGTGAAAAGCATAAACAGGGGAGCAAGAAACCCTTGAGGAATTCATCAAGAGGTATCACCGTCTTCTAGATTTGGGAGCCTTGACCATCCCAGGCATTAATGAAAGAGGGGGTGAAGATAGGAAGGCTGTACAACTTGAGGAGGTTATTAGCGTCTGGCAGTAGAGATATTGAGATAGAAGATGAGAGGCGGCACGGATTAAAGGCCGAGTTAGAAGGGTTGGGGAGGAAAGAGAGGAAAGCATTACCGGGGAATGGACCGACTAGGAGGAGGACCCTGAGATCACGGGTAGTGGAGTAGGAGGTCGGGTGGCCACCAACCTCATCGAGGCCACCACAGTGACGAGGCGCAACCTCCGTTCCCAGGAGCCTAGGAGAAGGCATGATTCTGCATATGGAGGACTTCATCAACATTCCCATGGTAGCAGAGGCCGGCAGAAGTGCCGCCACCGGAGCAAAGCAGAGAAAGAAGCTGCTCGGAGGACGAGACTATGGCGGTATACTTCCGAAGATATCCCTGGATGAGGTGTACGAGGCCATAAAGGATCGGGGTTGCTATACCTCCTGCCCCAATAACGAAGCTCAGGAGAGATAGGGACGCCATCAAGTTCCATGGCACTCATGGCCACACTGATGATTGCAGAGATCTTAAGACCCAGTTGAAGATTTGGTGAGAAATCTGGACGAATTTGTGGATGGGGACATTCCGGTGGTAACCTCAGCGAGTGAGCAGAGCGGGAACTTGAGGCGCTGATAAGGGTGATAGTGGGGACATTGGCGGAGATTCCAGATCGAGAAAAATTATACTAGGTACGCCGGTAAAGAGGTACTCTTGACACCAGCCCAAACGAGCAAGGGTCGAGGCAAGTGCCAATCATGTGGACGGATGAGGAAGGGATTCTATACCCCACGAGGATGCTTTAGTCATCAAGGCAAGAAGTTGGACCGAGATGAGGAGCTCGATTGATGTGTTGTTTAAGTCCACCCCTGGAAGAGGTGGGAATGGCCAAGCCGGAAGTTGGAATACACCAATACCTCCTTGAAGGGGTTCGGAGGAGGAAGGCTGGTCCCTGGCGTGGTCTGCCTATCATGGTGGGAGCTCCCCGGAAAGAACAATAATCTTGGACTTTATCGTAGTGGATGAGGAAAGTCCTTACCGAGATGATCCTGGTCGGCCATTTTAAGGATGAGCAAGGCGGTGTTGTCCAACCATTATCGCTCAAGTCAGGGTGAATGGGGTAGTCGGAGTAGTGCGAGGAGACCGGAGGATCGCAGAAGCTGCTACTCTTGGCGCGAAGGCAATGCGAGATAACATCCCTCGATACCCAGGGGAAAAGCAGGAAAGGCAAACAAGTAGAGGATCTAGAAAGTGGGGCCAGGAGAATCCGGGAAAGGCAGTCGGAGTCGAGGCTTAAGGGAGAGCAAAAGCGGGAGTTGGTGAAATTCTTACGTGCGATGTGTTTGCATGGACACATGAAGACATGCCAGGATTGACCCGAGGTAGCATGTGGCGATAAAGAAGGGTGCTCGGGCAAAGAGGAGGTGCTTGACCGGGAGAGATATGAGGTTATAAATGGCGAGGTGGAGAAGCTCTTGAGGCGGGGTTCATTCTGAGTGGATATCGAACGTGGTGTTGGTAAAAAGGCAAGCGGCAAGTGGAGGATGTGTGTGGATTTCACGGACCTCGATAAGGCGTGCGAAGGGCTTCCCTTTCACAGAAGATCGATCGGCTAGTAGATTCAACTGGACATGGTCTACTCGTGGACGCGTTCTCGGGATACAAAGATCCCATGTATACGAGCGCGGCGAGAAGCACGGCTTTAACCAAGGTTTGTTACAAGGTAATGCCGTTCGGTCAAAAATGGGCCACCTATCAAAGTGAACAAAGTCTTTAAACCATTGATTGGGAAAACCATGGAGGTGTACGTGGGACGACATGATCACTAAGTCGAAATCCCAGAAGGAACACGTGGACACCTCGAGGAGACATTCGAGCTTTTGAGGAAGCATAAGATGAAGCTCAACCCGGAGAAGTGTGCTTTGGTCGAGGGAAATTCCTTGGATTCAGTGAGCCAGGATTGAAGCAAATCCAGAAGATCAGCGATTGTGCAAATAGCGTCTCTCGTAACTGAAGGAGATTGAGCCTTACGGGGAGGTTGGCGGCGTTGAGCGGAGTTCATATCCAAGGCTACGAGATAAGTGTCGGCCATTCTTTCAAGTGATAAGGAGGAAAGAAAGCAGAATGGACCCAGAATGCGAGGAAGCCTTAGAACTTGAAGCAATACTTCTCACCGAGGATGGAGACAAGTTGTACTGTATTTGGCGGTATCGGATCGGCACTGATTACAGTGAGAGCAAGAAGGAGTTGATCCGATATACTACACCCAGCCGAGAGATACCACCGTTGGAGAAATGGGCGCTCGCCCTTGTGGTTGCTGCTCGGAAGTTGAGGCCGTATTTTCAAGCGTTCCCGGTCTCGGTAATAACAAACCAGCAATTGCGCCACACTCTGCACAAGCCAGATGCCTCTGGTCGGCTCGTCAAGTGGGCCGTAGAGCTGAGCGAGTTCGACCTAGACTATAAACCCCCCGAAATAAAAGCCCAATGGCGATTTCGTGAATTCCACGAGCACGAAGTATGCTTAGATCAACGAGATGCGTTGTAGGAAGCAGCGAGGCTCAGTATGGCAGATGGGTCATCGGGAGCGAGGTTCGGGAGCGAGGATTATCTTAGAAGGCCCGAGGGAGGAGATCTCTTGTAAAGTGGAATTTGACCACGAATAACAGTACGAAGCTTTGATAGCAGTGCAGGAATTGGCTAAAAGACGAGTTAGGATCGGGTGATTTGGTTGCGAATCATGTCGGTGAAAGATTCCAACAAGAGAGGAGAAGATGGGCGATACGAAGATAGTCAAGCAAATGATGGGAAGTTGAAGCGGTGGAGGTGGTACAAATCCCGGGAGCGAGAATAGTCGGCGAGATATTTTGGCTAGGATGGCGGCGATGGCCCAAATTGCCAAAATCATCCCTGGAGGTGAAGTCCAGAGCATCGATCGAATTTGGGGTGTTGCGGATAGAACAAAAATGCTCGTGGAGGACGATAGTTTAATACAGAGCGGGGTATTGAGATAAGGCTGCGAGCTCGCAGATTGAAAGCCTCGAGATACGATGATTGTATCGGCGAGGATATATTATGGATGAGGCGCGGATTACGTCGAGAGAAGTACATGAAGGAATTTGCGGAAATCATTACGGCGGAAGGTCCACAGCCCTGAGTTTTAAGGCGAGGATATTTCGGCCGACAACAATGCGAAGACCGGGGAGTTGTGTAAAGTTGCGAGTTTTGCAAATTTCTCTAACCACCAGAAGCTCACCTCCGACTTCCCCGGCCATTTGCTCGATGGGAATAGATCAAAGGCACGAGGAAGCGGCGCGCGATGAATTCTTTATAGACTACTTCCACGAAGTGGATAGAGGTAAAGCCCATAGCGAGGATCACGGAGAAGAAAACAAACGTGTCGTGCACGGGATCCCTTATAGCGGATAATGGCGGCGATTCGATGAGGATTTACGCGAGAACCTCGGGATGAAGTATTGCTCACCTCAATCGAGCAGGCAAGCAAGACCATGAGACTTTTGAAAACCAGGCTCGGAGCGAAAAAAGGTGCGTGGGTTGGCTACTCGGGTGTGCTATGGGCATGAACAACCAAGGGAGACATTTCGCGGCGGGCGTGAGATAAGGCGACCACACACCGGAGTCATTTTGTAAGCGGAGAAAGCAGCAGATGTGCTTGAATCTTGATACAAAAGGCGGGAACAAGCAAGCGATCACCATTTACCAACGAGAGGTTGCGATATTATAATCGAAAGTGAACACGGTGGTGGCTAGTGCGAGAAGGGTGAATCAAAGCACGATTCGGAGTCTTTGGGACCAGTGGGAAGGGCCATCTGAGTCAAGCGAAGCGGGACCCGGAGCCTCTGGTAGTTCGCATGGGACGGACACGAGTGAAGCGCCCATCTCGAAATATTTCGGTAAGGTTGTCAATATTTTCAAGTTCTTTATTCGTATTTACGTTATTTATTTTATGTCAAAGCAAGTTCATGTAAAATCAAAACTGCAATTAATGGAAGCGGGGAATGTCATTAAAGCTGTGATAAATCGTGTAAGGCATGCAAAGTCTCTGTTTATGGCGAAGCCAAGCATGCAGGATGCTCGGCCACGAAAGCAGAATCCGAACTTTGAAAAAAATCGTCTAAGGCATTAGCTGTTTATGGCGAGGCGAAGCCAAGCATGCAGGATCTGCTCGGCCACGAGAAGCGGCGAATCGAACTTTGAAAAAGTCGTCTAAAAGCATGCAAAGGCTCGCCAAGTCTCGAGCTGTTTATGGCGAGAAGCCAGCATGGGATCTGCTCGGCCACGAGAAAGCGTGAATCGAACTTTGAAAAATAAAGCATGCAAAGGCTCGAGTCTGAGCTGTTTATGGCGAAGCCAAGCATGCGAGGATCTGCTCGGCCACGAGAAGCGTGAGAATCGAACTTTGAAAAAGTCGTCTAAAGCATGCAAAGGCTCGCCAAGTCTCGAGCTGTTTATGGCGAGAAGCCAAGCATGCAGGATCGGCCACGAGAAGCGAGAATCCGAACTTTGAAAAAAGTCGTCTAAAGCATGCAAAGGCTCGCCAAGTCTCGAGCGGGAGCGAAGCCAAGCATGCCAGGATCTGGTCGGCCACGAGAAGGCTGCAGAATCCCGAAAAAGTCGTCTAAAGCATGCAAAGGCTCGCCAAGTCTCAGAGCCTGTTTATGGCGAGACAGAAGCCAAGCATGCCAGGATCTGCTCGGCCACGAGAAGGCGAGAATCGAACTTTGAAAAAATCGTCTAAGGCATGCAAAGGCTCGCCAAGTCTCGAGCTGTTTATGGCGAGGAAGCCAAGCATGCCGGGATCTGCAAGGCGAGAATCGAACTTTGAAAAAGTCGTCTAAAGCATGCAAAGGCTCGCCAAGTCTCGAGCTGTTTATGGCGAGAGAAGCCAAGCATGCCGAGATGCTCGGCCACGAGAAGCGTGAGAATCGAACTTTGAAAAAATCGTCTAATATGGCGAGGAAGCCAAGCATGCCAATCGAACTTTGAAAAAAATCTAAGGCATGCGAAGGCTCGCCAAGTCTGTTTATGGCGAGAAGCCAAGCATGCGGGATGCTCGGCCACGAGAAAGCAAGAATCGAGCATCGAAAAATATCCGAGGCACGCAAAGGCTCGACAAAGTCTCAAAGCTGTTGGCGAGGCGAAGCCAAGCGTTCTCGGCCACGTGGCGGCGAGAATCTCCAATCATCGAAATATCTTAAGGCATTTGGCGAGGACCATATACCGAGCAAGCTTGCAGAGACGAACATACTCTCAGCGGAAAAATAACTCGTAATTACAACACGAAAGTAATCGAAAAGCGTTTTTATTAATTTGTTAATAATTGAGAGGATAACCTTCACGAACATAGTTCATTCAATACAAAGAAATACATCGAAGATGGTGGGTAAGCCGGCGTCGGTGGCTGAACCTCCTCGGGAGGCGGGAGGGTATCAGGCGCGTCAGCGGGTGCTCGCCTCGCCGACATCGGCGAGGACCGCACGAGGAGGAGAGTTTTCCTCCTCAATCACGATCGGCTCTACCCCCGGCATCTTCCTTGGCCGCCTCCTCGTCCTATATTGAGCAACACCAGTGCAAGGTCGCCCATCTTGGATCGGGGTGTTGCTTCCCGAGGCAACCATGGCCTTAATAGGAGTGCCGAAGTCCACTGTCAGTCGTCTCTTTCTCTCTCCAGTTCTCGACCTGAACTCGGTGGGAGTCGCGGAGAGATTGAGCCTCGTACATACTTTGCGGGTTCTCCGTGACCTTAGCTCTCCGAGAGTAATGGCCTTTGGCGAGAGATTCTGCTCCATCAACTTGATTCTCGAGATTCAAGTCTCCGCTTTACCGGCGTCGGCTTTTTCATCGGCTCAGTCGCCGATTGAATGTCCTCCTTCATGGCCAACCTTGGCCTTATAGTAGGTGGTCATTGAGATGGAAGCGCTATCTTGCAGCTCCCAGGCCTGGTCAAAGTCCTCCAGTCCTTGCTCACGAGTTTGGACAACTCATTGAGATAGGGGAGGTGTTACTGCTGCAGTAGCGAGTGCGCGAGTGGAGAAGAGAGGCGGGATCGTGGCCGCTCAGCTAGATTCCCAGACTTTTACGGGAGCGGAGGTAAAATCTTCAAGGGTGGGACCTGCCACGATGTTGGCCCGGCTGCGGGGGCATCCACTGGTCCCCGCCGTTGGAGGTCGAAGCGTTTTGGTCGAGCTCAATCGCTGCGTCCCATCCATGGCGGCAAGCGAGATTGGTTGTAGGTGGTTGCGGCTCTCGGCACGGGCGGACAATGCCTCGGCCGTTTGGTGATCGAGCAGCGAAATGAACACCCCAGCTCTGAGACACTTGGAGACAAACCAATGCAAGAACAATTATAAATACAAGCGTCTAAAGCGAGCAAGCAACACAGGACCGTGAAGCAGGGTGGGGCGCGATAATCCGCCATCGACACGAGCAAATTGACCCGGGGACCCCAAAGAAGAACTTCCTCTTCCACTTTGATAGGGAGGTCGGTAATGGGTTTCCTGGTCTTAGTACTTGATTGGAAGTAATACCAACCAGCATCTTTTGCTTTTGGTGATACAGATGCACCTCGCCGTGGGCTCGCTTTGGCAACATCCATGTATGCAGACAGAGCACTCTCACGGGGTTGGTGAGAGGCTAGATTGAGCCCGTGGAGAATGCGAGCAAAATAAAAGGGCACAGCGTCTTAAAGCTCTCGAGGAACAAGGTGACATACCCTTGGGAGGCTGCTAGGACTATCTCTCTTTCACAGGAGTACTGAGAATGTGGTACTGAGCGGAGGGCTCGTTGAATGTGGTCGTGCAGTCATGTAATCAATAGCGTAGTCCGCGACAAGGCTCACCTCCTACCGTCTGCGCCCCAGTCGCGGTGTTTCGGTGAAGATCCTTCAGAATCACCTCCTTGATCCTCACTTAAAGTGTCTTGGCGAGAAGGTCCCACTTCTACCCGCTCGTGGAGGTGCAGGGGACATCCTAGCGCTAGTCCCAACACTAGTGGGTTAAGGGGACCCGGTGAGAATCAGCGAGACTAGGCAAGAAACCTGGCTCGTCGCCAACCTCAGCGACTTTCTCCTTACCGCCGACATATCCTAAGTTAACCAAAACACCACCTCAACCTCAAGCAAAGCAGAGAAAAGAAATTATCTACTAACTAAAGAGAAGATAGAAGAAATACGAGGTAGAGACTCGGTTAGAGAGGCGAGGATGAAAGCTTGAGGCCGGAGAGACAAGAAGAGAGAAAATGGCGAGTTCGCCCAGGACTTTGGGTTTTCTTGAGGAGCAAACTTTTGGACTCCAGTATTTAATAACGCATATCCGAGAATCTTGCAAGTAGATTTGAAATTCAAAATGGAGGGTGATTTCACCTCGTCCGCAATTAAATGCGACATGACTCTTGGCGCCTTTTCCAAACGCGGCGAAGTACTCGAGTTTCTTTGGTCCACTACATTGCCCAACACCGGGGAGGCCGGTGTTTGGGAGAAATACGTCAGCGAGACCGAAATGGCGGCAGACATATCCGGCTCGTCCACAAGCATGTCGCCTCGAGGCCAATTTCTGTAAGAGGCACGAGGCCATTTAGAGATCGAGGCGGGAGAGTCGGCGGTTGGCAAGACATGTTCTCGGTCAAGAATCTAGCCACGGCACGCCTTCCCACGAGCGATGGCGTAACACGCAAGATCCCACGTTTGCCCATGCGATTGGAGTCATCCGTCCCCGAAAAGGCGGAAACAAGATCTCGCAGAACCACGGCCACGCCTTCCACGAGCGATGGCGTAACACGCAAGATCCCACGTTCGCCCATGCGCGATCGAGTCATCCGTCTCGAAACAAGCGGAGGGCCGTGACTCGGGGCAAGCCTATAAAAGGTAGCCAACGAAGGTAAAAGGGTTAGCAATTTCGATTCCAAGGGGAGAAAACAACACATGATTTGCAAGCGTTCCCGAACCCATCTCGACTTAGCGTCGGAGGATTTGGAAAACAAGGCGTACTTGTATGTGTGCGGGAATCTACGAAGAAGGAGCACTTACGAGGAGACCTCACAGTCGTGACAAAGTTTGTTGAGCAGAGATCCTGGTAGTAGAGCGAGGAGAAGCGGAATCTCGCATCAACAGTACCTCTGGGAGAATTTCATAGAAAGAGAGCGTCCCGGCAAGGTGACGAGGCAGCGGAGTGGTGAGCTTGAGAGAAGCGAGTTGAGGCAACACTTGCATGATGTAGAGCAAGGCGGGATCAAGTTGCGCACGTGACCTGTCTTTGGAGGAGGAAGTGCGCAAGCGCGCGACATGCGGAAGGCAGAGCCCTAGTTGGAGGATAATCGGGGAATCACCGCTCGGCGAGATCATGAGGCGGATTATTAGAGATTTCCGCCTCCTGCAGATACTCGGGAAAAGCCCGGGTGCACGTAGCAGCGACATAAGCGGGTACAAGGATTATCGCAATCCCAAAGGTGCGGGGTGTTCCCACTATCCCGAGGGCGTGCGCGAGAATGGTACAGAAACTTCCTCGTGGCGGCATTAAAACCTTGAGATGTGGAATTCGCGGAGCGATTTAGTGGGGCAATGGCAGGAAGATGACATGATGGAAGTGAAAAAAAGCGAAGAAACCCAGAATTCATCAAGAGGTATCACCGTCTTCTAGATTTTGGGAGCCTTCAACCATCCCAGGCATTAATGGCGAAAGAGGGTGAAGATAGGAAGCGTAGTACAAGGAGCCGGTTATTGACGTATGCGGCGTCTGCAAAGCAAGAGAGATATTGAGATAGAAGATGAGAGAAGCGGCACGGATTAAAGGTTAGAAGGGTTGGGGAGGAAGAGAGAAAGCATTACCGAGGAATGGACCGACTAGGAGGAGGGACCAGATCACGGGTAGTGGAGTAGGAGGTCGGGTGCCTACCAACCTCATCGAGGCCACACGGCGCAACCTCCCGTTCCAGGAGCCTTGGAGAAGGCATGATTCGGCATATGGAAGTCTTCATCAACATTCCCATGGTAGCGAGGCGCGGGCAGAAATGCCGCCCCAGCTGTGGAGCAAAGCAGAGAAAAGCGGTGCACCTTTCGGCCAGAGACGAGACTAGGCGGTATACTTCCTTGAAGATATCCTGGATGAGTGTACGAGGCCATAAAGGATCGGGGTTGCTATACCTCCACTGCCCCAACAGCGGGAGAGATAGGGGGCCTCGTAAGTTCCATGGCACTCATGCCACGATGGGTGCGAGAGATCTTAAGACCGGGTTGAAGATTTGGTGAGAAATCGGTATACTGGACGAATTTGTGGATGGGACATTCCGGTGGTAACCTCAGCGAGTGAAGGAGCGAGTGAGGCGCGCGGCTCTGATAAGGTGATAGGGGGCCCAACATTGGCGGAGATTCCAACAGATCGAAAAAATTACTAGGTACGCCATGAAAGAGGTACTCTTGACACCAAAGCAGGCAAAGGTCGAGGCAAGTGCCAATCATGTGGACGGATGAGGATGAGGAAGGGGATTACATACCCCACGAGGATGCTTTAGTCATCAAGGCAGCTAACAAGTTGGACCGGATGGTGATCTGAGGAGCTCGGTTGATGTGTTGTTTAAGTCCACCCTGGAAGAGGTGGGAATAAGCCGGAAGTTGGAATACACAATACCTCCTTGAAGGGGTTCGGAGGAGGAAGGCGGTCCCTGCAGGCGTGGTCGAGCTCTATCACAATTGGGAGCTCCCGCGGAAAGAACAATGATCTTGGACTTTGTCGTAGTGGATGAGGAAAGTCCTTACCGAGATGATCTGGTCGGCCATTTTAAGGATGAGCAAGGCGGTGTTGTCCAACCATTATCAGCTCTGAAAGTGGGTGAATGGGGTAGTCGGAGTAGTGCGAGGAGACCGAGAGGATCGCGAAGGCTACTCTTGGCGGAAGCAATGCGAGATAACATCCCTCGATACAGGGGAAAAGCAGAAAGGCAAAGAACTGTAGAGGATCAGAAGCGGTAAGTCTGGGGCCAGGAGAATCAGGAAAGGCAGTCGAGAATCGGAGTCGAGGCTTAAGGGAGAGCAAAAGCGGGAGTTGGTGAAATGCTTACAGGCTCGTGATGTGTTTGCATGGACACATGAAGACATGCGAGTTGACCACGAGGTAGCATGTCCTGGTGGCGATAAAGAAGGGTGCTCGGGCGGTAAGGCGAGAAGAGGAGGTGCTTGGGAGAGATATGAGGTTATAAATGGCGAGGTGGAGAAGCTCTTGAGGCGGGGTTCATTCGGGAGGTCTACCACAGTGGATATCGAACGTGGTGTTGGTAAAGAAGGCAAGCGGCAAGTGGAGGATGTGTGTGGATTTCACAGACCTCGATAAGGCGTGCCCCGAAGAGCTTCCCTTTCTAGAAGATCGATCGGCTAGTAGATTCAAGCAGTGGACATGAGTACTTCAGCCGTGGGCCAGCGTTCTCGGGATACCAGATCCCGTATGCGCGGCGAGGAGAGCACGGCTTTCGTCACTAACCAAGGTTTGTTGCTGAGTAATGCCGTTCGGTCTCAAAAAAAAGCCCTATCGGCGGTGAACAAAGTCTTTAAACCATTGATTGGGAAAACCATGGAGGTGTACGTGGACGACATGATCACTAAGTCCAAAATCCCGAAGGAACACGTCAGACACCTCGAGGAGACATTCGAGCTTTTGAGGAAGCATAAGATGAAGCTCGGCCGGAGAAGTGTGCTTTCGGGGTCGAGTCGGAAATTCCTTGGATTCATGGTGAGCCATAGGGATTGAAGCAAATCCAGAAGATCCAGCGATTGTGCAAATGGCGTCTCTCGTAACACGAAGGAGATTGAGCCTTACGGGGAGGTTGGCGGCGTTGGCGGAGTTCGTATCCAAGGCTACGAGATAAGTGTCGACCATTCTTTCAAGTGATAAGGAGGAAAAGCAGAATGGACCCCAGAATGCGAGAAGCCTTAGGAACTTGAAGCAATACCGAGCTCATTGTTATCCCGAGGATGGAGACAAGTTGTACTGTATTTGGCGGTATCGGATCGGGCTGATTAGTGAGAGAGCAAGAAGGAGTTCGATGTCCGATATACTACACCAAGGCCACCTTTCGGCAGAGACCAGATACCCACCGTTGGAGAAATGGGCGCTCGCCCTTGTGGTTGCTGCTCGGAAGTTGAGGCCGTATTTTCAAGCGTTCCCGGTCTCGGTAATAACAAACCAGCAATTGCGCCACACTCTGCACAAGCCAGATGCCTCTGGTCGGCTCGTCAAGTGGGCGTAGAAGCTGGCGAGTTCGACATAGACTATAAACCCAGCGGCGATAAAAGCCAGGCAATGGCGATTTGTGAATTCACAGAGCACGAAGTATGCTTAGATCAACGAGATGCGGTTGTAGGAAAGCGAGGCTCGGTATGGCGAGATGTCCATGGATGGGTCATCGGGAGGCGGAGTTCGAGGCGAGGATTATGTCTTAGAAGGCCCAGAGGAGGAGATCTCTTATAAAGGCTGGAATTTGCAGCCACGAATAGTCTGAAGCTTTGATAGTGCAGGAATTGGCTAATCGTGAGCAGAGTTAGGATCGGGCGATTTGGTTGCGAATCATGTCGATGAAAGATTCCAACGAGAGGAGAAGATGGGCGATGCACGAAGATAGTCAAGCAAATGATGGGAAGTTGAAGCGGTGGAGGTGGTACAAATCCCGGGAGCGAGAATAAGTCGAGCGAGATATTTTGGCTAGGATGGCGTGATGGCCAAAAAATTGCCAAAATCATCCCTGGAGGTGAAGTCCCGAGCATCGAATTTGGGGTGTTGCGGATAGAACAAAAATGCTCGTGGAGGACGATAGTTTCATACATAGAGACGGGGTATTACCGCGGATAAGCTGCGAGCTCGCAAGATTGAGCCCAACCTCGAGATACACGATGATTGAAGTCTTGTATCGGCGAGGATATACACTACCGTTCCGGTGTCTGGATGAGGGCAGCGCGGATCTTGAGAGAAGTACATGAAGGAATTTGCGGAAATCATTGGCGGAAGGTCCGCAGCCTTGAGGTTTTAAAGCGAGGATATTTAAACAATGCACCGGGATGCGAAGACCGGGAGTTGTGTAATGCGAGTTTTGCAAATTTCTCTAACCACCGAGAAGCTCACCTCCATGACTTCCCCGGCCATTTGCTCAATGGGAATAGATCTGATCGGCCCATTGCGAAGGCAGCGCGCGATAGTTCTATAGACTTCACGAAGTGGATAGAGTAGAAGCCGCCGCGAGATCACGGAGAAAACAACGAGACTTCGTGTGGAGAAACACGATCGTCAGGATCCCTTATGCCTTTAACGGATAATGGCGGCGATTCGATAATCACGAGGATTTGCGAACCTGAGGAAGTATTGCTCGCGCTCAATCGAGCGGGCAAGTGGACAAGACCATCGAGACTTTTGAAAACCGAGGCTCGGAGCAAAAAAGGGTGCGTGGGTTGAGCTATCAGTGTGCTATGGGCATACTGAACAACCGCAGCCCGGAGACACCGTTCGCTTTGGCCTTGGACAGCGTCTGAGATAACGACCACACACCGGGAGTCATTTTGGCGGGAGAAGCAGCAGCGATGTGCTTGAATCTTGATCCGGAAAAGGCGAAACAAGCGATCGCCATTTACCAGAGAGGTTGCCGATATTATAATCGAAAGGTGAACATCGGCAATTCGGGGTCGGAGGCTGGAGTGCGAGAAGGGTGAATCAAAGCACAGATTCGACTCGAGGAGTCTTTGGGACCGGGAAGGGCCATCTGAGATCGCGGGACCGGAGCCTCTGGGTTCGCATGGGACGGACACGAGTGAAGCGCCCTTGACATCTCAGGAAATATTTCCAGTAAGGGTTGTCAATATTTTCAAGTTCTTTCTGTTCGTATTTGCAGTTATTTATTTTATGTCCAAAGCAAGTTCATGTAAAATCAAAACCTGCAATTAATGGAACGGCGGGGAATGTCATTCGCTTGAAAGCGTGATAAATCGTGTAAGGCATGCAAAAGGCTCGCCAAGTCTCTATGAACTTTGTATGCCAAGCATGCAGGATCTGCTCGGCCACGAGAAAGCGGCGTGAATCCCGAACTTTGAAAAAGTCAAAGCATGCAAAGGCTCGCCAAGTCTCGAAGTTTATGGCGAGGCGAAGCCAAGCATGCCTCGGCCACGAGAAGCGTGAATCGAACTTTGAAAAAAAAAGCATGCAAAGGCTCGCCAAGTCTCGAGCTGTTTATGGCGAGGGAAGCCAAGCATGGGGATCTGCTCGGCCACGAGAAGCGGCAGAATCGAACTTTGAAAAAGTCGTCTAAAGCATGCAAAGGCTCGCCACGTCTCAGAGCCTGTTTATGGCGAGCCAGAAGCCAAGCATGCCAGGATCTGCTCGGCCACGTGCAGGCAGGAGCATCCCGAGCTCTGAAAAAGTCGTCTAAACCATGCAAAGGCTCGCCAAGTCTCGAGCTTTGTTTATGGCGAAGCCAAGCATGCGAGGATCGGCCACGAGAAGCGCGAATCCCGAACTTTGAAAAAAAAAGCATGCAAAAGGCTCGCCAAGTCTCGGAGCTTTATGCGAGGCGAGAAGCCAAGCATGCAGGATCTGCTCGGCCACGAGAAAGCGTGAGAATCGAACTTTGAAAAATCGTCTAAGCATGCAAAGGCTCTTGAGTCTGTTTATGGCGAGGCGAAGCCAAAGCATGCTCGGCCACGAGAAGCGCGAATCCCGAACTTTGAAAAATCTGGCATGCAAAGGCTCGCCAGTCTCGAGTTTATGGCGAGGCGAAGCATGCAGGATCTGCTCGGCCACGAGAAGCGAGAATCCGAACTTTGAAAAAAATCGTCTAAGGCATGCGAAGGCTCGTCTCGAGCTGAAGCCAAGCCAAGGATCTGCTCGGCCACGCGAGAATCCAGAGCATCGAAAAATATCCGAGGCACGCAAAGGCTCGACAAAGTCTCTCACGGCGAGGCGAAGGCGTTCGAGGATGCGCTCGGCCACGAAGGCGGCAGAATCTCAATCATCGAAATATCTTCTAAGGCATTTGGCGGGACCATATACGAGCAGGGCAAGCTTGACGAGAGGCGAACATTACTCTCAAGCGGAAAAATAACCGTAATTACAACACGAAAGTAATCGAAAAGCGTTTTTATTAATTTGTTAATAATTAGAGGATAACCTTCACGAACATAGTTCATTACAATACAAAGAAATACATCGAAGATGGTGGGTGAAGCCCGTCGGTGGCTGGACCTCCTCGGGAGGCGGGAGGGTATCACCGGCGCGTCCGGGGTGCTCGCCTCGCCCGACATCGCGAGGACCGCACGAGGAGGAGAGTTTTCCTCCTCAATCACGATCGGCTCTACCAGGCATCTTCCTTGGCCGCCTCCTCGTCCATATATTGAGCAACACCTTGCAAGGTCGCCCATCTTGGATCGGGGTGTTGCTTCCCGAGAAGGCAACCATGGCCTGCAGAAGTCACAGTCATCTTGGTCGTCTCTTTCTCTCTCAAGTTCTCGCTGAACTCGGTGGGAGTCGCGGAGAGAGTGAGCCTCGTACATGGCTACGCCTTTGCGGGTTCTCCATGACCTTGAGCTCCTCCTCGAGAGTAATGGCCTTTGCAGCGAGAGATTCTGCTCCATCAACTTGATTCTCGAGATTCAAGTCTCCGCTTTCTTCGGCGTCGGCTTTCTTCGCGGCTGCAGTCGTCGCCGATTGAATGTCCTCCTTCATCTTCAGCCCAACCTTGGCCTTATAGTAGGTGGTCATGCGAGATGGAAAGCGCTATCTTGCATGTAGCTCCCAGCTGTAAAGTCCTCGGTCTTGCTCACGAGTTTGGACAACTCATTGAGATAGGGGACGGGTGTTTGCTATGCAGTAGCGAGGCAAGTGCGGCGAGTGGAGAAGAGGAGGCGAGATCGGTGGCGCTCCAGCTAGATTCCCAGGACTTTACGGGAGCGGGAGGTAAAATCTTGGTGGGACTGCCGCGATGTTGGCCGCTGCGGGGGGCATCCTTACTCTGGTCACCGCCGTTGGAGGTCGAGAAGCGTTTTGGGTCGAGCTCAATCACTGCGTCCTCCATCCATGGCAGGCGGCAAGCGAGATTGGCGAGTTGTAGGTGGTTGCTCTCGCACGGGCGAGTGCAATACGGCCTCGACCCGTTTTGATCGAGCAGCGGGAAATGAACACCCCAAGAAACTACGGCCTGGCAGACAACTTGGTTAGAGACAATGCAACAAGAACAATTATAAATACAAAGGCGTCTAAAGCGAGCAAGCACACAGGACCGTGAAGCGGGGTGGGGCGCGATAATCCTGCCCATCGACGAGCAAATTGACCCGGGGACCCCAAAGAAGAACTTCCTCTTCCAATTCCCACCACCAGTAGGGAGGTCGGTTATGGGTTTTCTGGTCTTAGTACTTGATTGGAAGTAATACCAGCCAGCATCTTTGGTCTTTTTGTACTGAGATGCTTCACCTCGCCAAGTGGGCTCGCTTTGGCAACATCTGTCCCAGCAATATGAACAGAGAGCACTCTCCACCCATTGGGGTTCGGTGACCAGAGCTAGATTGAGCCGTGGAGAATGCGAGCAAAATAAGGCTGCAAGGCACGCCCGTACTTAAAGCTCTCGAGGAACAAGGTGACATAGGAGGCTGCTAGGACTCTCTCTTTCTGGGATCCTGGGAGTACCGAGGAATGTGGTACAGGCGGAGGTCATCCCTCGTTGAATGTGGTCGTGCGGTCATGTAATCAATAGCATAGTCCGCGACAAGGCTCTACCTCTACCGTCTTTACGCCACAGTCGCGGTGTTTCGGTGAAGATCCTTCACGAGAATCACCTCATGATCCTCACAAAGTGTCTTAGGAGCCGAAGGTCCCACTTTACTTCCGCTCGTGGAGGTCGTGCAGGGGACATCCTCTGGCGCTAGTCCCAACACTAGACCTAGTGGGTTAAGGGACCCCAGGTGCGGGAATCGTGACGGACTAGGCAGAAACCTAGCTCGTCGTCGCCAACCTCAACGACTTTCTCCTTACCCCGACATATCCTAAGTTAAAACACCACCTCCAACTACAACCTCAAGCAAAGCAGAGAAAAGAAATTATCTACAACTAACTAAGGCCAGAAGATAGAAGAAATACGAGGTAGAGACTCGGTTAGAGAGGCGAGGATGAAAGCTTCAAGGGAGGTTCATTCGGAGAGACAGAAGAGAAAATGGCGAGTTCGCGTCAGGACTTTGGGTTTTCTTGCGAGGAGCAAACTTTTGGACTCCGGTATTTAATAACGCATATCCGAGAATCTTGCGTAGATTTGAAATTCAAAATGGAGGGCTGATTTACGCCCACGTCACCTCGTCGCAATTAAATGCGACATGACTCTTGGCGCCTTTTCCAAACCCAGCGCGGGCGAGTACTATCGAGTTTCTCTGGTCCACTACATTGCCCAACACCGGGGACCGGTGTTTGGGAGAAATCGTCGGCGAGACCGAAATGGCGGCGGACATATCCGGCTCGTCCACAAGCATGTCGCCCTCGAGGCCAATTTCTGTAAGAGGCACGAGGCCATTCCGCTAGAGATCGAGGCGAGGGCCAGTCGGCGGCGGTTGGCAAGACATGTTCTCGGTCGAGAATCTAACAGCCACGCCTTCCCACGAGCGATGGCGTAACACGCAAGATCCACGTTTGCCATAACGCGGCGGTTGGAGTCCCATACCGTCCCCAAAAGGCGGAAACAAGATCTCGCGAGAACGGCAGCCACGCCTTCCACGAGCGATGGCGTAACACGCAAGATCCACGTTCGCCCATGCGCGGTCGAGTCCCATGCCGTCTCGAAACAAGCGGAGGACCGTGACTCGGGGCAAGCCTATAAAAAGGTAGCCAACGAAGGTAAAAGGGTTAGCAATTTCGATTCCTAAAGGGGAGAAAACAACCTAATAGCCACATGATTTAGCAGCGTTCCCGAACCTTCATATCTCGACTTGAGCGTCGGAGGGTTTGCGGGAAAACAAGCCGGCGTACTGTTGTGTGTGCAGGAATCTCTGAAGAAGGAGCCTTACGAGGAGACCTCCTGGTCGTGACAAAGTTTGTTGAGCAGAGATCCTGGTAGTAGAACGAGGAGAACCGGAATCTCGCATCAACAAAATCATTTTCTTTTTAAAGGAAAGAAGTCAAATCCTCTTTTGTCCTTTGCCAGGGCAGAAGCAGCAATAGATTATTTCAAGAGAGTTAAATTGAAAGATCAAGTTCAGATTGAGAAACCTACCGAGAATAATCGGCGGAGACCCCAACTTATGGATGGTTTAAGGTCAATATGGATACGATATTGATGTGGAAAATCGGAGAGCGGGAAATTGTCATTAAAGATTTTGATGGCAAGATTGTAGTGTACAAAAGTTCCAAGTATCATAATAAGGTGGCATTTGCAGAAGCTGAAGCCATTGAGTGGGGAATGCAGATCGTAAAGGAAGCATAATTATCATGTGTCATTTTTGAAACAGATTGTCAGGAAGTTGTACATCTAGTAAACAATGGAAAGTGTAGTGGGACATAAATTTGTTGGGTAGTTTCCGACATTCTAGATAGGAGAAAAAATTTTCAAAATGTTCAGATTCAACATACTTCTAGATTTTCAAAATGCCCATCCCTTAACTAAAAGGGCTTTAGGATGCAAAGAATCTGTTGTATGGATGGATAATGTACCATTAGAAATTATGTGTTTACTTCTACTTTGAATCAATGAAAGCATGACTTTTCATTAAAAAAAATTAATAATAAGTCAATAACTATTATTATGTGCTGTTGAAATTAATAATAAGTCAATACCCAGGGCCGATGAATGTTTTGATGTCTCTTGCCTCAAAACAACCATCGTTGAAACTTGTAAATTGTAGTACAAATATCTCAATCATAATTATCACCATTTGAATATAGTGTAAAACTTGATTTATTATTCAGGTATATATTATCAATTTTGTAGTACTTCCGTCTGCATTTAAAGAATAATTTAATTAACTTCGCTTATATAATAGTTAATTAAATAAAAAAGCGCGATCGAATATATGTAACAAGACTGTAGATATATCCACATCTCCTAATTACATTTGTAGGAGAGATATCTACTCTTATTCAATTTATGGGAGGACAATAGAGTTCCAGCTGCACTATGCTAATTGATTGAACATTAGTGATTGCGGGTATATATATATATCCTAATGTGTGAATTAAAAGTTAGGAGCATATATGTTATGATATATATAATTGATTTAGGTTAATCTTGACAGACTCGTGATTGTAAATACGAAGCAAAATATCTGAAAAAGTTTTAAAGAAGAATGTAAATATGAGAAAAATGGCTTGACCGACGTTCATTGAACAATATAATTACAATTTATACACTTTACATGATTATATAGAAAAGGAAATAAATAATTCACCTATTGCTAGCTTTCTAGAATACAGTAACTATCCAAGACTAAAATATATATATATGACCAAAAATAGATGATATACAATCAAGCAATGGTTGACTACAATGATTCCTTAATAATTTCAATTGTAAAAATTTCAATATCTAAACAGGTCGCACAAACAGAGGCATGCATGCACCAGTCACCACCATGACTTGATAGTGAGCGACGGCGACAGACCGTGGCCGAGTTCATTGTACACAGCGATGGAACTTCTAAGGGTGCCTTTGATTTTCGTTTACCAATCAATTAAGTGAATGAGAACTGCTTTCTAGCCAGCATGTACGTAATATGTATTATGTGTATCTATCCATCCTAATGTTGGCTCACTCCAATTAAAGTTGACTTTGATTATTTAGCTTTAATTAAAATTTAATTCTACTGCTGGGAATGCCTTTACGCCACGTGGTCAACAGCAATCCCATTTATGCCGTTTTGTTTTTCAACTCGCCTCCGTTTTTTTTTGTTTTTTTCTCTCCAACGGCGTATCTTTTCCGGCGATAATCACATCATAATAATTATTTTTTTACATGTGTATATTAATGTGTCCACAGTAGAGGCAAAGGAAAAATTTAAGAGTATATTAATGATAGTAAACTCAATTAATACATGTATAATTTTATTTTCTTAATAAGAGATGTATTCCCAAGTGCAAGAATTTTTTCTATATTCATAAAGTAAAATCCACCATTAATAAATAAAAATTTCCAAGGTAAAATAATTATAAAAATCAAATAAAACCAAAAAAAAAATTGAAGGTGTGCAGTGAAACATATTTTAAAATAATCTATATAAAGGTTGGTTGTGTCTCCCCACAGCACGTCACCAGATTCACATTCACCAGAGACACCCCCCCCCCCCCTTCCCAAAAAAAGACACTTGAACAAAATGTCAGATACTAACAGGTCATCAACTGCCAATTCCCAATCCGCCGTTCATATTCAATCTAGTGCTTCGCAGCCTCACAGTAACTCCCATAGTTCCTACTTCGTCCGCCGTTTGATCATTGCACTTGTTTTGTTGTTTGTTCTAGCGAGCGTCATAAGCTCGATTGCATGGTTGATTGTACATCCATTGCCGCCAGTTTTCACTGTCTACTCCTTCTCCTTCTCAAACTGCACTCTCTTGAACTCGAGTAAAGGGTGTTTATGATCTTGTAATCTCCATTAATAACACTTACAAGAAAGACAGTTTGTCCCTGGACAGGTACGATGATGTTTGTCTTATGTATGTTAAATCCGACTCCGTCATTGCTACGTCGTGGATGGGGAACCTCTGTATTTGGAGAAAATGGGTCAACAAAGTCAAAGTCCGAGGTTTCGAAGTGACTTCTGTGGGCCGTTGCATGCAGGAGAATTCAATGAGATGAGTAATGATTATTGGAGCAAAAGAATGGTGAGTTTTAACGTGATAATGAGGATTAGGGTTAGATTCAGGTATCGGATTTTGCCAACAAAGCAAAGTCTCATGAAGGTTTCATGCATGAATTTGGTTGCTGAATTTTCAGCTGCCAAAGAGACTCATGGGAAGCTCATGGATACTGGAGGGAAAAATAACTGCTCGGTTCATCATGATTAGGTTCGTTATTCGGTTTTAGATAGTTGTTCGTTATTCAGTGACTTTTGTTTTTTTTTTTAATGATTTTGAGGCGCTGTTTGTTGTTGAGTTATTATTCCTTTTAAACTACAGTTATTATAGAAAAAATAATAATTATAAAATAAAAGTTGATAATCTTTAATAAATATGATTGTTAAATAATAATTTTGATAAAATAATAAAAATATTATACTTTTTTATCATATAAATATAAAATCAAATCAAATTAGTCTTTAAGTCACAACAATTAATATTTATCAAAATAATTCTCAACTTACAAAACTATAATTGCCTGAGAGTTGAGAGCGGTAGGCTAGAGCACCAACAGACGTTGATCAGTTGTGAGCCCAGTAACCCATAAAGCACAACAGAAATGGGCCGTATCAGTACAATATCAAATATACCCCACCCTATGGTGAGCTCAATGTGCGTTAAATTTTGGTGGGGATATTTGCAGTCTAAATATTATTTTGTACATTTTATTAGTCTGCACACTCATATATTAATTAAAAATTAAATTTTGCTTTAAACATTCTTTAAAATTTTAAAAATATATTTACTTAAATTATTTAAATTGCTTATTTTATTTACTTAAACCCTAATAAAGCTATTTAGCACACTAAATTTAAGAGATTTAACATATAACTATATACAATAATATAATTAAGTCAAGTTTGTAAATAAATTATTTAACATAATTCTACTTATTAATTTTTTTAATTTTTGTGTTCAATATTGAATTTTGCACCCAAAATAACTTGCAATGAGAACATAATAATAATAATAAAATATTTCATAAATACTATAAAAAAAAAAAAAAGGAGTAGAAGAAGATGAAGAGCCGAAGAAGATGAAGAAGAAGGATCAAAGCCAAACCAAAAAAAAAAAAAGAGTTGAAAATAGAATTCTTCAAGTTTAAAGTATGAGAATTATAAATTGAATAATATGGTATGTGGTGTTTAAAGTAATCATATAATATTAACTTATAATATATTATTTTTAATAGTAATTCACATGATGGGTGTTTTTATAATATATATTTTTATTAAAATTAGAGTGTTCAGGTGATTTTTAGAGTGCAAATAACTCCACCCTTAAATTTTTTAGTGTTAGGCCTATTTGTGTTGTGGTTGGGTAGCTAAAGCTAAAAAATTACGGTTTTAAAAATATTTGATAAACACTAGTTATTGTGGTTTAAAAATTAAATTAATTTTATCTTACATTTATATGATTAGAAAACTTATAACATATTTACTATTTTTTGTCAAAATTATTATTTATAAATTATATTCATAACATACTAATGAAACAAAAGAATATTTTTAGAATGTAAAATCATTGAAGGTTTTGACTTTTTATTGCCTATTTATTAATATGTGTCCACGCCATTTTGACTAATGGAGCTACCCCTTAGTAGAACAATAGCCATCTAGGAAATTTTCATGAACCTACGTCGTCTAGTGACTAGATGGTAACATAATAATCTGAGAATGATGACAAAAATTTTACTAACAAATCATTTGACTTTATTGAACTATGTAAAAAATCAAATGGAAGTAAATAATAAAGGTTTACGTGAAGAATGAATCGAAGAATTTGGGTCACTAAATGATGATGACTAACTAGCCGTGCTCGTACGTACATAGTTTGACTAGAAAAACCAAAAAAAAAAAATAATAATAATAATAAAATCACAATTAATTAGTAAAATCATGAAGATTGATGAACATATACACATACCCTAAACGGATGCACAAAGGGGGAATTTCACAAGAAGAGATCAAATCCCAGAAGACAAATAATGAATTACACTAAGCCAAATGAACAGAGCAAACTTTGCCTCCGGCAACCCTGAGCTTCCCATTAATCCCTCGAGGTTCTAAGAATTCAACAACCAAGTTAATGCAAGAAACCTTCATAATTCTTCTCTTTGATAACCAAATCCCATACGTAAATCTAGCCTCAATCTTCATTTTCACATCAAAACTAACCACTCTTTTGCTCCAATCTTTACCAATCTCATTGAATTCCCTTCCATGCAAAGGCTCACCAAAGTCCCTTGGAAACTCGGGGCTCCAATTTTTTTGGCTCATCTTCTCCAAGGACACAGCTTCCGTGATCCATGTTTGTATAAGGACCGTATCATTTTTATACAACAACAGAATTTCGAAATTGTCGATGACTAAGGGAACTTTCTTGTTGGGGTTCTTCATGGAGAATACTAAGTGATAATCGGCTTTAATTCTTGAGTCATTATTATTGGAGAGAGTTAAGTTTGATACGGTGAAGGAGCTGACTGTCAAAACCGGACCCAATGGATGAACAATCAGCCATGCAATCCAGCTTACGACGCTTATTAAGACGAACAAGAAGAGAAGTGCAGTGATCAAGCGGCGGACGAAGTGGAAGCATTGGGAGTTTTCTTTAGGCTGCGGAGCACGGGATGGTGGTGGTTGTGCTGATGTTATGTCAAGGTGGGAAAAATTGATTGCATCCGACATAATAAATGGAGAAAGGAAAAGAAATTAAATTAAGTGTTTGTAATTGTACCTTAATGGCGAAGGTAGATATGAAGAAAGAGAAATTAGATTGTTGAGATGTAAAACGCGGTGAAAGTGTTTTGGGTTTTATAAGCGTTTCTTCAGGGAATGTTCGTTGGAATCAGATCGTTGTCTCGGACGGCTGTTTAGCACGTAGCAAAAAGGCATTCCTTGGCGTGGGGAATTAACTCTGCATGAAAGTACAAGGCACTTTCCCGGAAAGGAAACTACAAAACGATCGCAGCCGGTTTCGGTTGCGGTTGTTCCCTGCTTTATCTGAGAATTGGAAGTGGCCGCGTCACTATGACGCGGGTGACATGTTGCTGCTCAAAAACTGCCGAAAAAGTCAAAAAGGCCGAAAAGGACAGCCTGATGCTTGATGCTTGATGAATGAGCATCTGAATTTGGACATCAGTTTGCGTGCAATCATAGTACAATTTCAATAGTTGAAGCAATTTCGTCCAGTTGAGGAATCCCAGCCTACATCAGTTTCAGGTCATGTAACCTCACTATCTCAACTAACAATACCTTCTGGGTTCGTACTGGCCTCAACAAATTGAAACAAACAATTAATTACGGAAAACAGTTAATTTAAGAGTAATGCTATGCATCCCAAATTGTATCCCTCCCAAATAATACGACATAAGATGCATCGTTCATCAAATGAACTGTAAGATAGTATAATAAATTCACTTTGAATTTATGAAAATCTGTTCATATGCAAGTATGACATGCTTCATTTAGAGTCTTCAGCTACTCTAAAGGAACCGAATTTTGTAAATTAAAACTGCGAAATATAAACACCTGGATCAATGGCTGAGAGTGCCTTTGCCTTCAAATCAATGAAGAATGAAGGTACAGTCTAGCTGTAAGCTAAGCAGTCTACCTTGTTTTCTCCAGAGATTAGTCAAGTTATCACTACAGTCATGAACAACTAAAGGGATGCCTTATCAACAATTGCACTAAAACTTGCATTCACCACATACTATAGTATGTCCATACATTTGGCTCAAAGAAAAATTATATAATCTGTATTGTCACTATGTACAATGACAAAATGCACTAAAAGAATTACAAAATGAGGAAAAAGATGACAGGCTTGACTGTTCTTAAAATTTCAAATGGAACTTGAATATGCAAAAGCATGAAAAGCACTAAGAATCACTACAACATAATCAAATAACCTTAAGCTAGAGAGGCTTACCACTGGAGAAGATTCTTCATGAACTCCGCCCACACTCCTCAATCATCATTCCTTTAAGACTCTTTGCCAGCCAGATAGCTGTCTCCCTTGGGGAGACTTTATCTTTCCCAAAAGGCTTCAAAACGACTGCAAGCTCTTCCAACCTATTTTGTTGCAGCAACTCTGCAGATAGTTCTAAAAGACCTTCAAGTGCGTCTGCCCTCTGCCTAAAAGACTTCACGTCTAAGATTTCTTTCACTGGTGTTTCATCTTCTGTCACCGGGGAATTTGGTTTTGATTGCTCAGAAGAATTTGATATTGCAGCAGAATTAGGGTTTCTTACATCCATTTCTTTGTCGCCTGATTGATCAGATATGTTTGATTTCAAACTCACAGATTCAGAGCAACTTGATGATTTCAGAGCCACTGGAGTGGCCATATTCCTTATTTCCAATTCATCCCTCACAACATTTATCAGCTTCCCAACATCCACATTTTGAACCCCCACTTCCACAGTTTCCAACACTGGCTGCTCACTCCCAACACGGAAACTGCTATGCCGTATGACATGTATGACATCATCAAAAGCAGGAGGATGTTGACCAGCACCTGACTTTTCAATCACTGGATTTTGCAAAATAATACCTTTGTCGAGCTGTAAATTGTTTTGAGTAGGAGAAATGGATGAGGGAACAGAAGGGGTGCTTTCTGCTACTGATGATAAAAGTTCCCTTAGAGTGAATTTTTCATCACTGTTTGATGCTGTTGGAGGATTTGACTGAACCGGTACATCAGACCTACTACTGGTTCTATTTAAAGGTGTATCATCCTTGGTGCTGGGTCTGTTTAAAGATGTATCATCCTTGGCACTGGGTCTTTCTGAATATGTATTATCCTTGGTACTGGGCCTGCTTAAAGGTGTATCATCCTTAGTTGCAGGACAGCATAAAGTTGTATCATCTTTAGTACTGAGTTGGCTTAAACGTGTATCATCCTTAGTACTGGGCCAGCTTAAATGTGCGTCATCCTTGGTGCTGGGCTGGCTTAAAGGTGCGTCATCCTTGGTGTCAGGCCGGAGTAAAGGTGCATCGACCCTCATGCTGAGCGTATTTGAAGGGATATCATCCCTAGTGCTGGGCCTATTTAAAGGCTTATCATCATTCATATAAGGGCAGCTTAAAGTTGTATCATCTATACTTGGCCTGCTTGAAGGTATATCATCTTTACATGAAAGAAATTCTTCACTTGGTGTTTTTGAACTTATTCTCCCATCACTACCAGTTATTTTCTGAAGACATGAGAGATCCTCAGAGGTATCAATTGAGCACATAACAGTTTTATGATCATGCCCAAGGTTTTCTCCAGATGTACTTCCAGACTTATCAAACGCAAATGAGATTGCGAGCAGCCGGCGGGAGTGCTTCTAAGGCTTCATGGCGGACAATTATATCATCATCAATGTGTGTCTGTTCAGTCATGTCAATAAAAGGGGTTGTTGCATCATCACAAAGTTCAAATGCCTGAATTGAAACTGATGACGACACTGAGTTGCTGCTCTCAGCTGGCATTCCCTGTGAATGTCCAACCACTGCTTTCTGAGACTCCTGTGAGTTTTGCCTATAAATACGAATAAGGCGACCGTTGGGCACTTGATGAGGAGTATTTTCAAGCTCCTTAGGTGCAACCATTGGAGCCACCTTCATGGTATTGCTCACGGTGTTTGGAATGTCAATCCCAACTTGTTTTGTCCGAGCTGGAAATGGAGACCGTCTAACCATATTGGAAGGAGGGGTTTTTTGCCTTGTCTTAGTAGAGAGTCCATCTTCGCCAACATGTTTTACAGGACCAGTAGGAGGAATGCCATCATGTCTAGGTTTAGTTTTTGGAGAGGAGTCAATTACAGGTAACTGCAAAAATAAATCATTGGGGAATAAGAAACTATTGAACCTACCAGAGTAATAAAGAAATCAGACAGAAAACACCAAGTAATGACTCTAACCTGATGCTTCAAAGTATTTGATCCCTGAACCCGCTTTGCGAATCAAACATTAAGCTTTGCTGGTGCAAGACCTTGTGTGTCTGCATTAGACTTCAAACCAGGAGCAGCGGGCAGGGTGTGAGGACTTTGGGTGATGCTTCTGTGTTGCAGCGTTGGGTTGGTGTACCTACAGCCTTTGTACGAGTGCTTCTCATTGGGGAACCATTTTCTCTTACTTTCCCTTCTTTCAAAGCCATCATGATACTTTTGATGGTTTTTGGCTGCTTGGATTCAACAGTAGATATTTGTTCACTGTGGGAAGGTTTCATCACCGCTCGTTCATCCATCTTGACAATGCAAACATCAGGACCATGCTCTTCCTCACATGGCGGGGGCTGCTCAGGGCCATCTTCGTCATCAATGGAGATCAAATCTGTGTCAGTGGCTTTATTTTCGCTGTTCAACACTGTTGCTGAGATGTTTCTATCACCTGAACGTAAACTGTCTTTATCACTAGCTGAGCTACTGCTGTTTTGGCTTTCAGCCATACATCTCCTGGACTCATGAGCAATTGAAATAGGTTTCTCTGGGGAGCAGGCTGCTGGAGGAAAGGTTGGACGATATTGATCAACAAAATGCTGTAGAAATGGATGCTTCAAAAGCTCCGATGCCTGAAAAATAAGTTTAAATTTAAAATGTCAAGATGACAACGAACTCTTGAAATTGAAATGCATTGTTTTGGATAATGCTTACACTTGGCCGATGCTCGGGGTTCTTTCTCAGCATACCTTTGATAAGTGTTTTCCTGTGTACAAAAAAATAAACAAATTAACTGCTTAATCATCCTATGTACTGTAGACCAATAACACATTGAAAAAAAATGAGCTACACTGCCTACTTTAAATCATCCTCTTTTCACCTCAACCCCTGCACACAACCATAACATGCACACATGCCACTTTTATCTTTTTCCATAGGCACACATGCAAGCATGAACTCATATAAGCTACAATCATCGTCTAGACTCTTCAACAAGGTAAATCATCAAAAAGTAAAATTCCATGACTATGGCATGTATCATAATATTTAAAAATTCATACACATCACAACAGTATATGTGACTTACAAGGATGGTGAATAGCAGGAAGGCAAAGGGCCAATAGAGGAACGATTTATCTTGCTTATCAACCCTGCCATATCCTGAAGTATGATAAAAGTAGTTCAATTGAAATAGTATAAATTACTATAATTACAAATGGCATAAATTTGGCCAACTACAGAGTGCATTAAAAAAGAGCATGGTATCACAATTCATTATTAAACGGCTCCAAAAGTCAGTGAACTTCAGAATTGAGGCGGGCAATATACAGACAGAGCAATTAGCTTTTGTCCAAACTTTCAATACAAAGCAGGTCAAATAATTTTGCAAACTACTTAGACTTCCTCCACAAAGACAAAATTCAGGCAGAATACAAGAATAGAAGTCATTGATCAAGTTGCTCTCAAAATAAATTCTAAATGCAAGAGTGTTGATCCATTTGCAAATTGTCATGATGAAGAATCAGTATTCATGTTCCCAATATACAATTCATATCAAGTAAAGAGAAATCTTACAAAAGCTTTAAAAGCAGGGCGATGAGCAGCCATCTCATACATGCAGCATCCTGGTCAACAATTAATCGCTTCAGCCATAGAGACAGCCATAAAATAACACAGAATATGTTTTAGAACACAGGACTAGACACTAGAAAAAACATACCCAGCGACCAAATATCTGACTTGAAACCATAAGGAATATCTGCAAGCAGTTCAGGACACATGTAATTGGGAGTTCCAACCACCTGAACAAAATGTAAGAGTTATTAATCTAGCAACTGAAAGCACATATTAATCATGTATAATGCAGCAAGATCCAACAAGTTATCAATATTAAAGGTAAATAGCTTCATAATTACAGAATAAGCATCTAACTACATTTCATCATTGTTTAAAATTGAAAGCTAAAACATTATTTAAATTAATTTCTATGACGGTTGTGCCAATGTTCTATATGTAACTATATTCTTAGCTGTTTAGAATTTATAGTCGATTTCAAGGAAACAAAATGTTGGCGTAACAACATCAATTCACACAAACTTATCTGCTCATTAGACAATTAAATGTTTCATTAACTAAAACTAAGTTTGCATATCAATATCAGATGTCAGAAATTACATTATCAAATGGGAGTTTTCACACCCGTGGTTTATATGTTTATTTAATATATGAAAATATGATTCCTTGCTCTGGAAAAGGGAATGCCTTAGAAGACAGACTATCAAAAAAATCCAGGTATTATTTTTATCCTATTTCATATGAAACTGAAAACATGAAACACAGTTTTCTAAAGGCAACAAATATGAAATTTAAAAAATAAAAATATGATTGGCATAGAAAGTACATACTGAAGATGCCAAGTCATCAGCCTTGAGAGTCTTGGCAAGTCCAAAATCCCCTAAAAAGAAAGCAAACAAGATTAAACTTAGAATAAGATCAAAATAGTGTAGTCAACTTTCTAACAGAGAAAAGAAAAATGAAAAAAGAAAAGAAGAAGTCCATGTCAACCCGACTATGATTGATAAGAACTTACCAAGGCGAACATCTTGATCTTTGGTAAGAAAAATGTTGAGCACTGCAAGGAAGAGAGATATATATCAGTCCATAAAATCTCTAAACGTAATGTAGATAAAACCAAAATACTAGTCCAGTTACCCATAAACATACTTTTAGGTCACGGTGCAGAACATAATTGAGTGCAGGTAATCAGCGGCTAACAGTAGCTGAGCAAACCACTTGCATAGTTTCTGTGCAACATTCATATTCATAAACAGACGTACAAGTGATAACAAGAAACTTTCAATTCATACACAAGCTCAAAATAATGAAAACAATAACAAAAGAATGAAGCAACGGAAGTACCTCCTCAGGAAATAGGCCCCATTTGATTTTTCATCAATTCAGCCCTGTTATAGAGAGTTGTTAAATAAACAAAATGTGACCGTAATGCTTAAATTATACATTTTAATGTACTTCAAACATAAATATCTTAAAACGAATTTAAAACTCACATGTCTCCACCTTCACAATATCAATAGACAATGCAAACATAACAACCCTACAAATTACACATTCACAAACCTTTTCATCTTATCAATCTGCTCAAACTCACAAGATAATGAAAAAGACAACAAAAATGTAGTATCTACTTACTTTCTCAACCCAAGCTTCTTTAAACTCAACAATGTAAGGATGTTGAACTCGAGCAATCAGAGCCATCTACATTACAATTATAAATTCTTATCCATCGAAACGACAAATCTAATAAAACAAAACGACAAAGCATACTAATTAGATCAGCAGTTTTAGCTCACTTCTTGATGAGCCGATCTCCTGCAACGCTCCGTTTGCCTCGCTAACCGAATCTTCTTCAACACGTACCTGAACAAGAAAATCCAACAAATTGATCCAATCACCAAAACTGTAAACGTCACCGTTTCAACTTTCAAATTTTAACAATATTATACTATTTCAACTTTCAAATTTTAACAATATTATACTAACTTACTTCTTCTTCTCGGCCCTGTGGTTAACGAGAATCGCCGCACCAAATGCGCCTCGACCGATCTGCTCCATGATCTCGTACTGATCCATTCGAGACTCCATTTGCTTGGTTGAAAACCTCTCAGTCAATCAAATTCAAATGCGTGTTGATTGATTTTACGGATCTCTCTGTAGATCAAACCATTTGATTTTCTTCTTCTCCTTCTTCTTCTCGGAGAATGCGAAACAATGCTCGAACGTCCGTTCGGTGAACTGCCACCGTTTTGTTCTTCTTCGATTCAATCATTTCAAAATAATTTCGTCGGTCAATAAAGTCACCGAGACATCTCCGATTCCCGTCTTCTAATTCCGATGCGATTCAATGCCTTTTCATTTTCCTTTTCTCCTTACTTTTATCGTATCACTCACTCCACAGTTCACTCACTCAGCTGAAAATAGTTATTAGTTTTGTTGTTTTGAATAAATAAAAAAATATACATATAATATAAAGAATGAAGAGTGCGGTTAAATTATAACTAAGGATTATGGTTAGTAGTTAGTTAAGAAAACGAGCTTATGGGCTTGCTTCTTTCTACGCCGACAAAACCAGCTGTGTTACAAGTTCATATGAGCTCTACGGCTTGTCTTTATTATTATTATTTTTTTGGTATAGGAATAATAATAATTGTACTAATCAATGATAGGGAAGGGGAGGCTCCTGGCTTTGCCCCACAAGCGTTAAGTAGGGTGCATTTATTTATGAATCCTTTACTTACGCTTGAAAATTGAAAATTTGAGATAAGTTTAATCCAAATTAGGATAAATAATTTTTTTTCCCACAACTATGGAGTGATGTTACCAGCTGTAACCAACTGTCTAATTGTGTTTATAAGCAATCTAAAGTTAAGTGAATTTTTTAAATACATTAGTACATTCGATTAATGATATATCACCAAATAATTAACATATTGTTTTCTTCCTCAGTATGTAAGAAACCTCATTAAAAAAGTGATGAGTGATTAAATTTCAAAATATTATATACTCCAATTTTCTTAACACGACAAAGTCAGGAATGCTGTACTTTTCTTGACTTTTTTTTAATTAAAAAATTAACTGATTATTCATGTAGTCATGTTTTGAAATTAGACTGTAACTATATTTAAAATGTTAATTTAAATACGAGTCCATTTGGGTGCGTGTCATGCTACCTTAATATTATCCATACCAAATCTCACTAAAGAAATAATGGTAATAAAATAAACGAAGGTTAACATCAGGTAGCAGTATATTTTGAAAATTTCAATTTACTCTTATATATGCATATGACACTATATATGGCTAATGAATCAGTTGTTGATGGTTGTACAAAGAAAGTATTGTAGTGGTTAATGGACTTTTAATCAGGTGGTCCTCTACTCATGATTAAGTATGATTGTGAGGGTAGGGGTTATTTAATTTTTACCGATTAAGCATTATCGCTGATTATGCGAAATTATTTGAAGTTTTTTTCCCAACAAAAACTTGGCATTTAATATAATATTATAAGTTATCGTTATATGTCTTATTGTAAATATAAATATCTGATGAAATTCAATAGTTTGATATGTAATCAGTATTTAAAAAAATACGTATTGCATTGGTTCATAAGTAAAATAACTAAGAGCATTGATATTTGGTGTGAACAGTGACATGTAAAACAATGTTGCTATATCTTTTCTATTTTCTTTTTAATTTTTAGAGGAAAACAATATTTTACTTGTTTTCCATCATCATTAAGGTCAAAGTATAAGGAAAACAATATTTTGATTATAAATAATTAAATATTATTTTTCTATAATCAACAGTGACATGTAAAATACCGTTAAGGATATCATTTCGTAAAAAGAAAAAGAATGAAGCCTAGTATGCCATCTCATTTTACTATAAGTTCATGGTTTATTACTTTAATTATTTATAATCAACAACTCAATCCTTGTGTAATAAGAGAAACATCCTTTAATTGAGTGATTTTCATCTCTCTTTTCTTTAAGGGAAGAGATTCAATTTACATTAATGATACATAATGGATAATTTTCTCCTTTACTTGAAGTAAATTTCTCCGACCTTAAAATATATTTCTAAATTGTACTTATTATCATTGCGCTGATCAAAGATAGTCTTTAACAATTATATTTAATATCTAAAAAGAAAAAAGAAAAATTGCAATGAGCCAATTTTTGTCTAAAAACAAATGGGAAATAGAAGAATGAAGAATGTGCTTTAATCCTGACCGTCGAAGTAACAGAACTCAACAACATTTGACCAGGATTGGACGGTAAGCAAAGATTTCACGTTCCCAATGAGTTGACATTCCGAACAAAATGATTATTGTAATTATAAGGTACTTACAGACAATAACTAAGGTGCCGCACACGGCTCCACTCATGCACCTTCGCGCTCAAATTGCCACGCTGGAAGGCCTTGATTGGCCCACGTAGTCCCCATTCTTCTCTATAGCATCACGTGGATTCTTCTTTGGTAGTCCGCTAACATGCGCACATGCGGCTTCGGAAAACGACACAGACATCAGTTAAGTGTAAGCCTCGTGGAATGGGACCCACCTTTAATTGCCAACGTAAGCCAGAAAGATTTCTTGGTGGACTGACAGCCTGGCGTATGTTATTTTCTCTCACTTCCAACGTAGACGAGTTCTGTTATTATTATTATATTTATTAAATTAGGAACTAACGTAAAAGGAAAATTAGATCCGAAAAGTGACGATAGTTTGTTACATTTACAATTTTTTTTTTTTTTTTTTGGTGTGTAAATGAATAGCTTGGCTTGTTGGTTGTGGAGAGGTTGGTATTGGTAGTTGGTGAAGATGCAATCTCACTCTCTCAAGTAGTGACTAATGCTTAATTATAGTGTCATTAGTAATTATTAATTATCACCATCATCAGAGCATCCAACTAATTTTAGTATTTTACTTAGCTAAAACTTTGATTGATTACTTTAATGGAGGAAGTGTTACTATGGTTTTGACATAGCTTTTTTTTTTTTTTTTTAACTATAGTACTTAATTTTTTCCTGTTTGGTAGAGAAATAGCATTAATTGATCTTGGTCCCTAGTCCAATGAAGTATTTGCCTTCTAATGCTTATGGTAACTTAACCTACTTGTCTTAACTGTATGAGGTACGTAACATATATAATTATCACATGGTCAACTTGAATGCTCTTTTAAAATTTAATGCAAATTAATGAATTGTATATAAAAGAGGCGATTTACGTGATTTGTTTTTAATTCGCCATGCTGAAGTAATCTGCCATAAGCAAACACAATGATTTGATTTGATTTAATTTATTATAAAGTAAACGAAAGTAACACTTATTGACATTAAGCTCTTAATAGATATTAAATCATGCTTGAATTGGAAATTTTTATTTTTTTTTTATAAATTTTGAAAAGCGGCTTGCATTGAACCATACAAAATAACAAAGTGGTGGCTAAAGTTACCTTTGACTTGAAGTGGACATTTAAGGATTTGGACACACACTAGGGGCTAGGGCACGTTCTCCTTGAAATAAAACCAGATTTGGTGTGATTTAGGAAACGTGGTGGTCCTTTTGCTCCCGAGTTCAAGTTATTTTTTCCAACCACTAGTAGTCTTAATTGGAATAGCAAAGCACATGGCCACACAGTAGTACGAATTATAAATTTTTTTTTTAATTTTGAAGAAATTTTAATTAACTTTTATTGATAATTAAATATTCCGGATCATGCATGAGATTGTGTTTAAGTATTCAATGCGATTTCAGTCTTGATTTTTTTCCCCCCTTTTTCGTTTACATTATGAAACAAAGCACGTGCTTTTTGTGCACCTTCATATTTCATCAACTGTCGCTCCTTTCGGGGTTGCAAATTTGCCGGGAATCGTCGGGTTATGAAACTCATAGGCCCTACTCGGGGTATAATTTTACTTGGGCCTGGGCTTTTGAGTTTGCGTGACGGGCCGGTCCCAATCAAAAGTTGAGGTTCCGAAAGCCCATATTGTAACCATCATGTATTCATGTGAGCTTAAAAGTGGAATCCGTAGATTTAAAATTGAGGACTTCAAAATATGTTTTGTGACTTTTGTCTACTCTCAATTATTTTGCTAACACCACTTTAAAATTTTATGTAATTAACCCCTTATTTGTTTATTTACAATGTTATCCATGTATTTTCTTGTACAGTGAGTGCAGAATAAGTTGTGTTTGCTCTTAGTTATGAATAATAAATAGATATTCTACAATTCTATTAAAAATTTTATTCTAAATAATGTGATATTCATTAGAATAAGTTGTGTATGCTCTTAGTTATGAATAATAAATAGATATTCTAAAATTCTATTAAAAATTTTATTCTAAATAATGTGATATTCATCAAGTGTCGGTAGAATAAGTTTTTATTGGTTCCATTTTGTATTACTGTTTTAAGAATTAATACAAGATAGATTATCTAGTCTTAAAAACAATAATCAAATATATTGTTTTTAATTTTCAATTGCAAAGAACGGATTTTCTGTTTTTGAAAAACATTCTCTCAACTGCAAATGAGATCATAAAATCCTTTTGAAAAAGCTCGATCGGCCGAGCTTAGAAAATGCTTTTGAAGAGAAAGAAGAGCTGCTCTATGCAATTGATACACAAAAGTACAAAAAAATTAAATTGACGTTTAAACTAAATTTGAGAAATATTAAAATAACCTTATTCATTGTTTTGATAATTTGTAATTTTAGTAAATATCATTATGAGTAAGGGTATGTTTGAAATTGAGATTTATAAGCTTAAAAAATTAAAGTGTTTAATAAATATTAGCTTTGTAAAAGCTTATCTTGATATGATTTTTGATTGTATGATGAAAAATCATTATATTTTTAATAATTTTGTTAAAATTATTATTAAAAAATTATATTTCTTATATATTATTAACTTTTATTTTATAATTACGATTTTTTTAAAACAGTAACTTTTAAACTACAGCATCTCAATATCAAATAAACTCTAAATTGCTTTGGTGAAAACACTTCGTAATTATCCAATTACAATAACTGGACTTCATAATTTTCTAAGTCAAGAAAATGTAAACAACATGATCAATGAAACTAACACATTAACAATATATCAACATCAACTCATACAAGTGCAAATAGTCCATCAAATATAATATCATACAAGTAGGATAAGCAATTAAAGTATCCAAAACTAAATTAAACATAACTACAAGCTGCCGACTTTTCCAAGGTTAAAGAAACAACATACTACAAACTAGCCAACCAAGCTCTCTTCCTGTCATCAGTCATACTCAGAAAAATTTTCCTCCATTCAAGATCTACGATCTTCTCCATCAGCTTGTTGAAAGTGTCATTGTCGACATCACCCATAGCCTCAGCAGCATCAATACATTGTTGGATGGAATACATCTCAGTTTTCGGAGATGGCTCACAGCTTTTTTCATTGATCTTCTCTAATTTTTGAATAACGACTTTGGTGCAGATCTCTAAGTAACGTTCCAACTTGTCCCAAAGTTTGGGAATATGCTCGGACGTTTGGTCGAGTGATCGACGAACTCTTTTTTCCTTTCGACACTCCACTGCAAGGTCCATAAGATCATCATCCTTGGGAGCATCAACGTGAACTCTAGACTTGATTAAGTTTTCAGATAATTCGCGTTCATCATCTGAGGTTGGAGAAAGTTGGCTCAATGATAAATGCATTTGACTTGTTGCTGTATTTCCGCTGAATATCTCCCCTAATATATGATAGTTCTCCAAACCTTTTTTCCGATATGGCTTCACACCTGGTACGCTCTACGAAAACAAAATGATATATAAGTACAGGATTTCAATATTGAAAAAATTATGTAACAAAGATAGAGTACAGTACATACCTTAACATAAGCAGCCCAAACAGAGTCTGGTGCAGTGATGGTATTTGTAACAGGATTCCAGTCAAACCCAGGATGCTTAATTAGATCAGAAAATTCACGATATTTCTTGCGTAAGCGGTTGAACTTTGACTTGAGTTTTGGTATGGTGTATCTTTTATTAGTTTCTGCAAATAACTCATCATCTATAACACACCAATGCCTCTTGATAAATGTCGTTTTGGAATCCAATTCTCCCATTTTGACGTGTTTGTGCAGGATACGAATAAATATTCCTTCACTCCTTGAAGACCACTCGGCTTTATCATCACCATCAAAATCATCGGAAGCCATAATTATACGTGCCAATTTGAGTTTCAGAAATTCAATCTGCCAATAATATGGAACCCCAAAATAAATATCATAATAAAACATGAATGTGATCACCAGCAAGCTCAGAGACTTGAAACTCAACCAGCATATTTGCACGTATCTTGAAACAATATAGCAAAATCAAAGTTACTAGAATCAAAAGATAAAGAACGAAAAGACAGAGTTGATGAAGGTTCAGAAGAATTCAAGATATACGGTACTGAAAGAGACAGGTATATCTTGTATCTATGGGGATTGAAAAGTTCGAAGAAAATTCCAGCAGCAATGTGTGAGAGGCTAGAGAAGAATGCTGTGCACTATGCTTAAACGCTTCACACGAGAGCTCACTTCTATCATTTAAAACACATGGTTCTAGTGCAGATTTGTTATACTTATTGAGATCATTATAGTACTGTTATACACTTGAATTAACTTGAAAGTTATCGAGTTCTAATGATATAACATCAGCATAGAGGATTACGATTCATCACTGCCATAGAAATCATTAAACAATCAATAGCACAAGTTACATTATCCATACAAAAATGAGAAAACCCATATCTCAACATGTGGGATTTTGAACACTCAACTAGAAAAATTATGAATTAAAGATTCAAGAGCACTCATTTAAAGTGATCCTGTCAGTTCTTAGCACTGAGAAGCGCTTTAATTACATTGTCTTAGTTTGTGTACATATAACAAGGATAAGATAGTTCTAAGAAACCCAATCTGTCTTTTAAGTTCTACACACAAACAACTGAAGACTAATGGGTTTAATTTGAAGCTCATTACAGAAATTTGAGAAAACCCTAAAAAAAATTAAAAATTTATTTCTTTAATTTCGCTAATTTTGAAGTAATACCAGCTAGAAAATATACATATATTTGGCCACGGATAGTTATAGTGGGAGAAGAAGAACAGTACCTGGCTGGCGTCTGGTCCTGGTCTACGGGTGGAAAACGCCGGATACGAAACAGTGAATCCTGTTTTCAATGGATTTGGGGATTTCTTTTCGCAAAACAGAAAAAAAAAACGGCGCCGTTTTGTCATTTGAACACAAACCTGTGCTTTATAGTATATATTTCTCAAATACGGCAGCCGAGCTCGTTTTCCACGTTTTTTCTTTCTTGAAAAACTTAAAATGAAAAACAATTTAAAAAGGGTAAATATCATGAGAATCCTCTTTGTTTCGTTTAAATATGGACAGACTCCAAACATTATAGAAATCTTCTTATAAGTTTAAAATGTTCTAAAGAATCAACACATAAACTCCAAGTTTGTTTGTTAAATATGTTGTGTCAATCCTAATTAAGAGGGAACTTATCTCGATTCATCATATTTTTAAACTGCTTTCTGTAGCCCGAGTTATTCCTTTTGGAAAGTACTCTGCTCATCCCACGTAACCATTTTACGTCAATTTGACCTAAAAATGATAAAGCATCAAAGTTGATTGCCATTTCCTATTTAATAGAAGACCAATAGGTTCGTCTTGGCTTAAGGATACTATATTGAAGGATAATTTGGATATGCATGGAAGGTTGGTAGTTGATGAGAATCTAAAAGTTAACGGTTGGAAGAACATATTTGCAATTGGGCATATTACTGATATTAGAGTAAGTTTAAAGATAAATATTTAAGAAGAGACAGATTTCTGACACGACGCTAATAGAAATTGCGAATGGGTGCATTGGTTTTACCTTGTTTATGTCAGCATTCTATTATTTTTTTCTACTTGGTTTAAGGAAATTGCTGATGTATTGTTCTTGGTTGTATATATAACTGCGTGGCAGGAAATTAAACAGGGTATTTAGCACAAAAACATGCTCAAGTGGCTGCAAAGAACCTGAAACTACTAATGTCCGCAGAAAATGAAAGCAAAATGACAACTTATAGGGCACAGTCTGCAGATATGGCAATTGTTTTCATGGGAAGGAGATATGCAGTGCGAACAGTTGCCATTTATAACAATCAGTGGCTGGATTCCACCCTACATCAAGTCTAAAAACTTGTATGTTAGTAGAAACAAGGGAGCAATTGGGCTTATAATCTGATGATAATATTGTACATTCTTGGGATGAGCGAAGCTAACACTATTTTTTAGGGTGAGCTAAAATTTTTTAATTACTATTTAGGTTCAAGACACATTTGAGATCAACTAACAATTCATCTCAATTAGGAAGGTTTTCTTTAATTTCAGGGTCTTGCTTAAAATTTTCAAATCAGTCATGTAAACTAAAGAATTTGTGTAATTAATTAATAAATTATTTCCAAAAATCTTACCCGGACTGTCCGGGTTAGCCACCCTTTAGCTTCGCCTTGACATGTGAGTTCAGTTCGTTTGACATCTTACAAGGTACAGCCTTTGTAATCAACTTTCATTGTTTCAGCTTGAGGAGTTGTTTGCTTAAATATTATAAAATGTCTTCATGAGATTGGCAAAAGCATTGTTTACCGTTTGATGCAATTTTCATTACTGCATTATTATAGCATGAGTGCATGAAGAGCAAGTAATTTTCATTTGCCATGAAATTAAATAAATTAAAATTTAAGGAACAAAAACAACCATTTTTATTCCGTCCAATCACTTTCCAGTTTGTAAAAATGCAATCTTTTTCAATATATTACGAGGAGGCACAAACTTGCACTTCGCACATGAATGGCAAAGAAATTGCGTAACGAAATCATTCATTTTATATATCAGCATAATTATTGAAACCCTGCCAAGGAAAAAACTACAAAATTTAACGATAGAGTTGTAAATTCTTGAATAAATTTATTTTGTACAAATTAATATGGTATAAATTTAGTGGTTTGATGAAAATATAAAATAATAAAAACAAATCATATGAATTAAGAGATATTTAATCCAATTAATAAGACTTTACAAAATATGCTCATGCTTTTGAATTGTACAAAATTTAATTATTAAAACCCGTATTCATAAAAAACATGCTCTTTCAATTTTACAACAGACCTTGAAAGGGATTAATTTATCCCCTAAAATTAATTTTTAATCAGAAAATTTGTTTGCTTCTAAGTGGTTGACCATCCTACAGAGGCCCATAATTCCGTTAAACTGAATGTATCACTTTTTTTTTTTTTCTTTTTTTCGCCCAAAAACAGTTAGTGGGCGATGGGCTATCGCCCAATTTTGCTTTGATTTTAACAGAAAATATTAATTTCAGTAGTAATTAAAGTTTGTGTGCAATTAAAATTATGTTTAATTAACTCAATAGTAATGCTATTTGCAGAAATTGTGAACAAAACATAGTGCAGACTATATTACTCAATTTTTTTAAAAAAAAACAAATATCAATATTTTTTTCTTATTGTTTACACATTTTAGTAACAATAATGTTATGAATCCTAATATTTGAGTTTTAATTTGACTCTTAATGTCCCGTTTCATTGATTTATTAGATGATATATTCCATATCTTCTAAAATTAATTAACTACCATATAATAAATGAATGACACATCAGTTGAACTCAAATTTTATATAAATTAAATGTAAAGATATCTAGTATTTCTCCTTTATTATTTGTTTTGCTTGTTTTGTGCAGTTTCTGTGCAAATAACAGAGCTACTCAAAATTATCATAAAACCACGTTAATGGTTTAAACTTGGAACAAATAACTAAATATATCATTTCGCAAGTACTAAATAGCACCAGTTAACTATATGATTATCATATCAATTAAATTGGCACTAAATTAATTTTTTTTTTTAAAAAAAAAACCGCATAGCTGACTCTCATATCCGACTCTCCAACTGTAGCAGTCTCACATAAGTATGTAAGTGATAATTGCCGTGGCTTTTGTTAGCAGAGATGATTTTTTTAATGATTTTATCCCCTATTAAGGCAAGAAGATTTGTTTGAGTTGCTTTAACAACAATGTATTTAATTTTGATGTGGTACCGCCGTTTACTGAAAGGCTGAAGCAGCCAAAACAGCCTAATCCATCTTGTGATGTAGTTGCGATCACGTCAAATCTTTGGGTAGTTTATCCTTGGAACATAATTCAACAACTTAATGTTTCATAAGATCAGTTGTTTCATAAGAGTACCAGACCCAAGTCAACCTAAATTGCTATATGTATCAAGCAATAATTAGTGACCCATGACTTAACATACAAGAAACTATTTTGACATCTTCACCAGCTAATGCATCTTCAGGCACTGTCTATGTCAGATGCAGAATCTGAATAGTCAGATGCTATTGTATAGCAGATGGGATATAATTTACAGCCATGTCATAGACTGAAAAACAAGTGTTAAATAAAACAAATCAACTTCACCATATCCAGCAGCAGAGTATGCATCACAAGTCCCTTTGTCCACTCTGCATCTGCTATCGGATGAGGGTACAGTTGAGTATTTCTCAAACGGTAAGGACTAGTTATTGTTTAAGCCAAACTATAGGGGTCTAATTAATTCTTTTAAAGGCTTAATTGTTTTAAATGACAATTTGGCCACCAACTGCCCTTTAAATCTGTTTTTAAATTGATAAGAATGACTGAAAGGAAGGGACATGGAAGGTTGTCAAAAATGGGCAACTTGTCATCTCTGCATTCGAACATTTTCCTTTCATCATCTTTACTTGGAATTTGGTTAAAGCCGCGTCCTTGTATAAGATAATGACCGGTTAAGCGTTCTAAATCGAGTATCAGAGGAGAGGCAGAAGCAAAGCAGAGCATCTGGGAAAGAATTAATGGAGAGTCAGCGGCAACAACAATCTGAAGGAAAGAATAAAAGAGTGGTGGTGATCGGAGGAGGGGTTGCTGGTTCCCTGGTTGCTAAGTCTTTACAGTTCAGTGCAGATGTTACCCTCATTGACCCGTAAGCAAATCTTTCTTGTATCTGTTGATTCATATGTGAATATTCTGTTTTTCGTATGTCATAGAATGACAAACTGTTGAAAAAGAAAGCTTCAATATTTGTATTTTCAGAAGGGCATCTTGCAAATAAATCACCAAAGGGTAGTTAACAAAGTTGGTGGCTAAAGAATTGTACCTATGAACTTTTCTTTATATAGGGGATTGTTCTATTCTTTGTGTTTTAAGAAAGAGAGAAATTGAAACAGGAAAGAGTATTTTGAGATAACATGGGCAAGCTTAAGGGCAATGGTGGAGCCATCTTTTGGAGAGAGATCAGTGATTAACCACAGAGATTACCTCGTCAATGGTCGTATTGTCGCTTCTCCTGCAATCAATATCACTGAAAATGAAGTTTTGACTGCAGAGGGCCGCCGTGTTGTGTATGATTATCTTGTCATTGCCACCGGCCACATGGATCCTGTCCCCAAAACTAGGACTGAGAGGCTTAATCAATATCAAGCAGGTAAAAACTGTAGTTATGCAAAGCCGCCTAATTCATAGTATTAGCTTTGTCATAGCTGCTATTGTAATCTCAAGTTAAACTTTGTTTTGTTTGCCCTGACAGAGAATCAAAAGATTAAATCTGCTCGTTCGATTTTGATTGTTGGAGGAGGTCCCACTGGTGTTGAGCTTGCTGGAGAAATAGCTGTTGACTTCCCAGAGAAGAAGGTTACTCTAGTGCACAAGGGGTCGAGGTTGCTGGAATTTATTGGACCTAAAGCCGGTGATAAGACTCTAGATTGGTTGATATCAAAGAAGGTTGATGTGAAGCTGGGGCAAAGAGTCAATTTGGATTCTGTTTCAGAAGGAAGTGACACGTATCTGACCTCAACAGGAGATACCATAAAAGCAGATTGCCATTTCCTATTCACAGGAAAACCAGTAGGTTCAGATTGGCTTAAGGATACTATATTGAAGGATAGTTTGGATACTCATGGAATGTTAATGGTTGATGAGAATTTAAGAGTGAAGGGTCAGAAGAACATATTTGCAATTGGAGATATTACTGATATTCGAGTAAGTGCTTCTATGAATTTTCCTCAAGTATTCTAGCTTTCAGGAGCTCAAACCAGTAGTATTTATTTCAATGCTTGATGAGATTGCTAATTAACTTGGGTCAAGAAGCACTTTATTTAGCTACAGTTCCGCAATTTCTGTTAACTACAGCAATCTAGTTGCAATAAACTCGTATGTAATGTTTCAAATTGACTATGAGGTAATTACTCAAGGAGATTTTGAATCGCTGTTGAGTGGTATGGTCATTTCGTTAACATAGTATTAGCTTATATTTTGATGTCATTGTTGTCTATCAAAAATTGGTTACCTGCATCACATGCTTCTCCTTCAACTGAGCCATGCAACAAGGAATGCTGTGTGGCCTAGGTAGTTTTTCATGCTTTCATTTTGAAAATCTAATGCCTATTACTGATTGGATAATGCATGACAGGAAATTAAACAGGGGTTTTTAGCACAGAAACACGCTCAAGTGGCTGCAAAGAACTTGAAGGTATTGATGGTGGGAGAAAGAGAAAGCAAAATGGCAACTTATCGGCCACACTCAGCAATTGCAATTGTTTCCCTGGGAAGGAAAGACGCTGTAGCACAGTTGCCATTTATGACCACCATTGGTTGTGTTCCTGGCTTAATCAAATCTAGAGACTTATTTGTTGGGAAAACAAGGAAGCAAATGGGCTTAGAACCAGATGTTGCACATGCTTAAGAAGTGAGTTCAGTTCGTTAGACATCCTACGGGTGTAACATTCTCAATTTCTTTGTTTCATTTAATTTGTCGTACGTGTCTATTAAACTTTATTGTTCTGGGTTTGCTTAGGCATTTGTATTTTTTAAGGTTTGGTGTGATTTGATTGTATAAAATATAAAAATAACATATTTGCTGTGAGTTTTAAACTGCCAATACTGTGCAAAAACTTTTCACAAAAATTATTATTATTATTATTATAGCAAAACGAAGCTGGACTTCTTTATTTACACATAAGTTGACAAAAATAGGTGAAAAAAAAAAAGAAGAATAAGTAAAGAAAACAACATAATTACAAACAACAAACACTAACAAGTAGACAATACAGCAACTAGCTATAGCAAATCCAGAGACGTGTGCCGAAATTCTGGATTTGCTTATATGCAGATGACACAAATGTGGAAATAGTTCATCCAATTTAAGGCTACAAAAGTAGGATCAGCAATTGGTGTATCCAAATCTAACTCAACTACACATTACTAAAAACTAAATAGTTTTCACAGTTAAAACAACAATATATTACAAACTAGCCAACCAACCTCTCTTCCTCCCATCATTCATACTAAGAAAAGCTGTTCTCCATTCAAGATGCATTATCTTCTTCATCAGCTTGTCAAAAGTGTCAGCGTCAACATCTCCCAATGCCTCAGCAGCATCAACACATTTTTGGATGGAATACATCTCAGTCTTCCTAGTTGAAGCAGAGCTTTTTGCCTTGATCTTTTCTAATTTATGTTTTAAGAGTTCACTACAGATCTCCATGTATTGTTCCATCTTGTCCCAAAGTTTTGGAATATGCTCGGATGATTGGTCGAGTGATCGACGAACTCTTTTTACCTTTTGAGGCTCTGCTGCAAGGTCCACACGATCATCATCCTTTGGTACATGAACAAGAGCTCTAGCCTTGAATAAGTTTTCGGGAAGTTCACGTTCATCATCTGAAGCTGGAGAAAGTTGGCTCAATGTGACATGCACGTGACTTGTTGCTGTAGTTGTGCTGAATATCTCTCCTAACATGTGAAAGTGCTCCAAACCTTTTTTACGATATGGCTTGACACCAGGAACTTTCTACAAAAACAAAATGATATATAAGTACACAATTTGAACATTGGAAAATATTATGTAACTAACAGTTTGAAAGTAGAAGATATACCTTAGCATAATTCGCCCAAAGACTATTTGGTGCAATGACAATATTTGTAACAGGATTCCAATCAAAGCCAGGATGCTTAATTAGATCAGAAAATTCACGGTGTTTCTTGCGTAACCGATTGAACTTTGACTTAAGTTTTGGCTCAGTGAATCTTCTATTAGTTTCTGCAAATAACTTATCATCTATAACACTCCATATCTTCTTGTTAAATGTCGTTTTGGAATCCAAATCTCCCATTTTCACATGTTCATGCAATATACGTATAAATATTTCTTCATTCCTTGAAGACCACTCAGCTTTATCATCAAAATCAAAATCATCGGAAGCCATAATGTGCATAACTTCTCCAACTACCAAAAAAACAAAACTTTGAAACTATACTCACTTATACGTGCCAAGATGTCAAAAATTCAAACCATCAATATCAAGGAAGCCAAAATTCAAACAATGACAAGTTATAATGATATAACGTGCATCTCACCTTTAGCCAAGCTTAGATACTTTAAACTCAAAACTAGCACATGCACATATCTTCAACTGATGTTGTAAAATCCAAGTTACTAATACAGAAAGATATAGAGAGCAATGAAAAAGTAGAGGAAGATTCAGATAGAATTCTCGCCAAACTTAGTTTGTTAGAGGGCTAAAACTGTAAGAGAGAAGAATGATCATGTTATGTCTATCAGGATATAAAAAGTTGGCAGAAAATTACAGCACGTGTGTAAGATTTTAAGAACGATAGTGTGACAATACACCTCATACAAGAGCTCACCTCTATCATTCGACATATGGTTCCGGTACAAAACTTGTTATGCTTTATAATAGAACAGTTATACTTAAATCAAAGTGGAAACTCATTGAGTTCCTATGAGACAACAACGACGACAACAACGACAACAACATACATAAGGTTATTAAAAAATAATTGGGTGAAAGGCAGTGCTGTATTTTTCCGAAAACTTGTTTTTAGGTTTGTTAATTTTAATGTACGACTCTGCGTTTGCTCTTCTACTGCTTATAAGCTCATACAATATTGCTGCGTATCTGAAGCAACTGTTCCCACTTAGAGAAATTTTAGCGCTTAGTAGTAGAATCATCAGAAAATTAATCTTATACGTACAACAAAGACAAAACCCACGTCTCTGCAAGTGAGATTTTGCATACTCAACGAGAAAAATTATGAATCAAAGTTTCAATAACACTCATTTAAGTGACCCTGTGGGTTCTTAGCACTGAGAATCCCTAAAACTTTGCTTACATTTGTGTTAATTTGTGTTTAAAGAATACTCATTTATGCTAGTTGTAAGAGACCCCATTTGCGTTAGAAGTCTTAAACACGGACAACTGAAGATGAATGGTTTTAGTTTGAAGCCCAATATAGAGTGAGAAGAAGCACAGTACCTGGCTGGCGTCTGGTCGGGGTCCCTGGGTGGAAAACGCCGGATACAAAAGAAGTACATCCCGTTTTCAATAAATTTGGGATTTTATTTTGCGAAATAGTCAAAACGACGATGTCGTTGTACAGTTTCCAAACGCGATCCTGCGTTTTAATGAAATTAATATATTTTTAAAATACGGCAGCAGGGCCCATTTTCTACGTATTTTATTTTTCTAAAAACAAAAACATAAAAAAGAAAGGGTGAATTCCATGTAAATTCCAAATATTTGATATTATAATAATAATAAGGATAATGATGATAATAATAATAATAATAATAATAATGATATTTTTAGTACTGTTGCTTAATGCTTACTCTGGATATTCAATGCATCCTATGTAAGAGCAAATATTTTATTAATAAAAAAAATAATTGCAAGAGATGATCATGCATAGCTAAAGTGGAAAATTATCTGTATTTCAACAAAAGGAGGGGAAAAAAAAAGAAAAGACTTATGTGATTAAGTTTAAAAATATTTGAAATTTATTTGATTCATCAAATTACTTAATAAACTAATTTTTTAAAATAATTTATATTTAAAATTTCCCTTAAGCAAATTAAAATTGCTAAAAATAAATTTTTATCTTAAGCAAATTACAATTGTTAAAAATAATTTTTTTATTAGATAATTTTTTTTTTTAACTCTTCCAACTCATCACTACATGATAACCTACTTTTCTTAAACATTAAGTTGTTGCTTTTATCCAAATATTGTTAATTGTATCTACATCATAACACCTAAGTCAAAAAATGACAACTATTGGTTTTATGGAAGATTTTGCAAGGAATTTTAACCGCAAAAGGTATGTGTTTTTTAATTATTTAAATTTTGTTTGCATTATATACTTTATAGTAGTTCAAAATTTGTTTGTCCAAAAATACAAAATGAGGATCTTTAATCCAATACAAGTATATAACCAAATAGTTTAATAATTAAATTGTTTTAGAGGCGTGGACATAGATTGGTGGTGCCAAACCAGTTCTCTAAACTCTTTATTTTGTTTGGATCATTTATTCTATATTTATTGTTGAATTTTAACGAAAAAAAAAAATTATACCTAGATTAACGAACTTATCTGCAACTATAATTTCGTTTACAAAAGACAAACCAGAAAAAAAGGGGAAAAAAAAGATTTATAGAAGCCACTTGTAGTCAAATATATTTTTCACAATCTTTTTTATTCTTACATTAATTCATCAATCGTAAATTCACATTCACACTCAAATAGAATTAAGGAATAGGTCCCTCTTAAGTGTTAACAAAATATTGGTTTCGGTTATTATTAGCGGACGGCCTCGATATTCTTTCTGCAAAAACCAGTAGAAAAGCAAAATGACATCATAAAAAGGAGACCAAATCAATCAGTAGCGATTGGTTTCCATAATAGTACAAAGAAAACCATCCCTATTAAATCAGATTATATCATCATCATCATCATTACCACCCCTTATTTCAAACTCCTCCAAGTCCAAATCATCCATAGCAACTTTTCTTTCACCTCAAAAAAAGTAAAACTGTAAAAGGATTCTCTCAACCGGCTAACTCTTTATTTATTACCTTTACAATTTTGTTTACACCACACACAATTTTTTATTTTTTATTTTTGGCAAACAACAAAATCACACAAGGATTTATGAATGTCTTGGAGAGGCAAAAAAAAAGAAAAAGAAATTTACGATTGTGGCCGGTAATAAACATTTTGGCCCCTAGTTTAGGACTTCAAAATCCATCACATTTATAGTATTTCTCTTCGTTTTTTAATTTATAGCTGAATTCAATATTTCTAAAGTTATTACATTACACAGGAATATATGTTATATATTTATAATACAGTGCAGAAGTCTACTCAACATGAACATAGTTCATAGTCTAATTAATAGTCTATATTAACTAGAGATAAAGTTTATATCTCACACACACACACATATATATAGGAAGATATATCTCACACACACACATATATATAGGAATATATATCTATTAAATTATTAATAAATAATTTTTTAAATTAATGTAAATCTAAAAATAAAGGTAGTATATATATATAGAGTAATTTTTTTTAATGAGGAATTTCTTACATTATTTATATATAAAGACAAATTAAAAGACAACAAACTCCACACTCGAATACATGATCAAACAAAGTTGTATTAAGTTGTGTTTTATTTGCCTCTTAATATAGCATTTACTTCAGTAATTTAATGGATCCTTAATTAGATAATGAATATATATTGAGAGAGAGAAAGAAATTTTGTCCATTAAGGATATCCCTCACTTTGTTTAAAAAAATATATAATTAAAAAGTATAAATTTTAACGTATTAATAAATAAAAAATATAATTTTTAATAAATTAAAATTTTATATTTTCTACCTCCACTTTATTAAGGTGAGCATGTTCTCTCTCTCTCTCTACAAAAGTTTGACGTGGGAACAGGCTAAAAAAGGAATCGAAGGATAACGGTAAACTATAAATGATCGTCCGGCTGGTAATTTTACAATATAGCATCGAGATGACGCCATGTTTGAAAAGATACAATTATGTGGGATCGATCATCTGGCTCGTGTTCTGTGTCGTGCGCCTACCGAAGGTCGATTCAAAACAGCGCCGTCAGCATCGCAATCTTTGGCATTTATTTATTTTTGCGTTATATGTTTATTCAATAAATCATTTCTCTTGAAAACGGCTGCATAAGCCATCATTTAATTTGCATCATTTCTCCTCTTCTCTGTAGATTGGTCTTCTTTCATTGCCATTCATAAGTATGCCTTTGTATCTCTCTAAATCTCTTTCTTCTTTGTAAGACTAGCTAAATAAAATTATAAAAAAAAATGGCTTCCAAATCAAAGGTTTTTATTAAGAAAATGTGTGTGGATATACATAAAACTTCTCCAATAGGACATCTTTATTTGAACAAAATAAGTATCTCACTAAAATAAAAAAAATATTATAGATTATAGTAAATTAGGATCTGTATTTTCTTATATGTTAGTTTATTAAATTTTTGTTCTTATTTATTAGTAGCATTATTACGTTGTTATATATATATATATATAACTAACATTATCAAAAGATGACTCCTACAAAAAGATGATGATATTAAGAAGTGAAAAAAGAACATGCATACAACATAGTCTTTCTTTCACGTGGGCGCTTTCATTTTTTTTTTTAGGAACCCTATTCCCTTATAGCATAGCCTCGCTTATCATAGTATACTTGCTCATCCAGAACTTTCGTTTTATTATGTGTATTTAGAAAGAAAGCAACCAACAACTATGAGTGAATGAAATGTGTAGCTATTGACCATACTTATTATTTCACTCGAGCAACTACACGATGTGATTAGTCTGTTGTCGAACACATTATTAAATCAATACATTATTAAATTAAATGATTTAATAGAGTTACTACAGACACTATATTGAACTATATGGCGATATAATAAATTAAATAATGTTAATTTTATTAAATTATATAATTTAATAATGTATTTATATATTAAAAAATAAAATAAAAGCATCAACACCTAAAAATTTCTATAAAAAAAAACTGAAATGAAAATTATTTGTCAAAAGTAAATGGAAACAGCTGGTGATATTGACTGTGGAAGGAGAAGGATGTTGACAGTTTTAGAGCTGATGTCTTGATAGTCACACAGTGATCATGATTGTTTGTGGGTACTGTTTATTTGTGGATTGGAATGGAATCATCAAGATTCAAGATGTATACTCGAAGCGGGTGTGACATTTGGTGGGTGGAACCAGGTACGCACTGCAATAACCAACCTGGAGCTGTTACTCCAAATTAGTCTGTAATTTTGTATGCGCGACGCAGGTGATGTGACACTGATCCATGGAAATAATGGTGCTGGGATCACCTTGTTAATCGTAATAGAAATGATTTTGAGGGAGAAATTTGACGGAAGATAAAAATAAGGTCGGGCCTAATTTATTTTGTTTATTGAAAAATGATTAATTAAAAACAAGTTAAATCCAATTTCGTCTAAGCAAAGTGTTTTTGTGAATGCTAGCCTCTTTAGCATTTTCTTTACTCGTAATTGATAAGGAATGAGAGGAGTCTACTTTACTCCAAAAAAATAATTTTTTAAAACACGAAAGAAGGATCTTTTGCGGTTGGCTCGAGCATTTGTATACATGTATCAAGTTTTATGAGGAATGTAATTATCGTAATACTCTTTATAAAAAAAAAAAAAAGACTACTGTAAGATTCCTATTAAAGGACTTGGTTGTAGGGAATGAGAGGTGGATCCACTCATGACCAATACGGGCTCAAGCTTCCGTTGAAGAAAATAATTTTGAAAAAAAAAAAATTACTTGAATTATTAATTAGTTCTTGTTAAATTTATTAAAACAACCTTTATATTAAATTTATAAAAATAGTCTTATAAACTCATAAACTAATAAAATTCAAGTTCTACCTTTAAGAATTATAAAAGTATACACTCAAATTAAAATTTATATTAAATTTATAAAAATAATCCCATAAACTGTTAAACCAATAAAATTCAAGTTATACATTTAAGAATTATAAAAATATACACTTAAATTAAAAAAAAAATACACACACTGACTAATCCACATGGATGATTTTACTATTATTTAATTTAGCCCCTATTAAATATGTTTAAACTCTTTAACCCATAAAATTTTAGAATTCGTATATTCTCATTATGTAAATTAACCTCTAATAATTTTTTTTTTTGAATCTGCCACTGCTGGAAACTATGGTCATACACTTGTATACCGCCTAACATAGCTCTACACAATACTATATGAATTGTGAGGTATATGCTTTTCTACAAATGAACACTTTTTCTATGAATTGATATTATACATCTTTAAACCAAATTTTCTTGCTTCAGCTGTCGTCTTAACATATTAAAAAATAAATTACATTAATTTTCATCTCATAAAGTATTAAGAAAATCAACTTCTGATATTTCTTGACTTATGTTTAGTTTAATTAAAATGTATTTAACTTTCGCGTCACCATTCCACCCTTTATATTTCATGAAATTAAAGCATAATATTATTAAATATTAGAAATACATATAATAAATATAATTGATACTCAAAACACAATGACATAATTGCGATAAAATATTTTTTAATAGACACCAATATTTCAAATCATCTTTTTTTAAAAAAATTGTAAGACCAAAATTCAACCTCTTCTCAATCATCCAATCGCAAATTAAATAAGGTGTAATAGCCCCTTTTTTTTGAAAGAAAAGCTAAATAAAAAAAAAATCAAGCATGATTTAAGGCAGGGGTGAGGCTTGCTGCTTGCTGTAAAGATAGAAATTAAAATGTAATAAGCAGTTGTGTAATTCATTGAACATTACAGCTTTCTTCATGAATGAAAGACAAATACACTTTCATGAAAAAGTAATGTCTACAAGATGTCATTCTTTGTAATTATTTTGTATATCAAAACATGAAATCTCTTTTATTTATTCACTCACGATAATCACTCCGTCTTTATTTTCATATTTATCCTGTTTATTCCAACTGTTATAATATCTATGAAACCGGGTTATTATTATTATTCTTGGGTCATTTCAAAATATAAATATATTCTTGCAATAAAGTAATGACACGAATTAATATTGACATAATGATATTATATGGTTGGATTAAAATGGCACAAATCAAAGTTGGTTGGTATGACTCATTAAGAGATTAGGGGTTCAAGTCTCATTCTCGTATAAAGTCTATTTTATTTTTTCACCTTTAAATTGATTGATTCAGATAAAAAAAAAACAGCACATGACTATTTACATTTGATCACCTTATAATTCAACTAGTGAAAAACTACGTAATTCACCCATGATGTTAAAACTAAATAAAATGGCCTTTTTAAAAATTAATATGAATCACAGTAATTCAAGTATAATTCAACATTTGTTAACAATTGTACTATGAACTAGAAATCAGTAGTACCGCAGCCTAGGACGTAGTTGCTGTCTCAAATTCTCAACGAAGAAAAGCAAAATGACATCATAAAAAAGAAAAGGAAAAAGATCAAATCAAATATCAGTTATCAGCATCCATTGGTTTCTATAAATTCACAAAGCAAATCATCCCTGTGAAATCAGATTATATCATTATTATCATCAGCATCATCACCATCACCATCACCACCCCCTTTTTTTCAAACCTCCTGATTCCAAATCAGCTGCAGAAACTTTTCTTTTACCTCAAAAAGGGAATCTCTCTTTATATTGACTAAAATTAATTTTATAGTTTATATTTTGACTCTGTTGTGGTTTCTCAAATAATTAGAGAATAAAAAAAATTATTTTTAGACCAACTCGAAGTTCATATAATTTAAATTAGCAGCTGCTCTAACTATATATCTACTAATTATACAATTTTATATACACCGTATACAAGTTTTTGCTCACTATATATATAATAAAACTATGGAAATATTTATGAACGTCTTAGAAAAAATAAAAAATTCGCGAATAGGGCACTAATTTTTGGTCTTCATAAGTAATGACATAGTATTTCAATTATAATTTTTGATTTATTATAATTTATGGTTTATGGTGCACTGTTTAGAGGTCTACTCAATATAACTAAAAAATTTATACCAACCGGAAGTGATACATTTACTCCACACATAAGCAAATATATCTACACCCGCTAAAAGATTATCCGAGAAAGAAAATATAATGATGGTAAATATAAAATTGCAAAGAAATTATTAAAAAAAATTGAAAAGAGATTCAATTTATATAATTGTCCTTTAATTCACGTCAGAACATGTTAAATGTGTGTTTGTGATTGAGGTTAGGTAGTTGTAGCTTAAAAAGTACACTATTACAATGTTTGATAAATACTAACTGCTGTAGTTTGCAATGTATATTAATATGATTTTTCATTTGTATGATAGAAAATTTATTATATCTTTAATAATTTTATTAAAATTATTATTTAAAATTTATTTTAATATATATAATTAATTTTTATTTCATAAATACAGTTTTTTTTCCACGTCTCAATTCCAAATAGAAGCTAAAACTAGTAATTGAAAAAGTATTTGAAGCATAACGATAACTACGTACATACGATGATCGTACATTGTGTAATTTGACATTAGCATCGACATGACGTCATGTTTGCGAAGATACGATTTTACGCGGCACGTGCCTGAGATCACCCGGCACGTCGTTGGGGGTAGTGACGGTCCATTCAAAGACGGCGCCCGTCAGCATCGTAATCGATCGCGTATATTTTATTTTCACAGTTTTTGTTTATTACAATAATCATTTCTCTTAAAAACGACTGCATGAGCCATCATTTGCAGCATCTCTCCTCCTCTATAAATTAAGCCTCTTGCATTCGCGATTCATGCGTTGCCTTCATATCTCTTTCTTCTAGCTTCTCAATACTAGCAAGAAAGACAGAGAAACAAAATAAAAGAAATGGTTTCCAAATCTAAGGTTTCTTTTGTGGGTCTAGGGTTTCTCTTCTTCACGTTTGTAGCTTTGGTGCTGCTCTTTTCTTTGGTCATCATGCAAGAACATTCTGGTCTCTCTCTCTCTAACTAATGTACCAATGTAGTGTTATTTCCTATTTTCTAAATATAAGTTAAGTGGGATTTTATTTTTATGTTTATCTTTTCAGATTCTGCTGGTACTGAGAATATTGATTGCTATTATGGAGAAATGGACTTGCAAAACAGAAAGGTTGTTGTTTTATTTTATTTTATTTTTTATTTTTCATGTTTATGTAAATGATATTAAAATATAAATTGTTGATTGATGCAGCTTTTGAGTGAGAAACAATTACCGGCAAGGACTGGGGGGCTGCTGCATGCAATAACAAGTGGTGATGAGAACATGATGGTGGGTGGTTCGGAGTTGAGGGTGGTTCCTTCTGGACCAGACCCATTGCACCATAATGGCAGCCCCAAGAAGCCAAGAACTCCATGAATGTTATATACATATATGCGGCCGCATGCTAGCTGGGAACGTCGTTTTGTTTTGTAATATATAAGGAACTTTTTGGCTGGTATATATATGGAATGAAAAGTAACATATATGCCGTTTTCTGTATGGGAAAGCAGTTCAAGTATTTTGTTCTCCCCTGCCAACTAGCTGTATGGTAATATTTGTGCACGTAAATGCATATATAAATATAATTAATTACTCATGGCATGCATCTGTTCTTAGCTTACTGTATTTTTCATGTTCATGACTAACAAATTAAAGTTAATTCACTCACTTTTCAAATTTAAAGAAGTATAACATGATCAAATATGACGAAGAAGTCAAATAGACTATGTGAGAATGTAATTACTTAAAAGGGAAGATAAGTGCAAATTGATTGTTAAGAGTATATGGAAACAGCTGGTGATATGACTGTGGAAGGAGAATAGGAGGTGACATTTTTGGAGCTGATGAGTCGTTGATAGTCACAGATCACAATCAAAATCGAGTAAAGATTGCTCTCGGTTTACAGCATATTTGTGGATTGGAATCATGTACGTACTACTCCAATAACCAACCCGCAGCCATCGTTTCGAATTAATTTTGTAATTTTGTACTCATTATGACGCAGGAGATCAATGTGATGGCGATGGATTGGGATGATGCTGGATTAATGACTCTTGTTAATTAAAGGGTCATGCTATGTGTGTGTAAACTTACATTAACTCAAGAGTGGTATTTAAAAATTGAAGTGTTATTTGATTGTCAACATGTTTTTAGTTATTAGATGTAACTTTCGTGTTGAATGTAGCCACCACCCGTTGTTAGATAATTATAATTTTGATATCATTTCTTTTGAGAAATAACAAATGAGAGACAAAAATGTATTTAATTACTGGAATACTTTCATAAAGTAATTTTTTAAAACAAGAGAAGAAAAACATTTCTGCATTGCAGGACATCAATGTTATTATGGTAATAACATAATAAATAAATAATCTCTACGAGTAGTTGTTCTTTTAATTGATTAAAATGCACTTGAGCATGAACGGCATGACAAAAATAAGATTTACTACAAAATTGAGTATGAAATTATAAATCCTGCAATTATTTTGTGTTATATTTCTATTCATCTATTTTTTTTTCCAATTATAATGGTTAATTATGGTAAAGGGTTATTTTTTCATGGATTTTTTATACATTAATTCTATTTCTGAACTTTTATATCAACATTTTCTTTTAGTTATCCTGTGAATTTGTACACATACCTACAACTAAATTGAAAGATTAACAAAATTCTTTGGAAAACTCGATCTTTTCGAATTAAAAGAGCTGTCAAATTCATCTGGTAAAGTAAATAATTCAAATTTTCTTTTACATTACTAGAAAATTATCATTCTGAACCAATCTTCAAATTTTATCATTAATGATAAAAATAAAGCCAGCTAACATCTAGCACTTGTAATTAATGGTCGATGACACATTGATTAGAATATAAACTATGTATCCAAACTATATGTACCATAATGTTAATGTATAGTATTTTTAATTGATCAGACTATTTTCATTCGTCCTGCACTACCAAATGGAATGATAAAGTAGTTGATCAAAAGATACTTTTCTTTTGTGCGCAAGAATTGCCATTATCTGTCATAAAAGATACTTTTCTTTGTTTGATATATGTTCTATTCACTGGATGATAGTTTTGAAATTTGTGGGAATTTGTCATAACAAATTTAATGTTCAAATGTATGGCAGCGGATTTTGATTCATTGAAATTTCGTTTTGCTTGGACTTGCAATACAAGTATTTACTTAAACTTGAGGCTCGACACAATTCAATAATCGAGTAGAACTTCCAATTGACCTCAAAATTTGTGTGGTGCTTGGGAGAGAAGAAAAGCCTAGCATGAAAAGTGAGAGTCTGTCAGCTTTGCCAAGTTGACTGCCCGAAACCAAAGTAAAAGTTTGTAATTATTTGTACTTACAGAAGAAGAATTTAGTGAGTTAATCCACACTTAATTAGGAGCAGCGGGCAAGTCATTCTTGGCTATCAAACAAGACTCCAATCTTCATGTAAGACTCTTTTCTCAAAATTCATCATCTTCCTCAAATGGAATATATAGTTTTAAGTGTTGGCTGCATAATTATTAGGGAACATATGCGATAGTCAACAATATTTTGAAGTGGTTATGGAAGAAGAGAAAGCCTAGCATGAATGATAAGAGCCTGTCAAGATAGCCCAAGACGACTTGCCCTAGAACCTGCACAAGGATTCTTGCTGTACATGTAGCTAAGTTAAACTTGAGAGACCTTCCTTTAGAAGCAAGGCAAGTCATCCTTGGCTATCAAACAAGGCTCTTTATCTTCAAGCTAAGCTACTCTTTCGATGATTTTCATGCTTTGCTAATTGGATGTCAAATTACGTGTTTGAAGTCCCTATTTATGGAAGAGTACAGTTTGGATGCAGATCGCAAAGTCAATATGCTGCCACAAATTTGCACAATTCGTGATGACTCTTTATTTTGTTTTATTTTGTCCACCACTCAGTGTCAGTATGCTTGCCTAAGTGAATATATTCTCCATAATTGAGACTTTCAGAGTCCCAAATGTGCAATGCTCATATTGCTTGATTATATTCTTACTGCCAAAAGAGGTATCATATTTTTTTTCCTTTTTTTTTCCAAAAGGGCCGTCATGAAACGCTCCTTATTTCAGCAAAGGCCAACTTGCTTATTAATTCGCCCTGAAATTTCCGAATAGAGATGCACATAATCAAACCTCCAGCTTCTCCAAATTGAGGATGTATTGTTTTTATACATGGTTGGCCATACAATGTTACAAGCAAGATTCATCTGCTGCTATTATAGTATTTGTCATGTTACTCATGTACACCAGGTGAAGTAAGATCTGATTTTGCTTCATTGGAGAGGCTCTGTAGATTCCAATTCAGCTCATACTGCTTTTAGTTCACTATGCTTTTATTGCCATTACTAAGAACTAAGATTTATATACGTCTTGTTTATCCACAAAAGAATAATATGGTAGCTGACACTAGATTACCAAAATATGGATAAAATTAATAAACTTTCCATCTTCTTTTTAGCGGCGAAGGCATTGACTTGAAATGATGCTAGAGCTTTACAAGGATTCCCCACAACTTTATTGGTCAATTCCACACTCCTCTTTGTTAGATTATATGCTTCTCTCCCAATTTGTAGTAGTGTGAATATCCAGCTAAGTCATACTAGTCTCCATATATGTAGTCAACTCAAAGGAAAAGGGCAAGTGGATGACAAGTTATAGCATCGACAATTAAGAACAGTGTCTCTGCAAATTTATAATTTTATAATAACTGAAGCTATATGAGCAGAGTGAACCAAGGCTGTCACGGCCAAACGTGATACATCAAATCAAGTATATGCTACTGGTTTATTAGAAGCTAGTTGAACATTGTGTACTTTCTTTCTTTGCTGAAATTCTGTTACATTTCTTAATCTGCAGGGACACGAAATAAATACATTGCACATATAGAATATATTCCTGTTTGGTGAGCTTAATGATTGTACAATACAGAGGTGGGGAAAAGATCACTGTTCTTTCATCGGCTAGAAGTAGAGAGAATTTGAAATACAATATTGGCATCCAACTAAAGCACAAATTTCAGAGATTAAAGCCCTTGTTTGGTAGCCAAAAATGACTTGCCTTGCTACTACAGCTACAAGGAAGAGTTTTACAAGGATCTGGGTAATTCAAAGGCTGTATCTATCTCGGCTAACTAGATCTTTGCCATTCGTTGTTATAACACGTGGTACACATTCTGTAAAAGACCATCACAACTTAAATCAGAATCAGATCCACATTCATCTAATCATCTTATTTTAAGAATCAAGTCAAAAATTTTAAAAGTTAGAAAGTAAACGAACAAAAAATTGTACAACACGCTATATGTTCATTTCTTCTTGAATATATATGCATATACAAACTGATTTTGCCGACCAAGATGTGTAATAATATTTTACTATACACGGCTGAAAATTGATCCTATACAAGGACATTGTGACTTTGATCTAATAGTTGCTGTGATTGTCCTTCTATTAAGTACAGCTCCATTTGTTTTCATTCCAACCTTGAGATTATCTTCTATTGCATGCCCTAGAGCATTCTTGATCGATTACTGAGTCACCTGACTTCTCAACTGTCATTCGCTTACACGTCACTTGCCTTTTATCGGTTCATGTAACTTGATGACGACGGCAGCTGAAGGAGTGCTCACTGAGACAATTTGCCAAACACTTAATTCATTTTATCAAACACCTTCGTGTATATATAACAATCAGAAAAGATAAAATAAAACAATGTATCGAATATGTCCTTTGAACTAGTCTGTTAAATCTGTTTAGCAATATAGAAGAGGATCCAAGAACATATAATAAGAAAGTATAATATTTTAACTGATATTGTGTCAATACTAATTCCTCGTAATTAGTTGAATGGAGTGATTGTTGAATTATGGATCAATAACTGCTCGAAAAATCTCATCCATGCATCTTAGATAATTTTTTTGAGTTGCAATATCCCGCCAGATTTAAATCATTTAATGCTCTAAAACAATATTTCAAACAGATTAATGATCAAGTAGGCAATAAAAACTTTGCATTTTTATGTATTAAACGGCCACAATTCGAGGGATTTTATTATCACTAAAATATAACAACACAACGGACCGACTAATCTTTAAGGCTAAAGAAAATGTCTTAAAAAAGAAACAAAAGAAAATTGCGGACGTAAAACCAAACAAAAAACCTTAATGTTACAAAGTATGTCCAACTTTAAATCAGTTTTGTTGTAATTAATTAAATTGCATAAGAGCAAGAACAGCATGAAAACGAAAAAAAAATCAGCTTTATTACAAAATTGAGTATGAAATTATAAATTTTTGTGTTAAATTTCTAATAATCTATTTTGTTCCAATTATGATTGTTAATTATGAAAAATTGTTATTTTCTATTCTAAGTTATTAAATACTCTCTCCTCAGCCGTCATATGGAATTATATAGATTCATTTTATTTCTGAACTTGATGTAAAAATTTTCTTTGGTTATATTCTAAATTTGTGCAAATGTTTAAAACTAATTGAGCTTAAAAACTAAATCATTTGGAAAATCAGATTCGATATATGTTGATGCCGAAAAACGACCTCAATAGCTGAATTTGTTTCTTTTGGGGAATTACAGCGCGAATCCAAGCTCAAACACCAATATGACCGCAATTTTCTGTACCTGTCAATTAGAAAACACGGTTAGAATACGCCGGTGGGGTTCCGGCGCAGACCCTCTAATGCTTAAGTCAGAAATTGTGTATAAAGAGATAAAAATGAAAGGGAAGAATTGTGAATGAGTTTAAAATAAAGGAATTTTCCGATAGAGGAACTAAAAATCTGGTAGGAAATGTTAAGGCTCTTAGATAGGTCACTTGTAGAGTTTTTGGTTGATTTTTGCTAATCCCCTTCTCTGTTGCCCTCTTCAGCTTAAATAGCCCTTGGTCGTGGGTGGTTACCACCTTAACTTTAGCCCATCTTCTTCAGCAGTTGCGAGTGGTTAATAATTGGAGACGGTTTAACAAATCGTGGCGTACAACTTCCCTAAAAATTAGGCCACGTTATTTAAACCAATAACTTTGCATGTTAAGCTAATTCCCGGGTCGGACAAATAAGTTTTGAGGTTGTATTTCTTCATTTCCAGGTGGGACTAGTGAATTTTCCTGTCGCTCATGTAGGTTCAAGGTTGTATTTTTAAACCCGGTTGTTCACATAAATCTCAGGTCGTATTTGTAAACCAGATTGCCAACATAGGCTCCAGGTCGTACTTACGAGGTCAACTCAATACTAATGAGTTCTGAGTAGATTGGAGTTGACCATATTTTCAAACGTTACTGGAAAAATCCATCCCAAACACTAGTCCCCTAGTTTTCAATATCGAAAATAATTGCTGGTGTTGGAAACTAATTATTTAAGATTAGAAAATTTTTTCTCAAACCCAACACCAGTCTCCTAGTTTTCAATACCGAGAAGGTACAATCGGTGTTGGAAACTTGAGCAGAAGTAACTAGACAATCAATAACAATAACAAGAAAAACTAATTATTATGCAAGCCTTTTTATTATAAAGTGAATTATTAAATTAAGGAAGATAATAAAGAAAAAGTGAAAGAAGTAATAAAGTGGTGAGAATTGATTAAATTTACAAATTAATGAAAAATAAAAGCAAGAAATGAGTGCGAATTTATAACTAGCAAAGATTTAATGAATGAAAGTAGAATAAAGTTAAAATAGCAAAATTAAAATGAAAAAAGAATTTGATGATGGGCATCACGTGTGGCTGTGACGAATAAATAAAGTAAAATCAAAGAAAGTAAAATTAAAATGAAAAAGGAATGGGTTGGATTTTTCTGGTAACTTTTGAAAATATGGTCAACTCCAATCTACTCAGAACTTATTAGTATTGAGCTGATCTCGTAAGTACGACTTGGAGCCTATGTTGGCAATCTGGTTTACAAATACGACCTGAGATTTATGTGAACAACCGGGTTTAAAAATACAACCTTGAACCTACATGAGCGACAGGAAAATTCACCAGTCCCACCTGGAAACGAAGAAATACGACCTCAAAATTTATTTGTCCGACCCGAGAATTAGCTTGACATGGAAAGTTATTGGTTTAAATAACGTGGCCTAATTTTTAGGGAAGTTGTACGCCACGATTTGTTAAACCGTCTCCAATTATTAACCACTCGCAACTGCTGAAGAAGGTGGGCTAAAGTTAAGGTGGTAACCACCCACGACCAAGGGCTATTTAAGCTGAAGAGGGCAACAGAGAAAGGGGTTAGCAAAAATCAACCAAAAACTCTACAAGTGACCTATCTAAGAGCCTTAACATTCCCTACCAGATTTTTAGTTCCTCTATCGGAAAATTCCTTTATTTCGAACTCATTCACAATTCTTCCCTTTCATTTTTATCTCTTTATACACAATTTATAACTTAAGCATCAGAGGGTCTGCGCCGGAACCCCACCGGCGTATCCTAACCGTGTTTTTCTAATTAACATGTACAGAAAATTGCGGTCATATTGGCGTTTGAGCTTGGATTTACACTGTAATTCCCCAAAAGAAACAAATTCAGCTGTTGAGGTCGTTTTTCAGCATCAACAATATATTCGAATTAAAGGGCAGTCAAATTCAACTTGTAAATTAAATCATTCAATTAAAACTTTTAAACTTGGTAATGCAATTGAGTACAGATTTATATATACCTCTCCCTTATCAGTCCACTTCGTGTTCAATTTCACACTTATCTTTATTGTTCTAATTGTGGATTTCATCATAAATGGGTTATTTTTCTACTCTACCTTATATTTGTAAAATACACATCTTCATATATTCAAAAATGTGGAATAATCTATAGATTTATTTTTTTTAATTTTTTTTTAAACGTTATATCAACTATCAAGAATAAAGGTATGCTAACGCTGCTGTCCAGCAGCTGAAGTTAGCAGATTCAGTTATAAGTAGTTATCAACTCTGCAACTGGGAGCATTTCACTTGAGCTTTGTTAGAATAGAAATTTATCCATGTTGTGGCATAGAGAAAGTTGCATCACAAGGGATGAAGTTTTCCTTGAAATCCAAGATACATAACATTTAGGAATCCATTGATCTTAAATTACTAATGAAACAATCGCCGACAATAGATCAGCCAAGAACTCACCTACCACAAGGTTTAAAACTAAATGCAAGGGTTTTTATGGTAAAGAATCAATCACCCTATTTTCCAAACCCTAATTGCAAGGATTAACATCTTTGAAGAAAATCAGAAACTCAGTTTTTATACTTGACAACAAAAACTCAATCATTTTCATATAATTCTCCAGCAACTGTTTTCAGGAACATAACCACATAATTTCAAATCAAAAGAAAGAAGCTCTAACATTGAATAGATGTGATCTGACTCCAAGTCTACTAGATACTTCATTAATCTTTCTGCTAAGACAACATCACCCTCAGTCCTACATGCTGCCAGCAATCAACCCAACACAACTTCATTTGGTTCCATAGGCATATTTTCTACGACATTTAATGCATCCTCCAATCTCTCTGCACAGCTTTAAAGATCCACAATGCAACCATGATGCTCAATCTGAGGAGAGACTCTATAAATTTTCTTCATAATGTAAAAATATTGAAGCCCGTCTTCAATTAAACCAGCATGGCTACAGGCGGTTAGCGCTCCTGTGAAACTGACTTCATCTGTTTTGAACACTCCTTTCTGCATCAAATTGAAATACTCCAAAGCTTCCCCACAACCCGTTAACTGCAAAACCCACAATAATCGAGTTCCGAGACACTAATGTTCGTTTATGCATCCTTTGAAACACTTGACTAGCAAATTCAATGCAGCCGAATCTAGAATACACATCCATTAACGTATTACATACCCTGACATTGTCTTTAAAGTCTTGCTTTGGAACATATCGATGCATCCACAAGCCTATACCAAGAGTCCTGACATTGGCACACACATTAAGAACTGAAATAATGGTTAAATAATCCGGCTCCACCCCAGAAATCTGCATTACTCGAAAATACTCCAATGCTTCCTCAAAATAATCTCTCTTAACAAACCCATTAAGCAAAGCAGTCCAGAAATCGCATCCCTCACAGGCATTTCATCAAGCATTTTAACTGCAGATTCAATATTCCCATGCCTCATGTACCCATCAATCATTCATTCCAAGTAAACGAACTTTTAACTCTCATCACATCGAAAACCACCGTAGCCAAATCCATTCGACCAAATTTGGCGTACATGTCCAGAAGTGCCGTGCCCACCATCACATTATTTCTATCCAACCCAAATTTACAAACAAGCCCATAAATCAGAGCACCAAAAAGCGAGCATTACGATGGAAAATCAGCGCAACCCGAAAGAAGGGTGACGAAAGTGATGCGACTCGGATTGGTACCGTAGAGTCTCATGCGAGTAAACTCTAAAGCGGCTTCGAGTATGCAGCCGCTGCGGCAGTGGCGAGATATAGAAGAGGTCCATTGGACTGTAGTGTCTATGGTAGATTTCCTGTTGTTGGTTTGTATAGAGATTTGGGGTCTCTTTTTGAGGTTTTGATTAGGGTTTTGTTGATGTGGAAGAAAAGGTTGGCGGAGAATCGTTGCTATAGCGGGAGAGTTCATTTTTTTTCGAAATACCATTAAAGCGATAAGAGGAAGTTAACAAATGAAAACTTTAGAAAATTCTTATTTGGCCCCTCAGTTTGTTTCTTTAGTGGAGAGACGGCGAGGTAAGCCATCGATTGGTTTAGCACTATTTTTTATGAACGCTTTGGGGAGCTAAGCACAATTGAGGTCCTTGGTGGTTTGAGGATTTAGGCAGTTGGAGATGAGTGTCATGAGAGTTTAGAGAGTATGTGGGGGAGTTCAATGTCACGCGATGAGTGTTTTGTGCAGAAAATTTTACGGCATTTGGACAAGTTTTGTAAAATTGTTGCTAAGTAGCTTATTAAACTTCTCGAACTAGTTGAGCAAAAAGACTTGGTGTTTACGAGTACACTGAATGGTACTGATGGAAGCTTCTAGAATCAAACCAAGCTAGTACACCTTAGTTCAATTTAACCTTTCTTGTTGGAAATTTCGAGTGGTCTGTGACATCGAGATAGCTAAGAGTAGCCTAGGTAAGCTAGTTGAAGCTCAAAAGAGATCATCAGAAAAATCAAGGGTAGCTCGGTTGAGTTTGGGAAGGTTCAAGAGAGTTAATACGTGAAATAAGTACACTTGGAGACCAAATCTAATAAAATCATACATATAAATATAAATAAAGCAAGATAATTTTTCATATGTGTGTTTAACTATATCCAAAATTCAGAATTTATCCTCTATATATCCAAAGTTATAAAAGTACAATTGCTTAAAGGTCAAGAACGACGGCATCTAAAAATAGATTTTCTTCCAAACTTCATTCAAGTTCTAATTAAGTCTCTTATTCAATACTAAAATCCGTGAGAATTAAACTAACCATAGTTTAACTTGTGATTAACAAATGTTAAAAAGTTCAAACCTAAAATACATCAATTAGGAAAGAAATAAAGTCACTAAGCAGACCATATCAGAAGTTTCTTAGATACCCGAACATCAATAAAGATCAAAGTTTTATATTTCATATTCAAACTATTAAAAGAATTTACTAACCAAAATCAAAGAAAATAGAAAAGACTTAAGCTTCTTAAGGGAATTTGAAGTATGACAGTGAAACAGCCAAAAAAAAAAAAAAGATTTTAGTTACATATAAAGAGAAGTTAATGGTGGTTACAGAAGTGGGGAAAGTTGAGTACAAATTAGATAATAGGAGGTTTTTCAACTTCCTTAAATCAATTGTAATTTCAAAAATAAAATAAATAAGTAATAACATAAAAATAAACGAGATAAAAATTATTTCCTAAAACTACATGCAAGTATATAAAAACAAAAGACGTGGGTATTACAGCTTAGCCAAAGTGACTGCCCGGAACCAAATGAATATTGTAATCACAAAAAGAAAATGACCGATACCACTCACTCAACATGGATCGGGCAAGTCATCCTTGGCTATGAAACAGAACTTCTATGTTCACGCAAGTTAAAATTGTTTTAACGACTGTTTGGTTAATGAGAAAGTGAAAGAAAGTTGAGAGAATAAACTGAAATTCAGAGGATTCTAGAATATCATTTTATTAATTCTGAATCAATCCAAAAAATGATTACATTATTGTTTATATACAAAGCTGAAGATAACAGCTCAAATGCATTTTTAACACTAACTAATCAAAACGAATCTTCACGTGTGCTGGTAATTACATAACCACCTGGTGCCACCTGGACAACCATATCATTAACCTTTAACCGTATGCTGCAGCTGCTGCAATCCTCTGCTTTATCTTTTGTTTTGCTTATTGTACAGCAAACAAGATGAGGTTCCTTAACATTCCCCCTCAAGCTCAATGGTCTGTTGATGACATTAAGCTTAGATCGAAAATAACTGAATTGAGATAAAGATAAATGTTTGGTGAGAATGTCAGCCACTTGCTCTTCAGTAGGAATATATCTAACTTCTAATTCCTTGCTGAGAACCTTATCTCTAATGTAATGCACATCTAACTCAATGTGCTTGGACTTAGAGTGAAAAACAGGATTTTTAGCTAGTGCCCCTGCACTTTGATTATCACACCAAAGCACTGAAGTAGGTAACTGAGCTATGTTTAATTCAGAAAACAAAGATTGAAGCCAGGAAAGTTCTGAACATGCTGATGATAAGGCCCTGTATTCACTTTCAGTACTGGACTTAGCCACAACCCCTTGCTTTTTAGATGACCGAGAAATTAGATTGTTGCCGAGATAAATGCAATATGCTCCAATGGATTTTCTATCATCAATATCACAAGCCCAATCTGCATCTGAATAACTATTTAAACCAGCAACTTCAAGTGATCCCCCCTGTTGTAGATAGAGACCATGAGTAATGGTAGCTTGAAGATATCTGAGAACTTTTTTACAAGCTAACCAATGCTGGATTGTAGGAGAACTCAGATACTGACTGAGTTTGTGTACAGAGTATGCAATATCAGGTCTTGTTAGGACTAAGTACTGAAGACCTCCAACAATACTCCTATAAAGGGTTGGGTTTTCAAACTCCTGCCCCAAAGGTCCCCTAGCTTGCCTTTCCAGCTTAAGACCTGTGCTGAAAGGTGTGTCAGTACCTTTACAGTCTTACATTAAAGCTCTACTTAACAGATCCTTAATGTATTTTGTTTGCGAAAGATACATCCCATGATCTGTATAGCAAACTTCCACAGCCAGAAAATAAGCAAGCAACCCCAAATCTTTTAAAGCAAAAACTTTGCTCAGTTTAGCAACAAATTCTTTCAAAACAGTAGAATCAGGTCCTGTGACTAGGATATCATCAACATAAATTAGAACTATGATCAGTCCTTTGGTGTCATGTTTGATAAACAAAGAGGTATCTGCTTTAGAGTTGAAGAAGTGCCAAGTTGTGAGACAATGCTTAAGCTTGTCATACCATGCTCTTGGAGCTTGTTTCAGCCTATAAAGAGCTTTGTTGAGTTTGCATACATAACCTTCTTCAACTGTAAATCTCTCTGGTTGTGTCATGTATACATCTTCTGTTAAATCTCCATTAAGAAAGACATTATTGATGTCAATTTGCCTAACCTTCCAGCCTTGCATCACAACCAAGCTCAGGATAACTCTGACTGTAAAGGATTTAATTACAGGGCTAAACGTTTCTGAATAGTCAACCCCTGCAGTTTGATGGAATCCTTTTGAAACCAGGCGAGCCTTATGCTTGGAAATTGATCCATCAGTGTTATATTTAGTTCGAAATACCCACTTGCAACCAACAACTTTGAAATCTGAGCACATTGGTACAAGACTCCAGGTGTTATTTTTGATGAGTGCATCATATTCAGTTTGCATAGCAGCTTTCCAATTTGGATCGGACAATGCTTCAAAAGGGGTATTTGGTTCAAGGCTGTTGTAAGAAGTGAAAAAGGCCTTGGGTTTAAAAATGTCAACTTTTGCTCTGGTGATCATGTGGTGGGTTGAGGTTATGGTGTTGGACTGAGAATTCGAAACTGGAGTAAGAGAAGATGGATAAGATGAAGGTATTTGAGCTGCAGATGATGGGCAGTGAGAAATATGTTCATTTTGTGTAGTTGGAGATGAAGGAATGGGTGATGTATTAGGTGAATTGAAAGAAGTATTTGTATCTAGACAGGGAGAAATGAGATCATTACCTGGTGTATCAGCTTTAAAGGTGTTAAGATTGCTGTTTGATGTTGGCAAGGAGTATGTTTGTAGAAGATTGTATTGAAAAGCTGAAGTATTTGGTTGTGGAGAAGATTGTGAAGAAGAGTGATTGAACAGTGATGAATATGGAAAAGAATTTTCATCGAATAGAACATGACTTGATATGTACACTTTTCCAGAAGGATGCAAACATTTATATCCTTTATGGAGAGGACTGTAACCTATGAAGACACACTTAGAAGAATGAAAAGAGAATTTGTGTTTATTATAGTCTCTGCGAAAAGGAAAACAGGAACACCCAAAGCTTCTAAGAAATTTGTAATCTGGTTTCAAATGAAAAATTGCTTCATAGGGTGATTTCATGGATAATGTAAGAGTAGGTAATCTATTTATGATGTAAGTAGCTGTATTAAATGATTCCCACCAGAATTTTATGGGTAAAGTGGCTTGTGCAAGTAAGGTTAAACCAAGTTTTGTGATATGTCTATGTTTTTTCTCTACTGTTCCATTTTGGTTATGTGTGTAAGGACAAGAATGCCTGAATAAAATACCTTCTTGATGAAGATAAAGGACAAAAGATCTGAACTTACCACCCCAATCAAATTGTAGGCACTTGATATATTTATTAAGCTGTTTTTCAATTTGAGTTTTGAAGACTTTGAAAACAGAGAGAGTTTTACTTTTGGTTTTAAATGGAAATATCCAGGTGAACCTTGTAAAGTCATCAACAAAGCTTACATAATATCTATAGCCTTGTGAAGAAAGTACAGGAGCTGGCCCCCATAAATCTGTGTGTAAAAGTTCTAAGGGATTGTTGGTTTTAATGAAGCTAGCTGGAAAATATAATCTATGTAACTTTCCCATCATACAAGCATCACAAGATTCAACAAATTTACTTCCATTGATTGCCTTCAAGGCTAGATAAGTTTTGATTACATGATCTAATATTTTGGAACTTGGATGTCATAGCCTTTGATGTAAAACAGTAGTACTTAACAAACACCTAGAGTTCATACATGGAGCTGAAGTAGTGTATGAACAAGAAATTTTATCTTGCAAATCAGAAGAAACAACAGAAAACATTGAAAGAGGAACAATTGGAACAACAAACTCAACATTTTTTACATGAATTCAAGAATGAAAATGAGTTTTATTGGGTGACATCAACAGCAATCTGTATAAACCTTTGTCAGCCCTGCCCTGCAGTATGATCAAATTCTTCACCTTGTCCTTCACAAAACAAAATTTGTCAGTGAATTCACCTACCACATTATTGTCTTTGGTTAACTGGGATATACTAATGAGATTTTTGGTGATTTGAGGCACTAGTAATATGTTGTTAAGATTGAGTATAAATGAGGCTTTGGTATTACAATCAAGCATTTTTAAAGTGGCATGACCAAGGTGAGTAATGCTCAAACCAGCACCATTACCAACTACAAGTTTAGATATACCTGCAAAAGGCTCAGCAATGTGCATGTTGTTCATGTCATTAGTGAGGTGATGTGTTTCCCCACTGTCAAGATACCAGTTGGTATCTGAAGCACCATCCATATTTTCTAGATAAGCCGACTTAGGATTCCTATTTGGTGGTGGCTTATAGGCACCTGAAGCAATGAACTCTTCAAGTTTCTAGCAGATATTAGCAGTGTGACCTGTTTTGAAACAAATTTGACCGGTAGGTTTAGAGGCATTCCATTGAGGTTTGGCATTTCCATATGGCTTATTATTGAAATTGCCATATCCCCCAGGATTCTGATTACAGTTCCCTCTATTTCTTTGATTATCACCAGAATATCCTCTTTGCTGGAAATTAACACTAGACATATTTCCTCCATTGGCTCCAGCACCTCCAGAGTTTCCTTTATAACTACCATATCCATAATTTCCAGCATTACCAAAACCAAGATTATATCCATAGCCACTAAAATTCTTACCTCCAGATATAAAATCTTTCTTAAATCCTCTGTTCTGGAGTAAATTTGCTTCAAAATTTTGTTTCACATCCATACCAGCAAGCATATGTGCTTGTTGTTCTATCCTAGCTTCTTGAGTTAACAACATTGCATATGCCTCATTTACATTCATTTTCCCAACACCAATTTGACCAGTTATGTATGTAGCAACATAATTATATTCAGGTCCTAAAACAGAAAGTATGTGCAAAATCAAGTCATCATCACTTAAAGCACTACCAGCAGTAGCTATATTATCAGCTATATTCTTCATCTTAATGAAATAATTAGTAACTTTCAAATCATCTTTCCTAGTTGAATTCATCATGTACCTTAGATGCAAAATTTAGATTTTGACTGTGAACCGAATTGTACCTCAATGGCCTTCTATACCTCGAGTGAAGTTTCTAAACTGAAGACTAGACTGATGATGCCTTCACTCATTGAAGAAAGCAGCCATCCAAGAAGCATCTGATCTTGTGATCTCCAAGTGACATACTCTGGATTTTCAACAGATCTGAGATCATCACCATCTCTTTGAGCAGTATGAGAAGGTGAAGGAGTTACTAAATCATCAATGAATTTTTCCAGTCTATTTCCACGAATGGAAGCAAGAACTTGAGATCTCCAAATCAAGTAATTCGATTGATCCAGCTTGATAGGAGTGTTAAATGAAAAGGTAACTGTGCTTGAATTAATGGCGGCATTATGAACTGTATTAGAAGATGAGGCAAGATGTACTGAAGCCATACTGTCTCTGATACCAAATTAAATTGTTTTAACGACTGTTTGGTTAATGAGAAAGTGAAAGAAAGTTGAGAGAATAAACTGAAGTTCAGAGGATTCTAGAATATCATTTTATTCATTTTGAATCAATCCAAAAAATGATTACATTATTGTTTATATACAAAGCTAAAGATAACAGCTCAAATGCATTGTTAACACTAACTAATCAAAACGAATCTTCACGTGTGTTGGTAATTACATAACCACCTGGTGCCACCTGGACAACCATGTCATCAACCTTTAACCGTATGCTGCAGCTGCTGCAATCCTCTGCTTTATCTTTTGTTTTGCTTATTGTACAGCAAACAAGATGAGCTTCCTTAACAACGCAAGGCTCTTTTTCTCAAACTAAATTAATGCTCAAATGACATTGGATAATAATCAAATTATTTGAAGCCTAGCCTAGCATGAGTGATAAGAGCTTGTCAAGTTAGCTATCTTGGTTTTAAAACAATTCCTTACAGCTTTGGTAGCAAGACAAATCTTTCTTGGCTACCAAACAATCTTCATTATCTTCATGTTAGGCTTATTCTTCTGTGGGTCTACTGAAACTCATGTTCTTATTGGATGCCAGTGAAATGTTTTGAAACCTCTGTTTATCGCCAATGAAAGAATACATATCGTATGGAGACCCATAAGTCAATAGATTGTCATCAAAGTAATTGCTTTATCTGTTTGCTCATACTTTTATCCACCTCACTGTTTCATTAGGCTTACCATATTGTGGAATATATTCTCTGCGTCAGTTGAGACTAGAAGTAACCCCAAAGTGCAATGTATTTGCCCCATCTCATTGCTGATAATTAAAGAAGAATCGGAATTTCCCTTCGTAAGGAAAGTCCATGAATGCCTAAATACAGAACTCAGGTCACGATGCATATATGCTTATTGATACCCCGCCAATTTCCGATTAATGTCATATAATCAAGCCTTCAGCTCCTGCAAACGCAGGATGTTTTATGGCTGTTATTGTTAAAGCCAAGATTGCGCTGCCTTTGATCCACATTTGGTATATGTATATATATCCATCTATGAAAGTGCAATTTTGCAAAAGTTCATGTACAAGGGAAACTCTGATAAGAGTTAAGATAATCAGTAATAATGTAAACTGTGGAGACAATCTTCTTTGATGTACATTACTTACCATATTATTAATTCTATCCCCTTCATAAATATGGTTGATGCATGGATTCAATGGCATATAAGGACGCCTCAACCGACAAGAAGATTAAAGTCAATGTCATTACCAATAAAAAAGGGAAAAAGAAGATTTTGCACTGTATTCGGAATATCACATCTGAGGGCTAAGGGCTTATGCAAATAGTATTTAAGCTTCACATGAAATTTATCACAACTCTTAACATTGTTGTCACCCTGAATCCAAATATCTATCACACTTAAGCGGCTCGATTTACCGTGTGAATTAAATTTAACTAAATCAGTAAAATTAGTGTTGGTAGAGATTCAAACATGTACAAAACTGTGTAATGTTGTAATGTCAAACCTGGCAAAATCTTTATGAGCACATGCAGTTTGCGCATCAACTTAAACTCACAGTTCTTGATTAATTATGTCATTCACTTGTCTTGTTATGTTCTGTAGTGGGGTTATGGAATCTCCAGGTTGATCGTTTGCAACATTATATTGAAGACAACAATTAATTATCTAAAGGAAAAAAAAAAACAATTTTATTGAATGAAATTGATAAATGATCATGATCAATCATGCATAGAAGTTACATATGCTCTTGTTTTGTGTATGCAGACTTCCGAAAATTAAATTGCCAAAACCCAATTGGGAATCTGTGCATCCTTTTCATCAAAGTACGAGTCCGATTCCTTCTTCGATCACTTCTCTCTACATATAAGTATTTACTTGGAACTTGAGGCTTGACAGTTGACACAATTTAATAATCCTAGAACTTTCAATTTATCACTGAAAAATTAGTACAAAATAAATATATAATCAAAGAGCCAATTTGTGCTGCCTGGGAGAGAAGAAAAGCCCAGCATGAAAAGTAAGTCTGTCAGCTTAGCCAAGGTGACTGTCTGGAACCAAAGTAAAAGTTTGTAGTTATTTATTTTTATAGAAGAAGAATTGAATGAGTTATCCACACTTACTCAGAAGGAGCGGGCAAGTCATTCTTGGCTATCAAACAAAACTCCAATCTTCATGTAAGACTCTTTTCTCAAAACGCGTCATCTTCCTCAAATGCAATATACAGTGTTGACTGTGTAATTTTTAAGGAACACATGCGACAGGCAACAAGAATTTGAAGTGGCTGTGCAAGAAGAGAAAGCCTAGCATGAATAATAAGAGCCTGTCAAAATAGCCAGAGACGACTTGCCTTGGAACCTGCACAAGGATACTAGCTATATATGTAGCTAAGCTAAAGTTGAGAGACCTTTCTTTAAAAGCAAGGCAAGTCATCCTTGGCTATCAAACAAGGTTCTTTCTTCATGTTAGGCTACTCTTCCTCTGAACTTTTTCTATGCTTTGATATAATTGGATGCCAGGTATTGTGTTTGGAGTCCCTATTTATAGAAGAGTACATATAGGATGCAAGTTAATAAGTTGCCATCAATTTGCGTAATTTATGATGACTCTTTTTCCCTGTCTTATTTTGTCCATCACTCAGTGTCAGTATGCTTGCCTAACTGAATATATTCTTACTGCCAAAAGAGATATCAGAAGTTTTTTTTTTTCAAAGGAAGTCCATAAGTACTCCTCATTTCAGCAAAGGCCAATTTGCTTACTAATTTGCCCCGAAATTTCCGATTAGATGTGCACATAATCAAAATTCCAGCTTCTCCAAATTGAGGATTTTTTGTTGGTATCATAGTTGGCTATACGTTACAACCAAGATTTATCTGCTGCTATTATAGTATTTGTCATGTACATCTGGTGAAGTAAAATCTGATTTTGCTTCATTGACGATGCTCTGTAGATTCTAATTCGGCTTACACTGGTTTTAGTTTACTATGCTGTTATTGCCTTTACTAAGAACTAAGATCTATACATGTCTTGTATCCACAGAAACTAATAATAGGATAGATGACACTAGATTAACAAAGTTTGGATAAAACTAATAAAATATCCATTTCTTTTCGGCAAAGGCATTGACTTGAAATGGTGCTAGATGGGGAATCATTATCTTATCTATCCGTATATTTATGCCGTCGGTTCCTTGACTCAATGATGTGGTGAACAAAAAAACTGAAGGTCATGAGAAAGAGCTTCATCCTTTTGAAAATGAATTATTAGAGCTCTACAGTGATTCCCCACAACTTTATTGATCAATTCCACATTCTTCTTTGTTGTATTTTATGCTTCTTGCCCAATTTGTAGTAGTGTGACTATCCAGCTAAGTCAGATTAGTCTCCATATAAGTAGTCAACTCAAAGGAAAAGGGTAAGTGCATAACAAGTTATAGCATCAATAAGAACAGTGTCTGTGCAAATTTATAATTTTATAATAACTAAAGCTATGTGAGAAGAGTGAACCATGGCTGTCACAGCCAAATATGATACATCAGATTAAGTAGATGCTACTGGTTCATTAGAAGCCAGTTGAACCTTGTGTACTTTCTTTCTTTGTTGAAATTCTGTACATTTTTTAATCTGCAGGGACATGAAACAAATGCATTGCATATACAGAATACATTCCTGTTTGGTAAGCTTAATGATTATACAATACAAAAGTGGCGAAATAATCACTGTTCTTTCATCGGCTATAAATAGCAACTGTGAAACACAATATTGGTTTATGCAACAAAAGAACGAATTTCAGAAAGGATGAGTAGCTTAACATGAGGATGAAGTGCCTTGTTCGATAGCCAAGAATGACTTGCCTTGCCACCACGGCAGCTACAAGAAATTGTTTAAAGCACATGTAACTTAGCTACGCAATTCAAAGGCATATCATATCTTGGCTAACCTGACAGGCTCTTATAAGTCACGCTAGGCTTGCTCTTCTTCCACAACATTAACTTCTCAGTACGCGACTGCAGATTAGTAGAGATAAGAGTCTTACGGTGAAGATAAGAAAAATAATGCTTTCACTCTTGCTTATTCTTGTTTTTTTTTTTTTCCAAGTGATAAAGCTGAATTATGTAAGAGAACAAAAGATAGTAAATGAAAATGATCGGATACAATATTTTGGAGATTCTTTCAACCCATTTGCATTAAAAAGCCTTGATTTACACACACACACATGTATGTTCTTCATCACATGCTCTCTTTGCACTCACAGATAGAAGGATATTCTTTAGACTGCTTCAATTTACACTTACAGCTCTCCAAGTCATCACTTCATGCAGGCTCTAGTTATTGCTTATACAAACTTCTTAATAAATAAATGAAGGAACCAAGAAATGCTCACGCCCCATCCCCACAATTACAGCAAATGGGGAAAAAAATTAATGCATCCCAGCTATTGTTAAACTGGAAAAATCAATATCACGAATTAATTTATTACCAATAAATTTCACAGAATCAATTAATTACATGCAAATGTTTAATCTCTGTGGTGCTTAGGAGACAAGAAATCAAAAAGAGAGAGAGCTTGTCAGCTTACTCGAGGTCTCAAGGTGGCCGCACGATATACTATTGAAGGAAACAGGCAAAATACAGAGCAATAATCTGAAGTGCTTGTGGAAGAAGAGAAAGCCTAGCATGAATAATAAGAGCCTGTAAACTAGCCAGAGATGACTTGCCTTGTAACTTCCACAAGGATTCTTCTAGCTAAATGGAAGCTAATTTTGAGATCTTTCTCTAGGAGCAAGTCAAGTCATTCATGGCTATCAAACAAGACTCTATCTTCATGTTAGGCTACTCTTCCTTTGAACTTCTTCTATACTTTGATATAATTGGATGCCAATACTGTTTTCTGAAGCCTCTATGTATAGCTGGTGAGAAGAACAATACAAATCGGATGCAGATCAGAAATTCAATAGGTTGCCATCAAATTGCATAAAATGACTCTTTTCCCTTATACGTTCTTGCACTCAGTATCATTAAGCTTACCATAATGAATATAATCTTTAAAATTGAGATGGACCCAAATATGAAATGCATTATTGCTTGATGATCATGTACTTCTTACTGCCAAAACCCAAAAGTGCTAGTCAGGATTTTTGAAAAATCCATGAAGTCCTCAATTCAGCACAGGCCAATCTTCTTATTAGTTCGCCAGGAAATTTTCAGATAAGACATGCATATAATCAGACCTCCAGCTTCTCCAAATTAAGGATGTGTTATATACATGGTTGGATGTATGTGACAACCAAGTATCCTCTGCTCTTATAATTTATTTGACATGTACACCGGGTAAACTACTCTGATTTTGCCTGCTTCATTGAGGATAACCTTTTGATTCCAATGCAGCTTACATTGCTTTAACTATGCCACAGCATTTAATTCACAACTATTAATTGTTGCTTTCTTGCCTTTATATTAAGAACTAATAATATGGTTGATAGCATTTTATCACCAAAGCTAGATACCAATAATAAAGGATCTGCGAGAGAAGAAACACTAATTTCCCAAATTTTCTTCTTTGCCATTTATGTTTGAGGAAAATATAAGATAACAATGGCTAAAAACTTCCAAGAAGGAAAAAGGACAACAGATGAAATCCGAAAACACTATAAAACCAAATTGTTTTAGATGGCAAAGGCATTGACTTTATATGATGCCCAAGAACTTTAGTGATTCCAAATTCCTTTGCTAAATTATGTGCTTCATTCCCAAATCGGAGTAGGGGCCAATATCTAGCTAAGTCAGAAGGCCTATTTGGATATATATAGTCAACTCAAAGAGAAAGGGACAAGATGGACAAAAAGTTTTAGCATCAATTTGAACAAGCGTGAGCAAATTGTTTAGCTTGATAGTGACAAATTGTGGTTGAACAAAATGTCGGTTTCTAATGTTTATGATTACTTGTTAATGATACCATTTTCTTAGAACTTGAAAGACATCTAGGAGAGTTTGCCAGCTTCTAGTAATTGTCAATATTAATTCTTCATAAACATCCCCTGTTAAAGCCATGTGCTGTATATAATTTGGTTTGCCAAATTTGCAGTCCAATATTAGTTACAGCTAAATTTTGTGCAGAGTGAATCATGACTGTCACCGCCAAATATGATACATCATTGTCCAAGAATATATTCCAAATTGCTAAGCTTAACAAGCATAGGAAAAGTGTTTAGGAAACATTGAAATAATTTGTAGACGGTGGTCTACTCATCTACATCTGACCTGTAGTCTTTCGTCCACTAGAAACAGAGACGTCAAAACACAATATTGGCATCCAACTAAAGCATGAAGCTCAGAGAAGATGAGTAGCCTAACACCAAGATGAAAACCCTTGTTTGGTGGCCAAGAATGACTTGCCTTGCAACTATAGCTACAAGGAAGAGTTTACAAGTTTCTAGGTAATTCAAAGGCAGTGTCTATCTTGGCTAATTAGATCTTCACTGTTCATTGTTATAACACGTGGTGCACAATCTGTAAAAGATCATCACAGCTTAAATTAGAATCAGATCCAAATTCATCTTATTTTAAGAATCAAACAGAAATTTTAAAAGTGGCAAAGTAAATGAACAAAAAAATTACACAACACGCTATATTTTAATTTCTTCTTGAAGATATATGTCTATACAAACTGATTTTCCCGACCAAGATGTGTAATAATATTGTACTACACACAGTTGCAAATTGATCCTATATAGGGACACTGTGACTTTGATCTAATAGTTGCTGTGATTGTCCTTCTATTAAGCACAGCTCCATTTGTCTTCATTCCAACCTGAGCTTATCATCAATTTCATGCTCTATAGCATTCTTGATCAAGTACTAAGTCACCTGAGTTCCCAACTGTCCTTTGCTTGCACATCACTTGCCTTTTATCGGTTCATGTAACTTGATGACGGTGACAGATGGACGAGTGCTCGTTGAGACGATTCGCCAAACACTTAATTCATTTTACCAAATACCTTCGTGACAATCATAATGACTCATTCTTGCTATATATGCATCATGCATGACATAGATACAATCTGACAAGTAAACTCAAGAAAATAATGTATTTTTTTTAACGTACAATTTTTTTTTTTGGTTGTGATTCGGCCTTATAACTTTAAAATTTTGACTTCTTATCCCAAAATTAGTACATATTCACTTCATCAAATTATGCTGGATTCTTCACTTGTCTTGACACCATTCAATTAAAACTTCATGGCTCATCTTCAATTCATCACTTTGTGCTCTAGTCATTTAATTTATGCTGTAAAGCTTCATAGTAATAAATAAATGAAGGAAGCATTGATGCCTCAGTCCTACAAATTAAAAAAAAAAAGGAAAAATTAATGCATCCAAGCTAATGTTAAACAGAAAATACCATTGCCTAATTAATCTATTATCAAAATATGTACGTACATCATATCTCACAAATCGTCAGTACGTAAGCTAGCATGCATGCTCAAATGGTACATAATGCCAATCATGCAAACAGCCAGAGCTATAATTTGAAGTGGTTGTGGAAGAAGAGAAAGCGTAGCATGAATAATAAATAAGAGCCTGTAATGTCAACTAGCCAAAGATGACTTGCCTTGTAACCTTCAAAAGGATTCTTCTGATTAAATGTAAGCTAAACTTGAGACCTTCAATAGAAGCAAGGCATATCATTCTTCGCTATCAAACAAGGCTCTTTATCTTCATGTTAGGCTACTACTCTTCCTCTGAACTTGTAATGGCCATCAAAACCAACACTCATGGGAATTTTGCTTGCTTTTTCTGCACATTGCCCATATTATGACAACAGAGAAGCTAGAATTATGTGCAGCTATTGCATAGATAATCTCGAGAGAGAGTAATCTTTTTATTCGTAGTCATGTGCCGGAAAACCATTTCAGCACTTTAGTTCGAGCAGAAGCAACTGTTGAAATCTACAGAGTGCTCAGGACTCCTCTATTCAAGTTTCCAAGGGAATTCAGCCAAGTAATGAGTCGCAATGACTCAATGGACTCCCCTAGAAGCTGTTCTAGCGGGGATCAAGTTGGCCAAAGATTCTGGATTCTTGCTTCTTGGATATTAGGGAACTCACAGCTGAGTCAAATCAATTTCGTATCAAACTTTTTCCAAGAAATTGTTACAGAGTAACCCATGCTATGGCAAAATTAGATTTTTCATATTCTGATTACCAAGTTTAGTTGGGAGATCCCCGATGAAATTGTATACTTGTTGTAACAATCTCTGGTTCGGTTTAATATATTTTCTCCATTATTCAAAAAAAAAAAAAACTTGCTAATATGATTGAGTACAGATTTAGTACTCATCTTTTATCAGTTGACTTCTTGTTCAGTGTTGTTACAAACAAATAAGCTGCTGTTCTTGACTTTGTGTTTGCTGCTGCTAATACTCTCTGTTTCAGCTTATGATCTTCGGTTTCTTAATGTCGTCTTGGATACTGGACTTCTTTTTCGGCTTTTGGACTTCTTTTTCGGCTTCTTGGCTTTTTGACTTCTTTATGGCTTCTTGCTTGACCTCCAACCTGCTCTGCTTTCTTCTTTGTTGCTCAGCTTCCATATTCCCCTTTTGCCTTTTTCCTTTTCTTACCCCCGCTTTCGTGTCCCTACATCCTTAGCCTTTTATAGTGAATCTAATAGGTGGTGTCAACCAACTATAGTTATATTTATTACATCTGTCCAGCAACTATTTTTAATTGATATTATCCATTTCAATAATAACCTCACTTATTTTATTCACTAATATTCAGTTTCTTAGATGTAAAAGATGGCTTGTTTTTCAGTTTCTTAGTTATTTTAATTGTTCCAGTTGTGGTTTTTATCATAAATGGGTTAATTTTCTATTCTAGCTTATAAAATATTATTTCTTCATGTATTCAAAAGTGTGGAATAATGTATAGATTTTTTTTATAAATTATTTGATATCATTATCGTTCGTTTTACACTCCACATTATATTATATTTAAAAATTCAACAAAATTAAAAAAAAAAAAAAAGCCGAATGTTGGGCCTCCAAATCCTCCGTTTAAACGGGTATCAAGCCTCTCAGGTTTTTTCCACTTGCTGTCTATCTCACGGGATATGATCAAAGTTTGAACAAATAAATTATAAACAGAGAAGATAAAATAAAACAACATATCGCATTTAAATATGTCCTTTGAGCTAGTTTGGTAAATCTATTTACGAAAATATAACAGGACACAAAGCTAAACAATATTTTAGCAAGATTAATTTCTCATAATTATTTTACAAATATGGACTATAGAGATTTTTTAATTTTGAATCAATAACTCTTAAACAATTCTCACCTTGAACAAATATAAATTTCTAAAAAGATAAATTATTGAACAATCAACAATCGCCATTAGATACATTATTTTAGACAGAATAATGATAAAATATACAGCCATAATATTTGTTAATTTAACCATATAACGTTTGCTAATCAAAGCCTATTTCTTATGACCAACGAAAAATCAGTCCAAGAAAAAATACAAAATTGTCAAGGTGAAATGAAACAAAACGCCTCTATATCACATTCAGAGTTTAGAGTATATCTTCCTTCAATATTTTAAAATAACCGCCAATATTCCATTAATTTTTAATATATTTTAGTAAACTCCAATATCCCATGAAACTTAAAAAGATTTGAAATAATATCTACCACTCAAATTTATAGCAACCTCTCCATATTTTTTTATACCATAATAAATGATCGCGAAGTTTTAAAAATACACATAAACATTAATTTCGTGAACTGGATCACACCAGAAACATCAGGAAAGTTTTTATTCACGAACAAGTAATGTCTAAGCGTAGCCGTTTGTTGTAATTAATTAAATTGCACCAGAGCAAGGCTTTATTACAAAATTGAATATGAAATTATAAATTTTTGTGTTAAATTTCTAATAATCTATTTTGTTCCAATTGTAATTGTTAAATGTGAAAAATGGTTATTTTCTATTCTAAGTTAATAAATACTCCTCAGCCGTCGTATGGAATTTTATAGATTTATTTTATTTCTGAACTTGATATAAAATTTTCTTTTAGTTATATTCTAAATTTGCGCAGATATTTAAAATAATTGAACTTAAAAACTAAATTCTTTGGAAAATCAGATTCAATATTTCAAATTAAAGGGCTGTCAAATTCAGCTTGTAATTTAAATCATTCAATCAAAACTTTTAAACTTGGTAATGTAATTGAGTACAGATTTATATACACCTCTCTATTATCAGTCGACTTCTTGTTCAATTTCACACTTACCTTAATTGTTCCAATTGTGGTTGTTATCATAAATAGGTTAATTTTCTATTCTAGCCTATAAATTATTCACCTTCATGAATTCCAAAGCGTGGGATGATCTATAGATTTTTTTTTATTTTTTATATCAACTATCAAGAACAGAAATGCTAATGCTGCTGCTCAGCTGGAATAAGGAGGGCCAAGCTCTCACGCCATGTCAGCTGACACTAGCAGATTGAGTTAAAAGTACTTATCAACTCTGCAACTTGGAGCATTTCACTTGAGCTTTGTTAAAATACAAATTTATAGTGACTCTTATGTTGTGGCATAGAGTAAGTTGCATCACAAGGGATGAAGTTTCCCTTGAAATCCAAGATACATAACATTTAGGAATCCATGGATCTTAAATTACTAATGAAAAGATCCCCAACAATTGATTAGCTAAAAACTCACCTACCAAAAGGTTTTAAAGTAAATGCAAGGGTTTTTATGGTAAAGAATCAATCACCCTATTTTCCATATCCTAATTGCAAGAATTAACATCTTAAGAAAATCAGATTCTATTACTATACGTGAAACTCAGTTTTTTATACTTGACAACCAAAACTCAATCATTTTCATATAATTCTCCGGCAACTGTTTCTGGAACATAACCACATAATTTCAAATCAAAAGAAAGAAGCTCTAAAATTGAATAGATGTGCTCTGACTCTATATGCGACCTATCGCCAGCCATAAATTCATGAATGCCACTCCCAATCTCAATTGAACTAAGTCCTGGCTTCTTCTGTATACCACGACCCTTCATTCTTCTCCTAATCTTACCCGCACCATCCCATTTTCCAACAGCCGCATACATATTCGCAAGAAGCACATAATTGGAATCAACGCCAGGATCCAAGTCTACTAGATACTTCATTAATCTTTCTGCTAAGATGATATCACCCTTAGTCCTACATGCTGCCAGCAATGAACCCAACACAACTTCATTTGGCTTCATTGGCATATTTTCTACGACATTTAATGCATCCTCCAATCTCCCTGCACGGCTATAAAGATCCACTATGCAACCATAATGCTCAATCCGAGGAGAGACTCCATAAATTTTCTTCATAATGTCAAAATATTGAAGTCCGTCTTCAATTAAACCAGCATGGCTACAGGCAGTTAGTGCCCCTGTGAAACTGACTCCATCTGGTTTGAACCCTTCTTTCTGCATCGAATTGAAATACTCCAAAGCTTCCCCCACGAACCCGTTAACTGCAAAACCCACAATAATCGAGTTCCAAGACACTAATGTTCGCTTATGCATCCTTTGAAACACTTGACAAGCAAATTCAATGCAGCCGCATCTAGAATACAAATCAATTAACGTATTACATACCTTGACATTGTCTTTAAAGTCTTGCTTTAGAACATATCGATGTATCCACAAGCCTATACCAAGCGTCCCGACATTGGCACACGCATTTAGAACTGAAATAATAGTTACATAATCTGGCTCCACCCCAGAAATCTGCATTTCTCGAAAACACTCCAGTGCTTCCTCAAAATAACCCCTCTTAACAAACCCATTAAGCAAAGCAGTCCAGGAAATCGCATCCCTCACAGGCATTTCATCAAACATTCTAACTGCAGATTCAATATCCCCACGCCTCATGTACCCACCAATCATTGCATTCCAAGTAAACGAACTTTTAACTATCATCGCATCAAAAACCACCGAAGCCAAATCCATTCGACCAAATTTGGCGTACATGTCCAAAAGTGCAGTGCCTACCATCACATTATTTCTATCCAACCCAAGTTTACAAACAAGCCCATGAATCATCGCACCTAAAAACAAGCATTGCGATGGAAAATCAGCGCAACCCGAAAGAAGGGTGATGAAAGTGATGTGATTCGGATTGGTGCCGTGGAGTGTCATGCGAGTAAACTGTAAAGCGGCTTCGGCTATGCGGCCGCTGCGGCAATGGCGAGATATAGAAGAGGTCCATTGAACTGTAGGGTTTACAGTGGATTTGCTGTTGTTAGTTTGTATAGAGATTTGGGGTCTTGTTGTGAGGTTTTGGTTGGGGTTTTGTTGATGTGGAAGAAAAGGTTGAGGGAGAATCGTTGCTGTGGCGGAAGAGTTCATTTGTTTTTTGAAATACCGTTAAAAGGATAAGAGGAGGTTAACAAATGAAAACTTTGGATAATTATTATTTGGCCCCTCAAATTTTATGATATTGTATACAACCAAATTTCGGTGGCCCAAAATTGGGATAAAGCAGTTCGTTTCTTTAGTGGAGAGACGGTGAGGTCAGCCATCGATCGGTTCAGCAATATTTTTGAGGAATGCTTTGGGGGGCTAAGCATAATTGAGGTTCTTGGTGGTTTGAGGGTTTAGGAAGTTGGAGATGAGTGTTATGAGAGTTTAGAGAGCATGCGATAGGGCTCAGGATGACTCAAGAGTAGCCTAGGTAAGTACGATAAAACTCAAAAAAGATCGTCAAAAGAAAATCAAGGGTAGTTCAGGTGAGTTTAGGGAGGCTCAAGAGAGCTTATTTGGGAAATATTACTTGGAAACAAAATCATGTATAAATATAAACAACTCACGAGATTTTACGCAGCATTCTAAAAGAATAATTCATCTTCAATCTTCAATCTACTATATAAATATAGATTATATGAGATTTTTACGTTATCCAAGATAAAAGACATAAGATAATTAACAATATAGAGATGAGAGTGTTGATTCAAGATAGAGAGCTCCAAATATTGGAGAATATGTTATTTATATAATAGAGGCTAATGTGAATCATGGCTCATTTGTAGTCATTTTACTGGTGAAAGGAGTAATAAAACTTAATGCCAAGTATCATGTTTTTACAGGTTTTTTCAAGTTACATTTATTATACCTTTCAATTGGAAAAAAAGAATGTAAAAATGAGTAACTGAATAGTGGAATTAGGTGGTGTGGGTGAATTTTATCTCATTGTTAATTAAATAAAATATAACTTAGGAAGACCTTGTTTTTATCGCTATACATTTAGGAAGATAAAAAAAAAAAGGATAATTTTTAAGTTTTTATCTGATGACTCAAGAATTCAGAAGAACTAAGAATTCTGGCTTTACCTTCTTATCCAATATCATGGAAAATGTTTTACTTGATTGGATATCCTTGCGAGCTTTGAACCTAAATATATTATTACGAGAATTACCCTTTAACTTATTATTCATCTTCCCTCTTTCCCTAGCATCATTCATCTTAAAATATCTAGCTTTGTATCTATCTCAAGAGACCTTAATGGAGTTGGAGATCTCCAATAAAAAAATATAGTGTAATGAAAATCTTCATGTAATGGAATTACTTGATGCAATTGACAAAACTGAAAGATGAAGTGGGCAGTTACGTTATGAGTAATATACATGTAGTGTTGTTGAATGAGTGTTTTAGTCGAAAATCAATGAGTAATTATGAATATTATTTTGATTGTATTATTATGATTATTGATTATTTTCTTAATTGGTCTTTAATTAATAATAATAATAATTTTATTATTATTATTATTACAACCAATAATATCAGTATGCATATTAATATCATATTAGTGTTTGGACTTACTTGAGTTTGGGTTTAGGATCATTATTGGGCCTAATTTGTAAATTGCTTTATGTCAAGCCCAATTTAGCCCAACTAAGCCCACTAGCAAGAAAACCATAACTATTAATGGATAAAAGAAATGAGAGCTAGCTCCCCATTTTCATAGCCATTTGAGATTGAAGAGCGAATGGCAAAGCTTTTTCTTGATTTTTATCACTCAAGTGACAAAGTTGTTAGAAAATTGTAGATGTGTTTAAGATATGCATTTCTATGATATTTGGGAATTATATTTCTTATATAAATTTAGAAATTACTGCATATGATCTCTAAGATATATTTGAGGATGTTGGACCTTTAAGTTTGTGCAACTTTTATGTTTGATCTTACAACAAAGAAGTTCTACGCTATTATTCTTTCAAGTGAATATGGGATTAATGCACAATGTTTGTTTTTGTTTCCTTTCAGGGGTTTAATGTGTTTTAGGATCAAGGACTGTCTTTGCACTCATTTTGGGGATTCGTTGTGTTTTAGGATTAAGGATTGTTCTAAGAGCTAGAGGAAGAGGCTAGCCAAATGTGATGACAATAAATACAAAAATTGTATCTTTATTAGCTTTTGGGGGGTTCATTTTGTTTTGATCGAGGATCATTCTAAGAGTTAGAGAAAGAGGTTGAGCACTTATAGTATACATATGATACTCACCTTAAACTTATATTTTGAATTATGTTAATTAAAAAAAATTCTTATTTCAGACTAATTAAACGAATTTGGGGAAATAAATCTTTTTAGATATATTACATAAGAATAATCAAGATGAATCGAGGATGCATTAGTTTGAGGAAGATATTAATCAACAACGTAGTAAAGGGGCCACGCCATTTTCTTATTTGCATTCATGGCAAGACAACAAGCATATATAGAAGAACTAGAATAGAGATAATCTAGTGCTTTTGACTGTTATGCGTTCATAAGGGCAAGTCAGGCAATGATGCATCTACGAAGTAGAGGAAAAGGTTGGCCAAATGTGATGACAAGAAATACAAAAGCTGTGTCTTTGTTCCCTTTTGGGAGTGCATTGTATTTCTGTATCAACGATCGGTCGAAGAACTAGAAGGTTGAGCACATCTAACAAACATGTGGCTCTCACTTTAACTTATATTCTCAGTTACGGTAATTTGTTGAGAAAAAAACCATGAGGCATTAATAATAATAAGTAAAAGTAAATCCTTATGTAAGACTAACTTAAAGAATTTGGGAAATGGAGGATGTATGATGTGTGCAGGGGCGGATCCAGAACTTAATATTACCGCGGGCTAAATTAAAATTTTTATTTTGAAGCGAACATAAAAAATTATATATAAAAATAAGTATATTAAATAAGGAAGAATACCAAAAATCTTATCTCTCTAAATATGGACTATAAACAAAAATAATTAAAAAAAGTAAAAAATAAAAGACAACTCAAATATGAAAACACTACTTTTCAATGATAGAATCTGACATTGCAGCCTAAAATAATATATAATTATAAAAGGATTAAAAAATCAATTAAGAATTTTAAATTAAAATTGATCAATACATGTAATTACAATCAATTAAAAATTGCAAGTAAAACTTTTATATTTGAAGTGAAGTACTAAATTACCAAACTTAATAAATTAAACATAAAATTTATTCATCCTTTCAAATTGTAAAGGTATTATTAGTCAAAAGTTTCAATAATAAACTAAACTCAATTCAGTAAAAATGTATTTGGGTGTAGTTGTTTCTTTGTCAGCGCTTTATCTCTCTTTAAAGAACTAGATATTGATGATTATTCTATCAAAACCTCCTTAAAATACTCAAATTTTATTTTCTAACTTGTCCTCTTAGTTAATATAACTAATAAATAAAATCTGAAAATTCACATAAAAAATTTATAAAAATATTGATAATTGTTACTACATGTTGTTTCTGTAAGTACTTTTACTACTAGTGACGATGTTATATTACATTGACATTTTTTTTCAATTAGAAGTTTTTTAAAATAAATTAAAGCAGTAATAAAATTTTAGCTCCCTAATGTTTTCAATCTATTCAATAAATATATGATTTAATCATTTTATAGAATAAGTCACTAATTTCAATTGAAAATAATATAAATGAATAAGGGACATATTTGTAAACAAAATAAAAACTCTATTGTTATATAAAATTGATGAAAACATAAGAGTAATTGGGTTAGGGACATATTTGAATATTAAATAAAAACTCTACTGTTATACTAAATTGATGAAAATATAAGGATAATTAAGTTAGGGACATATATGAAAATAAAATTAAAACTCTATTATTTTACAAATTGATGAAACATTAAGGGGTATAAACGATTTTGTCTGGACTAGCCCGGTCTAGCCCACGCGTAGGTCCGCCACTGGATGTGTGTGTGTATTTATATTTATATATGATCATTCTTAGGTGTGAGCACCTGTATTCTTTTTAAATGTGGGTACGTTCTTAAATCGTGTGCTTTGATAGTATTATTAAAATCTGACTCTATTAAATCTTATGATTTAAAAGCATGTCTGCATGAAAAAAAAATGAGTCCACCTGCAGTAAAAAAAGACTCTCTCTCTCTCTCTCTCTCTCTCTCTCTCTCTCTCTATATATATATATAAATAAAAAAATTTCTTTTTTCGGGTGGTCCTCTGGACACAAGTGAGAGCGCACATGTCTCTTCACCCGTATTTTGTATTTTACAATTCTGTATTTCTATCCTGTATTATGTACGTACAAAGCAACAATCTACTGTGCTGATCTACAAAGACTAGCCACTTCTGATCTGATAGATTTTATTCTTGTGCATTTGAAATGACAGTTTAAAAATTTTTGTATATAAACCAAGAGGAAGACTTAGACTCCTCAGGTTTTTCATTTCTAATTTTCAGAGTTTCTCTCACTTCTTCTCTTCATTCTCTCTACAATTCTCTCTCTCTCTCTCTCTCTCTCTCTGGGAATAGGAATCAGGAATCGGAAGACAAAGGAATTTTCCCTGTCTTCAGATTAATTTCCCATAATTTCCCTTTCTTATTTACAAAGAAACAATCAATGTAAGCATTCCATTTTTAGTCTTTATTTTTTTTAAAGCATTGTAATTTAATTTAAACGAATTCAAAGCATGCACGTTTAAATTTCTGTAATTTAAATTTCCGCAGTTTAATTTTCCGCAATTTTAATTTAAAGCAATTTAAATTTCCGCATGCACGTTTAAATTTTACGCATGCATCGCAGACTGATCTGTATCAGATCTGCCATATAAACTGTACATTCCTCTGAGGCAAAGAGACCAGATCTCGATCCTCAGTTGTAAATCTTCTCCTCTCCCTCCATTCCTTCAGAGCACTATTTCCGGGATCCGGATCTGGTACTGTGTATGTACCCAAGCCTTTAGATGTATGTGTTGCTAGGCTTGCTAAAGAATTTAACAAATATTTGGTAAATATAATAAAAAGGACCAACCACGTTTAAAGCAACTTAACTTTATTTGGTAAAGAAAAATTGAAATTGGTATATCAGCTGGACACTCGAGGATGCGGGCTACTGGTCCAAAGCGCTATTAAAGATCGGCTTTAAAATAGCTAAGCCGGAGCGATTCCTCAGATAACAACGCTAAGTACCATTTCAAACATAAAAATTGACCAACCGCGTTCAAATCCGTTTGATCATTGTATGTTCTAAAGAATTCCATAATTAAACTCGGTAAAGCTTACTTAAAATCAATCAACCACGATCCAATTATTTTATTAAAGCGATCAATAATAAAGTTTTTGACGAATACACATCCATCCTTCGATCCTATTTCCTTCTGATATCAGAGTCAAGGGGAGGATAGTGTAAACCAGTTCTGAGTTTTTGTGTTTAAAGACTTGTGTTTTATTTTGAAATTTTATTTGTGTGGTGAATTTTTACTGGTAGTAAGTCCCGTTTTAGGATAAGATTTCCGCATAGGGCTGTAAAACCATACCTGTAGCCATCCAGACAAGACCATAGATAGACCATAAGTTCTTTATCTATGGATCCTCCGCTCTATAGAGCATCGTCCTTTTCTAGCTCTTCTTCCGGGAAGACTAGTGATTCAAAGCATGTTGTGAGTTCAGAAGAATTTATTATTGAGAACTTTGATAAAGCAATTGACTGTTGGGAACTTCCAAAGATTTCAAAAGAAAAGATTTACAAAACCAAAAAGCTCGATATTCTGAAAAATGATTATGTTATAAAAACTGAAGAACGTGATATTACTATTTCAGAACCTTTTGAAACAATTCATCATTTTGAAAGTTCATTAAAGAAATTAAAAGAAAAGAAATTTAATTATGTTCACATCGGTCTTATCCAGGTCGGTATAAAGCCCCTTACAAAAGAAGGTTTGGATACTTCTATCCTAGCTATTCTTAGAGATGGCTGATTCATCTCTTTTGATGATTCTTTGCTAAGTAGCATCGAATCTAGTCTGTGTAAAGGTCCAATTTCTTTTGACTGTTATCCAAACATAACGATTTCCCTTAAAGACAAAAATATTTTGAAAAGCATGATTTTACAAATCAAGACTCATAATTATAATATGATTAAAGGGTCTGTCCCAGTTGCATTAATTTTTAAAATCTCATACAAAGCCATGATTTATTTAGTACGCAACATAGATTTGATCAAAAGAGATGAGACTCTCTCTTATGGCTGCCTAAAGCCAATACGGTCATTCCAAAAGCAATCCAATGGAAAGATGTCAATCTTCCAGATGAATGGATCCTAGAAGGAGCTGCTCCACCAGCGATTCCTAAACAACTTGAGCCAAATACAGAGTTGCAAAAAGTGACTCAGTATTCAGATGGTAATGTCAAACTGTCTTTTAGAAGATCAAACTCAACCAGATTCTCTGGTAAAGAGTCGAGCTCAAGCATCCCTTCTTTTGAAAGAAAATTTTCAAAAATCCCCTCTGTTATAAATCTTCCTTATCAAATGAGTCAACCGAGGTTTTCCACCTCAGATGTACCAAGTCCATCTATACGATCTATTGATTATGCCACTAATATTCTGCACCCAGTTTATACTAGTAGTCAACAAAGACAGGACGAGAAGGAACCTTCTCCTCCAACTTCTCCAACGTTTTCTGCTGTCACAGAAAATGTCATTAATGTCATTGAAAAGAATTTTGAATTAGATAAAAATCTTCTTCACAATGATTTTTATTCTGAATTCAACAAAGAAAAAAGACTTTGGTTTTTTAAACATTTTCTAGATCAAAGAAAAGAAATCCAACAAATCTACTATGAATTTGTGAATTTTCATCAAGTTCATATATTGTTTTTTGATTGGTTCGAAATATATTCTTCTGAAAACAACATCAATTATCCTTTCAAAATGTCAAACCCTATTACTATTAGAAAGAGAGTCCCTGAATGGAAATTTTCTGATAGTGATAAAACCATAGAATCTGAGCATCCACCTCTTCGGAGTATAACCGTTGATCACGGTGAACCTCCAGTCGAAATCAGAGCTTCACCTTACAAAATCCCAAAACCAAATGATTCTGACACGAATTTAAGTAGTATTATTCAACAGAATAATTTCTGTAATACTAACTTAAATACTATCGGAAAACAGTTGACTAGAATAGAGAGTCAATTTCAGAAGTCAACCATTTCTATTTCTTCTACTTCCATTGTTTCATTAAAATCAGATTCTGACAAAAAGCTTAAACAACCTATTTTCAAACCTTTCCAGGTTTCGAAAACTAGTCAAAAGCTTGTTCAAGAGTCAAAATCAGATTTTGCTAAAGCCATTAGAGAACAATTAGATAGGATGTGCTTCCTCATCTAGCAAAGTTCAAATAGCTCCTGATACTACTCAATCTAGTAAGATTGGAGTATTAGAACAAGATGACCAAAGCTCTATAGCCTCTTCTGATCTTGAAGCCTTCAAAGAAGAACCTATTCCTAAAGCTAACAAAATCCATTGGGAATTAGCTCTTCCCACAGCTAAGTCTCCTCCAGATTTGACCATAGACAATAGGCCTAGTGTATTAAATCAATCCCGATATAATGCATCCTCTGTCTATGAATGGAATATTGATGGAATGTCGGAATATAACATCCTAGGAGTGTTGCAACAGATGACCATGGCAGCTAATGCATATAAAACTCAATCGGGAACTTCTGACATGGCCATTGCAGAAATTCTCATTGCAGGATTCACTGGTCAACTTAAAGGTTGGTGGGATCATCTTCTCACTAAACAACAACAACTAGATATCCTTAAAGCCATTCAAATTGATGAAAATGGAGCCCCCATTCTTGATCAATTTAACAACCCTATTCAGGATGCTGTTGCTACCCTGATCCTTACCATTTCCCTTCATTTCATAGGTGACCCTTCTCACCTTAGAGACAAGAATGCTGAGTTACTACACAATTTGAGATGTAGGAAACTTAGTGATTTCCAAACATACAAAACCACTTTCTTTACCAGACTCTTTCTTAGAGATGATGCAAATCATACTACTTGGAAAGAAAAATTCTTAGCAGGATTACCTACCCTTTTAGGAGAAAAGGTTAGGAATTCAATCAAAACCCTTCATGACAACCGTATTCCTTATGATGAGCTCACCTATGGTGAACTTGTCAGCTTTGTCAATAAAGAAGGTTTAAAGATTTGTCAAGATTTGAAGTTACAAAAACGACTAAAACAGGAGCTTAGACAGTCTAAGCGAGAACTTGGTAGTTTTTGTAAACAATTCAACTATGACCCCTTTAAAACTTCTACCTCTAAAGATTGTAATGGTGAGTGTTCTTCCAAACCTCACAAGAAACGTTACAAATCTATTACTCATAGGAAACCCTTTCGAGAATTTAGAAAACTGCCTTATAAGAAACCTTCGAAGCCTTATAAGAAGCCCAATTTCTCTAAAAAGAAAGAGTTTAAGGCCAAACCCAAAACTCCTTTCAATTACAAAGAAGCCACATGTCATAGATGTGGTATGAAAGGTCACACTGCAAAGTATTGCAGAATGAACAGGAAACTTCATGAGCTTGGCCTTGAAGAAGATATCCTTTCCAAAATAGCCCCTCTTATGATAGAGTCTTCGGACTCTGAGTCTTCCATGTCGGGAGATAGTGACCCTTTTCAAGTAGATGAGTTGATTGATTGATACCTCGCATCTAGCTAGTGACTAAAGCAGATTCCTTTTTAAAGAAAATCAATGTTTTGACTAAAGACCAAGAAACTTTTCTTGAACTTGTAAAGCATATTTCTGATCCAGTTCTTCAAAAGGATTATCTTGATAAACTTTTGAAAACTCTTGATTTGAATAAAGCCGAATCTTCCAAGGTCCCTATTGTTAAGAAGAACTCTTATGATCTTACTGAGATTTTGAATAAAAAGAAAACAAAGAAAAATGTTCTTAATATTCAAGATCTTCAAAAAGAAATAAAAGATATCAAATGCGAAATTCGTGATTTAAAAGAAAAACAAAAAGCTGATTCTGAAACCATCCAACTTCTTTTACAAAAACAGTTGGAGGACAATTCTGATAAAGAAATTGAATCTGATGATAATAATGATAATGAACAAAATGTTGGGAACATCGAATCTGTTCCTAATGATTTTTTATTTGTTTTAAAACAAATCACCACAAGAAAATATTTAATTAAAATAACTTTGATCTTTTCTAACGATTTTGCTATTGACGCCATTGCCCTTTTCGACACTGGTGCAGATTTAAATTGCATCAGAGAAGATATCGTTCCAAAAAGATTTCATGAGAAAACTAAAGAAAAACTTTCTGCTGCAAATAATTCAAGTCTTAAAATTAGTTCTAAAGTTGAAGCTTCTATTCACAATAGTGGTTTTAAATTTAGAACTTCTTTTGTTCTTACAAATGATATTCATCATGCAGTCATTTTAGGAACACCCTTTATAAATCTCATTACTCCTTATACTGTCGATTATGATGGTATCTCTTTCAAAGCAAAATCAAAAATTTTGGTTTTTCCTTTTATTGAAAAACCTAAAACGAGAAATTTGAATATTATTAAAGCTTGTTCTGTTTATAAAAATCACATAAATAATCTTCTCAGGACAAAACAATCTGATTTGATGTTTTTACAGAAAGATCTAAATTTACAAAGAATTGAAACCCAATTAAATAATGATTTCATTCAAAAGAAAATTTCTGATTTCAAGGATCTTATTACAAAAGAAATTTGTGCTGACTTGCCTTCTGCCTTTTGGAATAGGAAACAGCACATGGTCGATTTAACCTATGAGACTTCTTTTGATGAGAAACAGATACCCACTAAAGTAAATAAGTAAACAGATACCCACTATGGTTTTATCACTATCAGAAAATTTCCATTCAGGGACTCTCTTTCTAATAGTAATAGGGTTTGACACTTTGAAAGGATAATTGATGTTGTTTTCAGAAGAATATATTTCGAACCAATCAAAAAACAATATATGAACTTGATGAAAATTCACAAATTCATAGTAGATTTGTTGGATTTCTTTTCTTTGATCTAGAAAATGTTTAAAAAACCAAAGTCTTTTTTCTTTGTTGAATTCAGAATAAAAATCATTGTGAAGAAGATTTTTATCTAATTCAAAATTCTTTTCAATGACATTAATGACATTTTCTGTGACAGCAGAAAACGTTGGAGAAGTTGGAGGAGAAGGTTCCTTCTCGTCCTGTCTTTGTTGACTACTAGTATAAACTGGGTGCGGAATATTAGTGGCATAATCAACAGATCGTATAGATGGACTTGGTACATCTGAGGTGGAAAACCTCGGTTGACTCATTTGATAAGGAAGATTTATAACAGAGGGGATTTTTGAAAATTTTATTTCAAAAGAAGGGATGCTTGAGCTCGACTCTTTACCAGAGAATATGGTTGAGTTTGATCTTCTGAAAGACAGTTTGACATTACCATCTGAATACTGAGTCAGATGGTAACACATACACAGGAAATAGGATAAGGAGTATCAGGAAATAGCAACACATACATCTAAAGGCTTGGGTACATATACAGTACCAGATCCGGATCCCGGAAATGGTGCTCTGAAGGAATGGAGGGAGAGGAGAACAATTAGATAGGATAGAAGCTGCTTCTTCCTCATCTAGCAAAGTTCAAATAGCTCCTGATACTCCTCAATCTAGTAAGATTGGAGTATTAGAACAAGATGACCAAAGTTTCATAGCCTCTTCTGATCTAGAAGCCTTCAAAGAGGAACCTATTCCTAAAGCCAACAAAATCCATTGGGAATTAGCTCTTCCCAGAAGTTCCCGATTGAGTTTTATATGCATTAGCTGCCATGGTCATCTGTTGCAACACTCCTAAGATGTTGTATTCCGACATTCCATCAATATTCCATTCATAGACAGAGGATGCATTATATCGGGATTGATTTAATGCACTAGGCCTATTGTCTATGGTCAAATCTGGAGGAGACTTTACTGTGGGAAGAGCTAATTCCCAATGGATTTTGTTGGCTTTAGGAATAGGTTCTTCGGCTTTAGATCTATGGAACTTTGGTCATCTTGTTTAATACTCCAATCTTACTAGATTGAGGAGTATCGGGAGCTATTTGAACTTTTCTAGATGAGGAAGAAACTTCATCCTATCTAATTGTTCTACAATGGTTTTAAGAAAATCGATTTTTCTTGAACAAGTTTTGTAGTTTTGAAGCAAAGGTTTGAAAATAGGTTGTTTAAGCTATATATATATATATATATTTTAGGCAAATCTTGAACAACAACAAGCCAAAAGTACCACGGTGTATTCTCGGCTATATTAATGACAAAGGAGCAAGCGTAGAAGAACTTAGAAGATGGCTAATTAATGTTCTACAATGGTTATATATTTATACGAGCACATCAGGCAATTACGTATCTATGAGATCATACTAATTAATTTGTGAATTTTGGTGTGTTTCTATAAGAATCCAGCAATATTGTTTTTTAAGTATTAGAGCTTCTTGCAGTATCCAATGATGTGATAAATACATTAAAGTCAATTTTTTTGAAAATTTATAACTAGGGGATATTATTTCAAATTTTTTCTTGAATGATGGAGCTCTTATTATTTTTCTAAAATCTTTGCATAAACAAGTTTTTTAACATCTCATTAACAAATAAAAACAACCATTTCTACGTGTAATTTTTTATAATTTTTTTATCCATTTATCCTTAATTTTTCGCGTGCCTAGAATAAAAAGCTTCAGTAAGATCGTTGGACTAATAATTGAAACAGAAGTATCTGAAGTCGTGGCAGAAAATAAGACTTCAGGCGGAAACATAATGGGGCCACGCAGATGGCGCACATGCAATTGTCATACCTCACACATGCACATGGCGCAACAATCGCATCATATTTGTTTCCTCTCTCTTAATTATATGATTTTATTTATTGGATTAATTTTTTTTTTTATCTTACACTAAGAAGTCTATCGAGATACGTCAATAAAAAAAAAAATTTACTGAAACATATCTTGAAATTCTCGATTGACAATTTAAGCAAGAGGTTAAAAAATAAATTTAAAATTTATCCATTCCTTATCTTAATTTTTTTTTTTTAAAGTCCCGATTCAGAAAATTACTCCAAAATCGAAAGCTCTCCTCTTTGTTCAAGGATGACTCCAAAATCGAAAGTTCTCCACTTTGTTCAAGGATGAGACAATAAGACATTAGTCACCGACCCAAAGAGTGGTTCACAGATTAGTTACTACTAATTAAAATAATCAAATTTTATTAAAATTGTTGTGTGTTTCTATTGGAAATTAAATTGCTATATGTGTTTGATTAAGAAGTTTACATGCTAAATCAAGTTAATAGACATACTTCAATATGGAATCTATATGATTTAATTAAATTTATGATTAAATTTAAGCAAAAACAGAACCAAATGGTTAGAAAAGGGGGGAAAATAAACAATCATGGAATCTACAAGTTTCAATTATAAACTTCTTAAGAATACAAAAAAATTAAAAAAAAGGAAAAAAAATATGCTTAATAATTCACGAGAGAGTACACCCGGTGGGACTAGAAGAGTAGAAGATCAAGGCTTTCCTTGATTTCTTTACCAAAAATGGTCGCTAAAAAAGACACTTGTAGTTGAGGTAAGCAAACTGAAATTTGAGTGAGCAGTTAGGACCTTGAAATTGTATTGTAGGTTGCTAAAAAGTAAAAAAAGAGACTTCAGTTCATTTTTCTGCAAATGGGAAAATATGCTTAGAGCAGCAAGAGACAATCAACAGCTTGACAGTATGCATTCTCCATGTTTCGAATAGCATTAGTTGAATATTTATCAACTATTAATCTGTTCTGTTCAAATGGCAGAATTCGGAAACAATCAGAGCATGATTCAAAATGACATGAACCCTTTGTAAATTATGCGAAAAAGAAATTGAAATGAGATACGCATTGCAGTTCTGACTAATGAACAAAAACGTGAAATCAACATCTCTATCTATCTACAGGAATATATCATTGTTTGCAAGGTTCAAGAAACAAATCCCAAAACCTCAAATGAATTATAATGAACACTTGATTTCAATTCATTGTACTGTATGCAATAACCTATATGCAATGCTTGATATTGATATTCCTGATCCAGAAAACATCTAATGGCACGAAGAAGGCGAGCAGCATACTTAACAAAATCTTGACAGGATTCATTATTATCTGCTCTAGAGTTACCTTCACTCATCGGCCATCAGAAGAAGTGAAGGACTCTGCAAATCCAGTTGGCCTAGCTGGTATGCTTCCCTTGCTGTCCTCGAGATTAGGATAGCTTATCTCCTTGCTTTCTGCTTCCTGCCAAACCTTCAACATCTGGGGAAGTGGGAGGGTATAATCAATTCCAGAACAACACTCTGATTCATCAGTAATTGGTCTCCATTTCTCAACCAGTGGGGATAGCACATTCACCACATGGCCCATATCAGGCCGATGATATGGCTCCCTTGCAGTGCAGTGTCCAGCTAGTTCAGCTATGGTGGAGATGCTCTCAAAGGTTTCTTCATTTACTTCAAGAGCAGGATCAATAGCAGCCATAAATTTCTCTTTGCTTGATTTGATTCGCCAAAACCACTCAGCCAAGTAACGACTTTCTTCTGGGCGCTCCTCATCAAGTGCTGCCAACCCAGTCAAAAGTTCCATTAAAACTACTCCATAGCTGAAGACATCAGCTTTTGTTGTGATTTTCCCCATCACTAAAACCAAAAGAATCTGAGTTAGTGGGGATAAAGTCACATCATTGCGAGATTATAAAACTACTTGAGGAAGGTAAAATATTGGAGTCATATTAGAAGGCTATTACCAAGATTCTCAATGTTTGGTGGTCATAACAATTGACACCGGAAAAGTTCCAAGTATAATCAAGCAGTTTAAGACCAAAACGGCGTCATGTTAATAATCATCAGTCTCTATACTGTATTGTTGTTCTTCAAACAACTACATGGATGCATGTCTGATATTCCATAGGTGTTAAAGTAAGAATTGGGGAATCCCCAGTTATTTGCTTGATCTCAACCGTAGTGCTCTTTGGCCCAACAATAAAATTACAAAATAAGTACATTTCATGGATACCTCGAACATGAATGGATGCATATTTATCACAAATTTAGACAGTTTAGTTGGACAGATAGAATACCCCAGCTATTAGAGGAAGAACAATAACAAGATCACCATGCATAAAACAAATATAACAATAACAGTGATGATATAAATAATCAATTTAATGTGCCATGTTTTGACTATTTTAGCTGGTTCATCTTCTAGTGCTTCACCAGGATACATAATGAGAAACAAACTTATAACTATTGAACTATCTTTAACATTTGACGGCGCAAAATTAACAAAAAAAGTTTTCCTGCCAGTTTGTCTGTTTTACCACACTATAAAAATATGACCCAGAGCCAACTTGATTATTATCACAATAATGAAAGATCAGTGAAAATTGAGTTGTCAAAACTGTACAAACAACAGACGACTTGAAAAGCAACAAGTTGTTAAATGTCATTTTAGACTGAAAACTACAAAAAAACTTGGGGTAACTTGCAAGATCCAGAAGCAGAAAAGATTATGTTCTGATAGTTATAACTGTATTTTCATGAGATTTTCAAATACTCAGAACCAATACCAGTGGTCATACACATAGTTGTGACTGGGGTTTTGAAATAAGAGATCTTACCAGCATATTCAGGTGCAAGGTACCCAAATGTCCCAGCAAGCCTAGTAACGACAGACTTCTCGCCATCTGGAGCAAGCTTCACTAATCCAAAATCTGAAACTTTTGCCCGAAAGTCATCATCCAAAAGAATGTTGGAAGATTTGAGATCTCGATGTATAAAGGTCTGGCGAGCAAGACAATGAAGATACTCCATTCCTCTAGCAACATCCAATGCAATGCTGAGCCTCCTCGTCCAAGATAGAGGCTTCAACTGCAACTTCTTCCATTGGAAAAGATGTCTGCTTAGAGCACCATGAGGCATGTACTCATATACCAGAAGCCTCTCATTGCCTTCAATAGAATAACCCAAAAGAGAGACCAGATGTCTGTGCCGGACCTTAGAAAGAACAGCTATTTCAGATTGAAATTCATCCAGTGCTTTGGTGGTTGTCACGCCAGCCTCCATTCTCTTGACTGCAATTTTTGTTCCATCTTCCAGTTCACCCTTATAAACAGTTCCAAAGCCACCTCGGCCAAGCTCATTTTCCTGTGCAAAATTTTGAGTAACTTTACGAAGAACTTGAACAGATATGACCAGATTCCCTGATTCAAACATATGAGAGTTCTCTGTTGCCCCACTATTACTACTCCCAGAACTAGCCACAGTTTGACTGGATAAACTTCTTGCAGTGTTGTTCGAAACAGCAATCTTAACTATGTTCTCAGGATCAGATAGGTCCCTTGGGTGAACCACAATGGAACCAGGAGCCTCCAAACTACCTTTCCTCTTCTTACGGCAATATATAGAGAGAAGAATCACCACAAGAACCACAGTTACAACTGATATTCCAACAACAACCAGTAGCTTCAATCTTGTGGTACTTTTACGCTGGGGCTGTACATGGATAGAAGAATGATTAGAGTTCAGGTGTGTTATTGGAGCAGGTGGACTGTTACCAGATGATGGTGATTGTCCCTTGCCTGATGACGTGTGGTTTGAAGGAGATTGTGAACCAGGAGGGGTGGGGCTGCTAACAGGGCCAGGGGAGGTGGGTGCCTGAGTATGATTAATTCCACCAACCAAAAGAGGATTTCCGTCAATAACAAGCTTTACAGTGTCATGAAATTCAGGCAGTGGAGGCTCAATATTGTTGTCACTTACATCCAACAATCTCAAAGACTTCAATTCCGTAAAATTATTAGGAACTGTACCACTTATACTATTTCTTTCAAGCCTAATTTCAATCAGTGAATCTAAATTTGCAATCAAAGGACTAAGAGTACCAGTGAGATTATGTCTAGGCAAATTAATTATAGAAACCTTAGAATTTGAAGTGCAACTCAAACCCAACCATGGTCCTTGGCATGGATCATTACCAGACCATTGAGAAACAAGATTTACAGGATAATTCACACCACCAAGAAAATCCAATAATACATTAACATCAGGGGCACATTCAATACCAGGCTCAGATTGACAAAATGAATTAGAATCGTAAGTCACGTTACCAGCCTTGAACTCTGGTATTGGACCCATCAGCAGATTATTGTTCAAGACCAAGTTATCCAGCTCCATATTGGCCAAGCTTTTAGGAATCAACCCAACAAGGTGGTTCCTATTGAGATTGAGATCTTTCAAAGAGGACAAAGCTCCAATATCCTCTGGGATAGCCCCTGTAAACTGGTTCCCATGAAGCCATAGCTGCGTTAAAGAAACCATTTTGGCAACAACATCAATAGGACCAGTCATGCCACCATCATCTTGATCATTCAACCACAAAATCTGCATCAAAGATTGCCCAAAACTTACTGGAATCACACCAGACAGCCTATTATAAGACAGCTTCAGTGCAGCAAGTGATGGCAATGTGCCTAGAAAATCAGGCACGGGACCAACCAAGTTACAATTTATCAAAGAAAGATTTGTCAACTGAACTGAATTTGCCAAACTATCGGGAATAGACCACCCAAAAGTCTTGTTAAAAGGATTATAATCCAATGCCAAGACACGTACACTACTAAGTCCATCAAAAAAATCCGATGGGATGGTATCAAATTCATTGAAATCTAAGTAAGCAAACTCCAATTCTGACAAGCCACTGAAAGTGGGCAACTTTCCATTAAATTTGTTCCTTTGAAGACCTAAATTGTAGAGCTTTGTGAGCTGGTTAAAGTTTTGAGGAAGAGGGCCTTTGAGACCAAGATTTTGGACCTGAATTTGGGTGACTCTGTTGCCAGAACAGAACACATGAGGCCATGAAGGAGGACCACAGGGATCATCACCATTGGCTGGCCACTTCAGAAGCTCAGGATTTTCCAAGCCATTCTTGAAATCATTCAGAATTTTCAAGTCATTGGGATCTGTGGCACTGTTAGCCACACCGACAATAAAACACAAAACAACAACAATGGAGAATCTTACATGATCCATAGAAGCCCCCGAAAAGAAAAAAAAAACATTAACTAAATTCCCAAGAAAAGTTCAAAACAAACAAGGAATACAAAACCCACATGAATGATTCAAGAAGAAGCAAACCCAGAAAGAAAATTTGGGATATTTGGGAAGTTTGACATGGAGACAAGAACAATGGGATTAATTTTCAGGTTTTAGAGGTTTTTATCCAATTCATGTGACAACACCCCAAGAACCCTTAATACAATTGATGACTAGTCTTAGTCTAACCATAACTGCTCTCTCTCTCGCAACGACACACAAACACTGTCACACTCGCTCTCGCTTTCATTTGCTTTCCGTTTTCCGTTTCACTTTTATGGTTTTAGCTTTGGCTAATAACATTTAGATCCCTGCATTTTGGAAGAAGCATTAATAAAAATGCAGTTTTATATTCTTTTCCACGTGCTCCTACTAAATTTCTGGTATTATGAACGATTTGTAATTTATTCATTATATATAGATTTAAAATCATACAAAACCATATGCCTAATATTTTTTTAATCCATATTTGGTACTTATTCTAAATATAACCTATAAGTTAATGTGTCCACTAAAGGTTTCTAATGTATCAACTATCTACACTCTAATATAATATATTATAATCGACACTAATAAATTAAATTTTATATATTTTTATATAATGTCATTAACATTTTTTTAATGAAATCAATTATTTAATTGTGTTATCCTTTACAAGTCTAAAACAAATGGAATAAGTACCCAAATTAGTTGATTTCATAGACAAGGCAGTTAAATCATTTAATTTTGTTAATGTTATTAAATCATTTAATTTTATTAATGTAAGTTGACTGTAGCCTGTCGGGACTGCACGAAGACAATTATAAATTATGCTCCTACCTAATATTTTGTCCAAATCATGGATCTACAAACAATTTAGGGGTATAAGTTAAATGACGGTATTGGCCTTGAAATTTGTGGCTCTACTTGAGTACCGACAGAGCAATGATGTTTTCATGTGTTGGTGACGTGGCATTTTAAATTCAAAATTAGGCAAATTATCAGACGAAAATAATTCCATAATTAGTAAAATAAAATGTCGGAAGGAAAATTTGGGTCCCAGTAGATTACGGGGGTACTCACGGCGGCTTGTTCGAGAAGCAAAGCGCCGCTAATTTCGGTTTTATAGATTTTTCTTCTTTTTTTATTGTCGGTAATTTTTATTTGTTTAATTTTTTTAACGTAATAAAATTGCAGACATCATGGTTAAAAGGGTGTTCACAGATTAAATTTTAAAGATTGAACCTCAATTCATATTCTATCTACGATTTTATGGATTATAAATTTTTAATCCAATATAATTTATGGATTAATGAGATTCAATCTAAATTCAATTCATATATTTGTGGATCGAATACTAATTTGATTCAATCCATATTCAATCCACCATTTACGGATTGTTTTATAAACTGAAAATTAATTATGTCTAATCCACGAACTAACTAAATAAAAAAATTTAATATAAAAATAATTTTATTACTGATCAAATTTAAAATTAAATAAGATTTAAATAAATTAATTGTTTAAATAAAGCTATAAAATACATTTAAAGTTTCAAAACATAACACACTAAAACAAAAAAAATCTCATTCGTTTAAATCAATACATGGAAATTAACTATTTAGAAAGCTATATTTGTTTATTTAATTATTTTTTATTTTATATTATTATCGGATAAGATATAATATAATGTTAATATAATTATATTTTAACTTATTTATTTACTAGCAAGTACTAATGCCATATTTACAAGTTTTATTTTTTATTAAATAAATACTTTTTTATTTTTTTGCGGATTTGCAGATTTACAGAAGTAGACCTATATTCAATTCACAGATTGCGGATTATCAAATTTTCAATCCAATCCAATCTAATATACTAATCTATGGATCGAATTTCTACGGATTAGACGAATTAAGCAGACCGGATTAAATTCTAAACACCCTAATGATTTATTATATTATTAATAAATAATTGAGTACATATAAAAAGAAACATGGATGATGCGGTCACATTGACCGAATTTTTAAAAAATATAAAAAAAAAATTATTGGCTTGATGGCAATCTTTTATTTATTTATGTTAGTATGAACCTCAAACATCCATTTCAATAAACTCGTAAACATGTAAACATTCATTAACCTAAAGATTAGCTTAATTCGAGTTAAAATAAATATGTAGTTAGGTCACTACCATACTATTTTAGAAATAAGTTATAGAATGCTTTTCTAATGAGCAAAGTGAGGATGCACGTTAAAATACAAAAAAAAAAACAATTTTAATATATTAAAAAGTGTGTTTATTTTGTTTGTTAGTGTATTAAAATTTGTGTTTTTTTTTATCTATTAGTAACATTCTCATTTTAACAAAATGAGAATGTACTCTGTTGAGTACATAAAGGCACCATGCTTCACAGCATCGTTTTATATGAAAGCGAGAACACGTGAGCCACCGAGATGAATGCGAGAAAACATAAGTATATGCCGAGCCAATACTCATCCTCGTGAAAGCGGGAACACGATCCCACAAAATCGCGCTTTCTCCCGAGCAGTTGAAGGACACGCGAGATCCACGTTTGCCCACAATTAGAGTCCATGAGGGCTACCACCAAAAAGGAGGATAAGGGCAAAAAACGTGGGACAAAGCGGCTATAAAGAGAAAGACATCGAAGACAGGGGATAGAAAATCGAGAGAGGAAAACGCCAAATCAAAGGCAATTTTATTACAAACTTCGAGCAAATTAGAACCACTCTTGAATCAAAATTTAACTGTTTTCCCGTAAACACCTTGTGCTAACTTAGGCATCGGAGGGTTTACGCCGGCAAAACCACCGGCGTCTCTGATCTGTTTTTGGTGAACGCATGTCTAGTAAGGAAGAGGAGAGTGATTCCAACCCCAATGGTTCGAAAGCGATCGATAACATAAACGCTGGTCGGTCCAAGGGCGAGCAGATTTCAGCATCAACATTTTGGCGCCGTCTGTGGGAAGCTGAATAAAAAGTTACCACCAAATTAGTGAGTACCGGAGAAGCAGTGAACGATTGGATACAGATGCGTCAAGAAATGATACTTTAAGGGAAGACAATGAAACGGTGGAGACAATCACTCTCCGGGAGATTGCAAATGAAGCCCGAGAGAGGATGATGCAAGATAGACTGGAGCGGATGGAGAAACAAATGGAGACCCTCGCGGCCGTATTGTTTGAGCTGAGGGACGAGCGGAGAAGGGATTGTGAAACCCCCGTGGGAAGAAATGAAGTTGGAGCAGAACCCAGTCTCCGGGGGCGTAGGGTCAAGGAAATCCCTCCGCCCGCAGACCAACCTAGCGGAGTGCATCCCCACCGAAGTATTGGTCAGGTCCCAGGGGAACACGTGGATGAAGGGAGAGACCAACCTCGCCGACGGCATCGAAATAAATGGCCGAGGGGCCAGTGTTGATGAAGGAGAGCTCAGACAGCGGTTGCAGAACGTCGAGCAGGAGCGAGACCAGATAGCTGCACGTGATCCTGATCGTGCTATAGAATTGGAGGGGGAGGTGCGCAGATTGGCGCAGGTGATAGAGGAGATGCAGGGCAAGAGAAAGCCCCCGAGCTGGAGGATAATGCTAGATGAAGAATCTCCGTTATCAACTGAGATCATGAGCACCATAATCCCAAGAGATTTCCGCTTCCCCGACCTCAAATACTCCGGGCGAAGTGACCCGTTGGTGCACATTGAGCGTTTCAACGACATGACGGGTGTGCAGGGGCTGACACCAGCTCAGAGGTGCAGGGTGTTCCCGTTGACACTAGAGGGACGAGCCCGAGAATTGCCCAGGAGGAATAAAGGGTATGGCAGATGTGCCAGAGTTGGCCGGCGATTCAGGCGGTGGCCCCAGAGGATGACATGATGGAGTTGATGGGGATGAAGCGGGGAGGAGCATGAATCCTTCGAGATTTTGTAAAACGATATCACCGAGCAGTGCTGGATTTGGGAGCTTTTAATCACCCGCAGGCGTTAAGGGGATTAAAAGAAGGTGTAAGAATCAACCGATTGTGGTATAACTTAAGAAGCCCCCTCGTACAGAATTACTAGGCGGGGTATGAACAGGCGAGGCGAGATATAGAAATCGAAGAGGAGAAATCGGCAAGAATTAAAAGTGAACAGCTGGAAGAGCTGAGGCAAAGAGAACGGAGAACCCCGAAAGGGAGCGGGTCGGGAAAGCGAACTGGAGAATCTTCAGGGATGGGCGGAACATCAGTTCGGTCTCGCCCTTACCCCATAGCTCAGAGAGCACAACAGTTCCAACACAACCGGGCTCAACCTCCGCGCCCCCCGATCCCAGGCAAAGCGGCAGTGGATCGCCACCCTTATCACAGCACTCCCAGAGCGGTAAATGCGACTAACTACAGGTCTGGCCGACCAGAGCAGCTACCGGCTATACCAGCCCGAGGTGACATCCATGATAGCCGAGCGGTTCAGTTGGTTGACCAGAGCGCGGCATATAGACAATACACTCCACTAAAGATCTCCATGGAGGAATTGTATGAGAGGATCGAGGGACGAGGCCTGCTGTACCCTCCAGCCCCAATAACAAAACCGACTCACCGGGATAAGAGTAGATTCGCAAGTTCCACGACACTCACGGTCACACTATCAATGTCGTGACAAGATTCGTGGAGGATTTGGTGAGGAACCGATACTTGGATGAATATGTAGATGGAATATCCCCTGTCATGGAATCACAGTACACACGGGATGAAGGAGTTGAGAGGGATCTGGAACGTGAACAGCCGACCATCCGTGTGATAGCAGGAGGGCCAACATTGGCCGGAGATTCGAACAGGGCACGGAAGAACTATGGGAGATACGCCCTGACTAGCAAAGAAGTGCTTTTCAATTTGCCAGCAACCAAGAAGGCAAAAGTGCGACAAGTTCCCATTATGTGGACAGATGAGGATGAAGAGGGTATTTTATATCCTCATGAGGATGCACTAGTGATTAGAGCATCGGTGGCTAGCACAGAATTGCGGCGAATACTGGTGGACACGGGCAGTTCAGTTGACATTCTATTTAAGTCCGCCCTAGATGATATGGGGATTTCAGATTTAAAGCTGGAGCGGACAAATACTTCCTTGAAAGGATTTGGAGGGGGACGGTTAACTCCCTTGGGGGTCATTGAACTCCCGATTACTGTGGGGACAAAGCCGTTTGAACGAACGATGATGCTGGACTTCGTCGTGGTAGAGGAAAGAAGCCCTTACCAGATGATACTGGGGAGACCATTCATGAGGATAAGCCAATGCGTTGTATCCACGCATTACTTGGCGCTGAAATACAGAATAAATGGGGTGGTTGGCGTAGTAAAAGGCGACCAGAGGATGGCAAGGAGTTGTTATGCTACGGCGGCCAAGGAGACACTACAGGTTACTTCTCTAGATAATCGAGGAGAGTCTAAAAAGGGCCGCCAAGAGCCTGTTGAGAAACTGGAGGAAGTTGTGGTAAGCAAAAGCAACCCGAGCAGAGTAGTGAAGATCGGGTCAGGATTGGTTGGGGCAGTAAAAGGCGAGCTGGTAAATTGCCTGCAGTCTCATGCGGATATATTCGCCTGGTCTCATGAAGATATGCCCGGAATTGATCGCGGGGTAGCTTGCCACAAGTTGGCAATCAAGAAGGGGGCAAGGCCGGTGAGACAGAAGAGGAGATGCTGCAACCAGGAAAGATACGAGGCCATAAACGCAGAGGTGGAGAAGTTGTTGAAAGCATGATTTATAAGGGAAGCCAAGTACCCAGAATGGATTTCAAATGTAGTCCTGGTAAAAAAGGCCAACTGGAAGTGGAGAATGTGTGTGGACTTCACGGACCTCAATAAGGCATGCCCAAAGGACAGTTTTTCCCTACCCAAAATAGATCAGCTGGTGGACTCAACAGGTCTGCGATTTCATGGATGCCTTTTCTGGATACAACCAGATACCCATGGACGAGCAGGATGAGGAAAGCACTGCCTTTATAACTAACATGGGTTTGTTTTGCTACAGGGTAATGCCTTTCGGCCTAAAAAATGCAGGAGCCACCTATCAAAGGTTGGTAAACAAGATCTTCAAACCGTTGATTGGATACACTATGGAGGTATATGTGGATGATATGATTACAAAGTCCAAAGAGACGGATCATGTGAAGCATCTAAGAGACCTTTGAATTCGAGGAAGTATGAGATGAAGTTAAACCCGGAGAAATGTGCATTTGGGGTCAGCTCGGGCAAATTTTTAGGATTCCTGGTAAGCCACCGAGGGATCGAGGCCAACCCGGAGAAAATACGGGCGGTGACAGAAATGAGGTCCCCACGAACAGTTAAGGAGGTGCAAAGCCTTACAGGAAGATTAAACCGATTCATCTCGGGCCAGACAAATGCCACCCTTTCTTCCAAACCATAAAGAAAGGGAAAAAGATGGAGTGGACATCGGAATGTGAGGAAGCATTTGGGCAGCTGAAGGAATACCTAACCCGGGCCCCATTGTTATCGACTCCGAGAGAGGGTGACCAGCTGTTGCTGTACTTAGCAATCTCTAAATGGGCTACCAGCTCGGTATTGGTCAGGGAAGAAGAAGGAAAGCAACACCCGGTATACTACACGAGCAAGGCCTTGGTAGAGGCGGAAACTAGATACCCATTGATGGAGAAGTGGGCGCTAGCTCTAATAACGGCAGCACGAAAACTCCGACCATATTTTCAGGCCCATCAGGTTATTGTTATGACCGACCAGCCCCTTCGGCAAACACTTCAAAAACCAGATGCATCGGGTCGGCTAGTAAAATGGTCCGTGGAGCTAAGTGAGTTCGACCTCTCCTACAGGCCCCGAGGAGCAATCAAGGCCCAAGCTCTGGCTGAATTTATGGTTGACCGAGCCGATACAGGGAACGAAATTCGGGAGGAGCAAGCAGAGAAACCAGAGGGGCTGTGGTTGGTAATGGTTGACGGATCATGTAGTGAACAAGGATCCGGAGCAGGAGTTGTAATACGGAGCCCAGAAGGAACCGAAATAACGTATGCAGTGAAGTTTGACTTTCAGCTCACAAACAACCAAGCTGAATATGAGGCCTTTATCACCGGGCTTGGACTTGCACACACTCTAAGAGCAGAGAGGGTAGAAATTCGAGCAGATTCCCAACTGGTATGTAATCAGCTCATTGATCAGTTCCAAGCAAGGGGAGAAAAGATGGGTCTTTATTTAAAGAAGGCGAAGCAGATGGTTGGGCTTTTCCAAGCAGTGGAGGTAAATCAGATATCCCGGAATGAGAATTTCCGAGCAGATATGCTGGCAAGGATGGCAGCCATTGCAGATCCAAAATTACCGAAGTCAGTTCCACTAGAGGTAAGGACCTCACCAAGTATTGAGGAAGAAGCAGAGGTGATGAGAGTAAGTATTGGAGAATCCTGGATGGACCCAATTCGCGCATATGTCCGCGATGGAGTTTTACCAGAGGACAAAAGGCAAGCAAGAAAATTAAAATGCCGAGCAGCAAGGTATACCCTACTGGATGGAGTGATGTACCGCCAAGGGTTCACCTTGCCCCTTTTGAGATGTTTGGATGATGAGGAGGCGGATTATGTGCTGAGAGAGATTCATGAGGGAATATGCGGCAATCACTCAGGAGCAAGAACTTTAGCCTTGCACTCCAAGGATACGGCCAACCATGCAGGATGCCAAAAGGATGGCAAAGAATTGTAAAACATGCCAAAGCTTCTCCGAGGTTCCTGCACAACCCCCGGAAAAGCTGACGGCTATGACATCCCCATGGCCTTTCGCTCAATAGGGAATCGATTTGATTGGTCCATTGCCTAAGGGACGAGGAGCGGCGACACATGCAATTGTGGCAATAGACTACTTCACCAAGTGGGTGGAAGTAGGAGTCCTCAGCCAGATCACAGAGATGAAGACAACAGATTTTATTTGGAAAAATATCATCTGCAGATACGGGATCCCCTACGCCATCATCACAGACAATGGGAGGTAATTTGACAACGGCAACTTCAGGGAATTTTGCCGAAACTTGAGGGTGGACCTGAAGTTCTGCACCCCCGCACACCCCCAGGCAAACGGACAAGTGGAAGCAGCCAACAAGGTGATAAAGAAGCTCCTAAAGACTAGATTGGGAGGGAAGAAGGGAGCTTGGGTTGACGAGCTACCGAGTGCTGGGACAACTCACAAAACCGCCACAGGTGAAACACCGCTTTAGCTTTTAGTCGAGGCAGTAATCCCGGCAGAGGTTGGAGTGGGAACACATCGGACGGAATATTTTACTGAGGAGCAAAATGACGAGCAGATTTGCTTAAGTCTGGACCTGCTGGAGGAGAAAAGGGAAGGGGCAGTGCAGAAAGTGGCCCAGTGCCAACAAAGGGTCATGCGTTATTACAACAAGAGCGTACGCGTGGCGAGCGGGGAGATTGGGTACTTAGGAAGGTGAACCGAGAACACCAGGATCCTAACCATGGCGCTCTTGGCCCCAGTGGGAAGGCGTCTGGGTGATACGAGCCTTTGGACCAGAGCCTATAAATTAGCGCAAGATGGACGGAAGTGAAGAGGTCATGGAGCCGAACACCGAAGAAGTATTTCCAAGCAAAGTGCTCGACTAAATCCCCATTTTGACAAGATATCTATGTTAACTGCATCATGGCTTTGCTGCACATGTATGTATTCAGTTTTCTTATAATGCATTCAAATTTCAAATAAAGATGAATTCAGCATGAAATCCCCCTACTAGTCTAATCAATAAAAGTTTTACCAAGGCAAGTAAGTGCCTGCTTCAGCTCGGTCAACGAAGACCAGCAGCTAATTTCTCGAAAGTTTCACCAAGGCAAGTAAGTGCACCTTACGCTCGGCCAACGAAGGCCTAATTTCTCGATAGTTTCACTAAGGCAACGGTAAGACCTAATTTCTCGAAAGTTTCACCAAGGCAAGTAAGTGCACCTTTCGGTCAACGAAGACCAGCAGCTAATTTCTCCAAAGTTGCACTAAGGCAAGTAAGTGCCTGCTTCTGCTCGGTCAACGAAGACCAGCAGCTAATTTCTCCAAAGTTGCACTAAGGCAAGTAAGTGCCTACTTCTGCTCCGTCAATGAAGACCAGCAGCTAATTTCTCCAAAGTTTCACCAAGGCAAGTAAGTGCCTGCTTCTGCTCTCGAAAGTTTCACCAAGGCAAGTAAGTGCCTGCTTCTGCTCGGTCTACGAAGACCAGCAGCTAATTTCTCGAAAGTTTCACCAAGGCAAGTAAGTGCTCGAGCAGCCTAATTTCTCGAAAGTTGCGCTAAGCAAGTAAATGCACCTTACGCTTTCGGTCAACGAAGACCGGCTAATTTCTCGGCAGTTTCACTAAGGCAAGCAAGTGCTCGCTCGGCCAACGAAGACCGGTAATTCTCTTCACTAAGGCAAGTAAGTGCTCGTCTACGAAGTTAATTTCTCGAAAGTTTCACCAAGGCAAGTAAGTGCCTGCTTCTGCTCGGTCAACGAAGACCAGCAGCTAATTTCTCGAAAGTTGCGCTAAGGCAAGTAAATGCCTGCTTCTGCTCGGTCAACGAAGACCAGCAGCTAATTTCTCGACAGTTTCACTAAGGCAAGTGCTTGTTTCTGCTCGGTCAATGAAAGACCAGCAGCTAAATTTATGAAACTTTTACTAAGGCAAGTAAATGTCTGCTCCTGCTCAGTCACCGAAGACCAGCAGGGAATTTTGTGAAAATTTTACTAAGGCAAACGAAGGCCTATTCCAGTTCGATGCACTAAAGAATCAACAGGCAAAACCAGACAAGAAAGCCAATAGAGAACATTCAAAAATTTTATAAACGTTCAAATGTTTACAAAGCAAATAAAAAAAGAAAAAAATAGTCTTTACAAAAATAGACCTAAGGGTTAGGAGGATCTACGGCCTCAGCAGGTTAAGGGTCAGCTATCTCGGGAGGTGGAAGGTCAGCAATACCGGGAGGAGGAGGCGCGGACCCCTGTCCCACTTCAAAGACACGCTGCCCAGCTCCTCCCTCCCGCACTTCATCCAAAGGCACCTCCACCTGCTCCTGCTCATCCTGCTCCTTATCACCCTGGCCGGCCCCAGCCATATACCTTTCCACCCCAGATTCCAGCTTGCTCATGTCGAGCTCGGGGTATTCTTCCTTAAGCACAGACATGATGCACTTATAGCTGAAAGCAACCCCGGAGTCATACTCGGCATCCAGCCGATCATCCACGTCGGCGGATTTGCTTTTCTCCTCAGCCAGCTGGTCCTTCAGGGATTTGATCTCTCCTTCAAGGGCGATCCTCAGAGTATCCCTTTCACTTTGGGTAGCCTGAAGATCGGACCCAACTCAACCTCAAGCTTGGAGGAAGTGGACTCAACAACAACTTTCTCCTCAAGCTCCTGCCGCTTGTTGCTCGGCGTTCTCCTTGGAGCGGTCAGATTCAACTTTCTTTTTCAACTCCCGGTTATCAAGCTTCCTCTCATGGCGCGCGGACCCGGTCTTGTAGCACGAGACCATTGTGGCCAGCCTGAAGGAGACTCTTTGAACAGAAGCAGCTAACTCAGAGAGGCTCATGCTCTCGATGTCCTTCACCATCTTGGGCCCAACCGATTTTCTATAATCCTTCTGATATGGGCTCAGGTAGTCACCTTGATCCCGAGATGGGAGAGGAGAAGAGCGGTCCCCAGACTGCAAGCTGACCTCAGGACTCTTGTCGGAGGTTTTATCCCCACCACTCTTCCGAGGTGGAGGAGGGGGCAGCGGCGCCTTGGAAGCAAGCCGGGGTTTCTTTGGAGGAGGAGGGTTCTGGAGCCCGACCACGCTTTACGCTCAACGAGGATCTTGTTATCCATTCCAGGCAATATCTACTAAAAGCACCGACCAAGTTTGTTGGGCGGAGGTCTTGGCAAGTGACGCGTTGAGCAGTTTCCACCTGAAGCAAAGGTCGGTCTTCAAGGTCCTTCACCAAACCCCACGATTCTGAAAAAACAAACAAGGTTAAAGAACCCAATGAGTGGCAATTTGAGAAAGAATATAGGCAAAAAATGAACAACCTGGGGTGACAAAATGGGTGGGAAGATAAATGTCCCCACCAAGCGACCGAACCGCCGGACACCAGTTCCCTCCAGCAAAGAAGAATTTGTTCTTCCAATTTTTACATGAAGATGGAAACCCAGTGATCGGTTTCCTCTTTGCGGAACTGGACATGAAATAGTACCAGCCTGCCTCCTTCGGGCTACTCCGCAGCTGGTACAGATGTTTCACCTCAACAAGAGAAGGCTCCTCCGACCCGCACCTCTCCCATAACACAAACATTGCCGAGAGAACCCTCCACCCATTTGGGTGACTGAGGGCAGTGCATACCGCCCAGATATCTTGGCAAAGTAAGGTTGAAGGGCTGAGCTCTATCGAAACTCTCCAAGTGCATCGTCACATACCCTTTCGGAGGCCGACTAGGGATATCACCTTTTCCAGGAACTACAAGAAGAACCTCGTTGGGGATGTTGTAGAGATTCCTAAGTTTAAATAGATCGGTGGGGGTGGTGGCACAAGCCATGAAATCAATAGGGTAGAGTCGGCCTCCACCCTGGCCCAGTTCCTTTTACGGCAGTGCTCGGTCCTGCTCCCTCACTATCACCATCTCCTTCAGGATCCCAAAGTGGCTCTCACCGGAGCCGACGCAGTCCCTCTATTTCCTACAAGCTCTAATTCGGGAGAGGGAGAGACAAACGGGCGTGGGTACTCAAGGGTATCCCTACCATGGAGAGGACCTACACTCTGGAGGGACCTAAAAATCGGTAGGTATTGGCACGTTGAGGCTGAATCCCACGATTCTTCATCACTCTCATCAACAATTAACTTCCTCTTCCGATTTGACACCTGGAATCCCAAAAGCAGAGAAAACTCGAGTATATGGACACAAAGCGGGCAACAACCCAATCAACAAAGAAAAGGTTAAAGGCTATACAGTAGTGACACGATAAGCGTGACAGAGAAAACACCCAAATGGATACTCCTGGAAGTGAGCAAAGTTGAGAAAATTTGGTTAACGGCGGAGAAACGAATAACAAGATGATGATGACTCAGGGATTTGAAAGCGAAAAGGGAAATGGAAGCATTTAAGTGATGGGATATCCCCATATATCGAGGACGGATAGCCGTCGTTTCAAATTTCAAATACGAAGAGTCTGGAGATGCAACGTCACCAATTACAAGAGGCCGGGTTAGATGTAAGCCCGGATATGCATGGACAGGTTCACTTAGGCCCATGCTCAGGTCGGAGTCTCCTCAGAAGAGAAATGGTACATCAGGTCAGGCCGTCTCAATAAAAAGAGGATCAGATGAGAAGCTCCCCGGGCTGGTGAGATTTGACCATCAGTTTCTACTCTTAACTCATTTCACTCGGTGTTGAGTATATAAAGGCACCAGTCGGCCATGCTCTTTTGGATCGTTTCACTATAGTGCAGCGAGAACACGTGGGTAAACGAGGCCCGAGATGAATGCGACCGAGGAAAACATACCAGTATATGCCGATACTCATCCCGAAAGCGGGAACACGATCCCACAAAATCGCGGTAGTTGCGCTTCCTCCCGTTGAAGGACACGCGAGATCCACGTTTGCCCACAATCTAACAGTTAGAGTCCCATGAGGGGCTACCACCACCCGAAAAAGGAGGGATAAGGGGCAAACGGAAAACGTGGGACAAAGGGCGGCTATAAAAGAGAAAGACATCGAAGAAGACGGGGATAGAAAATCTGAGAGAGGGAAAACGCTGCCAAATTGAAACCAGGTAATTTTATTACAAACTTCGAGCAAATTAGAACCACTCTTGAATCAAAATTTAACTGTTTTCCCGTAAACACCTTGTGCTAACTTAGGCATCGGAGGGTTTACGCCGGCAAAACCACCGGCGTCTCTGATCTGTTTTTGGTGAACGCATGTCTAGTAAGGAAGAGGAGAGTGATTCCAAGGTGGTTCGAAAGCAATCGATAACATAAAGCGTTGAATAGGTCGAGGCGGCGATTTCAGCATCAACATACTCTATTAGAAAATTATTAATAAGTTATATATATTTTAAAAAAGAGGTGAAATAAAATGAACCCCCTTTATTACCACTCTATTAATTGTGATATAAATTTTTAGATGATGACTTTATATATGTTTTATAACTTAGATATAAATAAATGATTTTCTATGTTATGAAGTTTAGCACTTTTTGAAAAAGTTGGCGGGAGTTGCGTAGGTGGCTTTTTAAATTAAAGTAGAGAACAAAATTAGGTTCCCATATATTTTAAATAAACGTTAATAGTAATTTAGTGGGGGGAAATTTAGGATTGCTTATCCATGTAAAGATATGCAAGCACTTTTTTAATCATATCGAATTTAAGCTCTTTCGTTCCCCTCTTCTGTGCTTAACATTTTTATACATGTTCTCGTTTAAATTATAAAGATACGTTGATAATGTTCCAACACTTTGATTAACTTGGCATCCTAAGCCAATTGTGTGGTTTAGAGTTTTTCCAATTTATTTTTCGAACTTTTAGTTAGGTGATGTTTGTTTTTTAACTTAATGATTTAAATTAACTTTACTTAATTAATTAAGTTAATTCGAGGTGTTTGTTTTTATAACTTAATGAGACTTTTTAGATAATTTTGACTTAATAAAATAAGTCTTTTTTTGTTTTTTACTTAATGGAGATATATAAATTAAGTCAATTACTTTATAATGTCAAAAATATTCCTGCTTTATAATTTATTTTTCATGTTTATCCCAAAACTCACCCATAGACATTTACACCACATAATAATATCATCATTATTTTTTTAGCCGTCATGGAATCTCTCTTCACTTTGGTATCAACTCCTCAAGTATTGAAGATCAAAATTACATGCGACAACTTCAAGATGAGATGGCAAAGCAATTGTTTCAAGTATCTTATTAGTTTTTTCTTTCTTATATTATATACGATAAAATTTAAAATTTATGGTATTTTATATATCAAAATTCTAAAATCATTATGTATCCACTGGAATATAGTTTTACGTATAAATGTTAAAATATTGTGGTATTTAATATATTATTTATTTGACATTTAAATTGAATAAGGATACAAATGTAAAAGTACGTATTTTCAGCTTTTTAAGTTGAAAAAAATAACTTAATAATTATTTTTTGAGATTCGGAAATAACTTAATAATTATTTTTTGAGATTCGGACGAAAAAACAAACATATTATTCAGATTCAGACATTTAGATCTATTCAGAATTTAGACTAATTCAGATCTATTCATATTTCAGATAAAAAAAAAATGCTACCTTAGTGTCCAAATCCAATGTGGACTAATTGAAGTACATGCTAAGGATTAATGTCTGCTAAATCCATAATAATAATAATAATAATAAATAAGTCCCTCATCCAATTAATGTTGTTTGATATATAGTTATATGGTAGGGCAAATACTAGTGTATAGTGAAGTAGCAAACCAGCAACAATAAATATATAAAATTCATAAAAAAAAAATTTCAAGGAAACACGTTTAAATTAAGGTGTTATCTAATAATAATAATAAAAATGATGATGATGATGATGATGATGATGTTATTGATTAAGTTTGATCTTAAAAGAGACAGTTCAATTGGTCTCAAGTGGAGATCAATTTGTTCTTGCATTAACCCCAGAGTGGGAAGTTCTTTATCTAAATGTAAGGGTATTTCTGATTCCTTCCCATAAAAAATTTTGGAGTTGTTAAGAAAAAAAGAAAAGAAAAGATGATATTAATATTCCTGCTATAATAAATGCTATGGTTGAGCCTGAACCTGACCTAAATTTTGATCCCATTGTCGTGTAAAAGTGTAAAACATGAGACCACAATAGTTAATTTGGATGAGAAATTTGGTGAGTATTAGGCGAAGATAAAGTTAGGCATTTCTTGGTAAGTTGCCAATTTTTTCATCCAAATCAACTATTATGGTCTCACATTTTACAATTCCACACACCAATTAATCTAAATTTAGGTCAGTTTTAAGTTCAATAATAGCAATTATTGCAAGAATATTAATATCACCCGGTTTTTTTTTAACTCCAAAAGTTCATTACCATGAGAAATAAAATAAGAAATTCTCTTTGTTTTGATCAAATTTGTATTCTTGAATTTATTTTTCAAACCCTTTAACTCATCACTGAGTGGATTCAGATCCTCTCCTAAACCAAATTTTCCCAAGATTTAGGGGACACAATGACATATGACAACTAGACAATTATGTGATTGAGATTTGTTTCATAATTGAGATTTATTTCATAATTACTTCTCTATATCAGGGATTTCTCTATGATGTTGTATGAGTTTTTTTACAGTATTAATAATAGGATTGTTATGAACTCTTACATTTAAGTGTTTTAACTACTATAATTCATTTAGTACAATGGATAAAAATAAATTAACTAAAAATAATAGATAACCTTTAGGTTGCAAGTAAATATAGATTTTTTATTTTAATTAATTGATAAAAAAATTCTACTATGTCGGCATAAAAATCCCACAAACAATAATGGTATCATTGAATTTAAATATTAGAATCTTCACCCTTAATTTAATTTTTATGGATAAGTAAATATGTAACTGGTAATTCACAAGTTGTCGTATTTCTTCATACTTTAGATTATTTTTTATCTAATCATTTCATAATATTTTTTAAGCCACCAAAAAAAATATAATTTTTTAAAATTATTATATACTATCTATAACCTTACAATTTCATATTTTTTTTAATTGCTAATGTTATTTCAATAATATTTTATTTAAAATTATTTCATAAGGCCTTATAATAATTTGTATTGTATGAAGTTAATTATAGAACCATTAATATTTAAACAACAATGATCACAAAAGACATAGTAATAGCATAAAAAGTTGTTTTGACTTTCAATAACAACCATTAGATTGTAAGAGATTAATGGCTTAAATTTTGTGTTAAAATTTTAAGTTAAAATATCCGGAAAACATGTTAGTATTTGATTTATTGCCACCAACAATTATCATAATAAAAGTAATGACTCTTAGTAACACAAAATTTTACAATTACAATCGTAGAATATCAATAAAATAATTTGTCATAATTCATAAACTAAAGCTAATTACGAATATATATTAGATTTAAATTTTATGAAATTAACAAAGTGGTATTTGAATATAAATAAAAATAAATATGATTTAAAACCTAAGTTTTATAAGACCTGGATAATTTTCTACCATTTAAGAATATTAATTATAATATAAACCATAATTTCATGGAATAGGTATGCTAAATGGGTTTTAAAAATAATATATACCTCATGATCAACTACACAATGATTTTTAATACTATATTATAAAATGGATATTTTAATATGCGATATAAAATTTACTAAAACATGGCTGATCAATTTTTCTATATTACAAATAATCTCATCCATGAGTTTATTGATGTAATTTATGATATTCACTTAAATATATGTATTTTGTTATATTGTTTATTGGTGTTACACCATATATAAATTTCATATTTACAACTTATTTATTTGATTTGTGTTAGATGATCTACGAGATATTATATCTTATACTTGATAGTAATAGATTTTGAAATATTTATGTTAAAAAAATTACCACATTTTAAATTTAAAGGAGGAATGAAAAGTGGTTTATAAATAAAACATGCTATTCAAGTGAAATATTTCAAACTCCGACGGTGGTATCAGTTGTTTTACAAAAGTTCTCCACTCTCCTTAATCCTTAACAAACTAGTTACAAATATTTTAAAATTTTTCAAACACTAATATTGTGTACCATTAACTAAATCTAATAGTATACAATTAAAACATTATTGATGCTATAACTAAATTACAGCCCCTATATCAGTTACTAAACCCATCTAAATTTCATATTTATATATTTATTATTAATCTAACGATACATACATACATACATACATACATACATACATATACATATATTTATATTTAATCAAAACCTATTATTTGTATATCTCTTCAAATCCGCAGGCATCAAATTTTACGGTCATGAGAATTCCACATCATTAACACTGTCATCAGAAATTATTTTGAAAATATTAAGCATAGAAATACAAATTCTTTTTCTAAGTTTACAGCAGCCATGAGTTCATAACGGATTCTATCAACTGCAAAGGGAATAATTTATTTCAAAATTAGTCAGTGCAAAGAGAAGCTTTGTGGTTAAAGGGAAGAGAAATTTCGTCTGATTCAAGGAGGCCAAACGCTGCAATTTTCTAGCAAATATTTCGTTAACAAAATTTACTCTCTAAACCAGCTGTGTTGGCTAATTCCAAAGCGTATGGTTTAAGATTTATCACTTGAACAAAGGGAAAAAATAAAAGGGAAATTATCAATCTTATACCTTTAAATAACACCTGTATCAAACGTGCTAGAACATTTTTCAAGTATATCACTCGTATACCCTAAGTTTATAAAACACTCATATTGTCCACTAATCCGTTAACTTCTGTTAGACAGTTAACAGAATTGTGGCAAATTGACTATTTTACCCTTGAAACTCAAAATGAGATAAAAAGATAAATTTATCCAAAAAATTAACGTAATTTTTCAATACATAATTTTTTTAAAAAATTTTATTATTAACAATACATTTTTTATTAAAAAATAATGAATTGTTAATGGTACGTATTATTAACAATTATCCATAAAAAATATTCATATTATACCATAAAAAATATTAACAACATATTATTTACAATGATACATATTGTACCATAAAAAATTCCAGTTGGAGCTTGGAGGAGTAGATTTTCAAAAATTTAGGTTAAATTTTAGAGGAGTAGATTCGGTTGTAAAGTAACTTTCTTTTTTAAGTAATTATTAACAATTATCCGATAAATAGGATGACATGTCATTTTTATTAAGATATGACATATGACATGTCATTTTGTATTAGATAAATGGGATGACATGTCGTTTTTTAAAAAAAGACTACCCTTATGATATCAGCGCTTGCAAACGACAGTTAACGGATTGGTGGACGGTAGAAGTATTTCGTCAACTTAGAGTATACGAGTGATATAATTAAAAAGTATTGTAGCACGTTTGATACTGGCGTCATTTAAGAGTATATGACTGATAATCCCAAAATAAAAAATCTTTTAGGCAGCAATTTAGTACAAAGAGAGTTGAAATTTAGACGTAACAAGGATGGTTATAGTAACTTATATAGAAAAATAATTAATTAAAATTCTCAATCACACAGTAATAAATATGCCATGTGTCGTTAGATCCCCTAAACTTTAAAAATAATTAGATTTGGAGAGGATTTAAATCCTAATTTTAAACTTTAAATTATTTTTTCATTGAAAATTTTATCAAACTATTTAAAATAAAAAATCTCTTAATTATCATTCCTAACCTTTTTGTTGATCTATTTATGGGTCTTCTAAAATTTATCATCATCTTGATCTTCAGAATCTTCAAGTACTTACAAATTTTCATTGATGGAATCTACTCCGTTTCCTTGAAAAACGTTGCCTCTTATTTGTTCCATGATAAAGAAATATAATTTATATGAAAAAATGAAATACAAGGTTGGTTTAAATAAGGATGGATTAATAAGTTAATTAATTTTGCTCTATTGGTTAATTTTTGTTTTTTTTGAATTGATGTCTTCCATAAATGCACCTTCTCCAAAATTTTAATTAGTATTCACTATTTCAGTTAGCTGTCAATTATTAAAGATTGTGCAACATTCAGCATTTGTTGATGCAAGTTTGGAAACTAATTAATTAATATTTTCAATATCTTAAACTGTTACTTTCGGGCAATGCGAAAGATCTATCACCACATTGGAAAATATATAATCCCCTTTTTTTCTTTTTATCAAATAATATGCAAAATAAATGGATCGCTAGCTACCAATATTAATTAATCAATTTGATGTACATCAACAGCATTAATTTACCAATATTATTCATTCCATCCACATCCACATCAACATCAAACCACAGACACGAATGCATGCAGGAATAATTAGCTCCAGGTTCGTGAATGTTACTTTAACGACCATTGACTAATTAATTAATCACTAAATGCTTTCCCAAAGTATCTGGTTAATTAAAATCATGGAAAATTCTATAATAATCATTTAATTAGGAATTATCAACAGTGTAGCTTACTCTCCTACTAAATTTTAATTTTTGAGATTTACAAGTTTTCTTATTAAAAGAAATTAATGGACAGGATATTTCTCAAACCTAACTCTCTAACTCTTGCTGGCTCTCACAATTATGGGAGCAGCAGTTCTTCAAGCCTCGGGAGACTCTCTTAACTTCTCTCTCAACTAAGTAATTGGATAGAGATAAATATCTTTCTCATAGTTCGTAAGTGGAGTCTAAAAATCTAGACCGTGCCAGATTAGTTGTGATTTAACTGGTCCCAAAAGACATTTAACGTAAATATTAGTAGATTAATTTGCAATGTAGAAGTAAAAAAAGTGTAAGTTTAATGTTCAGAGTTTGATTATAATGTTTTACTTTCAAAGAATTTTGTTTTATGATTCTTTTAATCATGATATCAAAGATTATATTAAAAAAATTTCTCCTCAACACAAAAGTAATTTAATTGATTCAAAATCCTACCAATCAGTCGTTATTTTTTTTTAATTAATCCATCGCCAGACTAGAATCACAAGATTCATACGACTCTGGTCCGTTTTGGCAACTGAAAAAGTAACCAAGAGGACCATCTAGTGGGAAATTTAGCCAGCATCCATCTTTTGACAGCACTATCATATTTAAACACTAATTTAGTAACTAAATTACATTATTTTGTCCAAGCAAATCATAAAGAGAGACACAATAACAACAAAAAGAAAAAAGTTGTGACCACTACTGGCTCCATCATTTGGATATGTCAACCGCCGAGATTCTTCCTCAACTACTTTTTTAATCTAATAAAATTTGTAACCACAATTTTAGAATCAATAAAGAGATAAAGAAGCAACCATATCAGCTTTTGGTTAAACTTTTATTCTAGATTTGTCTCGGGACCTTTCATTCGACTTCATGAAATTTTATTGGTATAATCTAAATGTATTTCGTTGTATTGGATAAGAATTTGGATAGAATAAACTGAGTGTCACGCCTTGTTACGGCAAGAATGATAACAGTTTGACTGCGTCAATATACTTTCGGCCTTCAATGAAAATTAAGAAAGAGCACAATAAGTGCAAATGATAGCATTTGCAAAGTAATATATAATTCCTGAAAAGCTGGCATAAGGAGTGGAATTGCAATAAGTACACAAATCCCATGAAACTTTGGAGTTCAGGGAATATGATTAACTCCAGCATTACGGACATTTTGATTGCTAGCAGTGTAGTTAAGATAAAGCAAATTAGCAAGTGTAGAGTTAAAGAATGACACCTAGATCCAGATGGGTGGAATTATGAAGGCAATTGATAGATAGATAAAAACCTTAATATGCATTAACATTGGCCTTAACATCTCAAAAGTTCCATGCCTATTCCTTTTAGCACTGGCATGTTTCTGGATGTGACAAATAATACTTTTTGTCAGGCCAGCGCGGCCAGCCATTCCATTATACACAATTCTTAATCACCCCTTCAAATATCTTGTAGATGGGCCCAAATGTAAGAGTCCTAGAGTACGCATGTGGGCGAAATTAAATTTGGGGCTACGTTAGAGAAACAACCTGATCCAAAAAGCAGTATTAAAGATGACTCGTAACATCTATAACTGTGGCACAATTGAGTAGCCATCAACTATCCTGCTGCAATAAACGCACTTGGAATCATTTTATGAGACTCCATTTCCTTGAGATTGGCCCTCTGTTTCTGACTTTCTGGTCTGATCCTCATCAATTGTTATTTAATCTCTTTACATGTATGGAGGATACCAAGAGACTACACGAATGTGATTCATCATACTAAAGATTGGCAACTAGTAACCCCAAGTCTAGCAATAATATGAATTTACCCCAATTATATATGCATCCATTAGATAATTTGCCTTTCCTTTCTATTTTCTTTTCAGTTAGCTGGGCTTTTGCTTGTTTAGTTCTTCACAGTTCTCTTGCCATTCACATACTGCTGTATCGGCAGGCTTCTCCCAGGTTCAGAGAATTTATGTTTGTACCTTTGTGAACTATTTTAACTCTTAATGATGTCTACAAGCATAGTGAACACATAATATGGAAACCAAATGTATATTAAAAGTGTATATGATAAAATTCTAATATTAGTTAGTGGTCTTTTTATTAAACATAATATAAAACTTAAATGGAACAAAAGGCATGAATTAAAAGCTATTGAATCCAAGCTAATATGATAAGACATTTTCGTATAGTTCATGTCAGTAAATAAGTTAATGCCTAGATGAGTTACCTTTCTAGTTAATACAATCAACCAGTTAGCAAGAAAAATTTGGGAAATTTTCAACCCAGATCTTATAAATGTATATAATCAATTGAACTTGATTGAACAGATAAAAAAAAGAAGAAAAGAAGAAAAAAAACAACTACTGAATTTGAAATGAAGTGATGAATTAACTAATGATTATGGCTATCTTGGGAAGGTTACAGGTATAGGCAGAATACAGTCTTGATGCATTTATATATAAAACACACCTTAATAAGTATGACTAATGAGGTGGAGATGTTTTTTTTTTTGGGCGAGATAGTTACGAGTGGAGTCAAGCCAAATTAATCACAGGTTGACCGTAAGGGTAAAGTAAAATATAAAAAAAATTGACGAACCTATGATTGATTTAATTAAAAAAATCAACAGCACAAATATTTTCCCATTCTAGGGTAGAAGTTAATTTTATCAATTTAAATATTTTTCTTCTATTAAATTGCATTAATGAACTTTTTTAAACACTAATATGTGCATATGTAAAGCATATTTTAATAAAAAGCTTATTGAACTAAGCTACATCAATTATATAAATATTTACAGTAAAAAAATTATTAGAACAATCCTATCTGTAGTGTTTTAATCTGCTATATAACATGCAAGACAAAAACACTTCCGAGGACCCTTGATAAAGAACTACACAAGATACACAGATTGAATAATGAACCCAGCCAAGCGAAACAATATAACCCAAGAACAAGAAAGAATAGAGAAACAAGAAAACAATCACAGACAACACACGAATCAATTACGTGGTTCAGTTGCACCAAGTGGTACAACCTACATCCACGGGAAAAGTTTTCTGCAGAGCTTTTATTACTCAACAATGGAGAATCTTTCTTACAGAGAATTGTTTACAAGATTTCAGAGAACTTTTAACCCTTTCCCTGAACTCTCTCTCTCTGATATGAATACACAAGCTTAACCCACAACCGTTTCATCCTTGTTCTTACTATGAGCAACTAATCTGAACCCGGATCGAGCAGTTGTTTACACGTAGCATAACAAAGTTAACGAGATGAGTTGCTTCACACGTATGTCACGTGCATCACTTAAAAGCTTTCTCTAAATGACACGGTTGAAGCTGCCGTTTCGAGCTCCAATCTTAAGTGACTACACACGTGCTTTTCATGTGACATTTAAGTGCTCCTTAGATTGCCAAAAACGTCGTCTGGTTACGATGAGTTTGATTCACCAGCAAACCTCACACTATCAAAAATAAAATATATGACACAATCCAAATTCTATCCGCACGAATAATGTTGGAGGATATTTATTTCACTTATATTGGTACGAGAGATAATTACTTGTACTTGATTATATAATTGAAAGAGGATAAGAGCACAACGTATATGATAGTGGTGAGACTCCACCTGTGTGCTCAAAATTTAAGGTCATAGTCTAGCTCAATGGCTCATCGATAAACTTAGGATATGTTTGGGATTTCATTAACTTCCCAAATAATATATTAGGGATATATTTTGAAATAATCGACCTTACAAATTTGATTGTATGTCTGGTAAATTTAGATAATGAAATAATAGCTTCTCAATAAAATTTGTTACACATGTTTGGTAAATTAATCCCGAATATATGTTGTGTATGTACAATAACTAAAATGTCCACGTTTTGTTAAAAATATTCAAATTTTAAATTAATTATTAAATACTCACTTAGAATATATCAATTCATCTTTTATTAACAAATAAAGAACATGTTAAATAAATAAAATTATTTTTTTCATAAAGAAGTATTACTGTTTAATAATTAAAAAATAGGCGGAGCAAAGTTGGGGGGTGGTTGTAATTGATTGGATGTGTTGATTAGGTATTGGCAAGCTGCACTTCAAGCCTTGAAGTTTCAAATGGTTGTGGATCTTCTCTGATGAAAATCATACAAATACTCACCCAACCTCATAAGAGAAAGACAATCCCACAGGAAATCATGGCCTGGTAATCTTCTTTTCATATTTAAAGCTACGGAATGTCATTTTTTTTTACTCTTTTAAAGATAATTGAAACTGAGGCACTGAGCCATTTTTGTGGGTACCTGAATGAAATGCCTAAAGTAGTTTATCATTATTTTATGTTTTATTTCAGTAAGGCTGGTTAGCTAGAGGATTTCTCATTTACTTTTATCCTTTATTTTTCTTTTTATGTCTTAATGCTTGTATTCAGTTACTGGTACTCTACGCTGGCCTTTTGGCTATTCTTTTTATGCTTTGAAAAAGCATTGTTTTTTTTCTTCTCCAAGTTGAACCGTCATGTGATGAAATTCTTAATGCTGTAGCAAGCAATCTATATTGTTCGTGAAGTTCCAATTGGTCATTTTCATTTACATCTTTGAAAATGAAATGTGATTGTCAAATTGTGCACAGACCAGTTCAGCCAGGAAGCAGCTCAAGGATTTAAGATCCTTAGGTCTGGGAGTACTTTCCACTGTTCTTAATAAATACGAGGATTATGATTATGATTGTTATTTCTGGGACTTCTTCTTTGAGTCGGTGAAACCTTTGATCGATGCTTTCAAGCTGGAGGGTTCTCGTAGTGAGAAACCAAGTTCAATGTTCTCTTGCTTTTTAGCCATGAGCAGAAGCCACTGGCTCGTATCACATTTACGTAGGGAAAAGAATCAGGTTCCAAATATATTTTCAATTTGAACTGTCAAGACTGCCTCTAAAGTAATTCTATCCTTCATTCTAAAGTTCATCGAGAACCTTCTGAATCTTGATAATGAGTTGGATGATGAAGACAGTGCTATCAAAACAGTCTACTTCCAAATCTTGAGACACTTATCTTCAGCTTGCATCATCTCTTTCAGAGTGCAGCCAAGTGGTAGCAATGATGCTTGCCTGGTGATTTTTTCTATTATATTTTTCCATGTGGAAATGTCTAAGAATTAAAGTTTTGAAACTTCATATTGATGAAAAATCTCTTTTTCATGTGTCTGCCGAATTTCATCTCGTGAAAATTCAAGGATTCCCCTACGTGTGTGCTCATATACCTGTTCGTTTTCTCTCCTCTAATACTTTGTTTTGTCATAAGGAGATCTTGGTCATTCCCTATGTTTAATATATACTTGTTTAACAACCTTTTTTGGGCAAACCAAAACCCTAAAACGAAAAAAAGAAAATGAAAAAAACCATTGTCTAAAATGTCGTTTGCTTTACTAATTAAATTTGTGGAGGGTGGGAACTGTTTGTCATTTTGATTGCCCATATACGTGACCTACAATTTTTATTTTTGTTCCAGGAAACTTGTCAAATATTTTGGGGAGACAGTGAATAGAATTTTGAAATTGTTATCCAAGTATTTTAAAGATCCTATATCTTCTGGGGAAACAGCAAGGAAATTTGTGAATATGTTGCTACCCTTCTTAGCTAAGTGAGTTAAAGATTGAGGTAAAAGTACCTTATAACTTTTTAGGATGACATTTAACTTTTTTGTGACCTCTTAAAGTCATTGTCCTCCAGAGGTCTCTTCTAAAGCTGTGCAAGTTCTTCGAGACATCCTACCGGTAGCAGGGACTGAGAGTACTAAAGAAGTTCTCAATTCACTTTCTCCACTTCTTGCTTCTGCTGAGTTTGGATATGCGGTCATCTATCTGTGACCTTTTTTATTCTCTTGCAAAATCCGACCCTTCTGTGTTCTCAGTGGTAATACTTTCTCTTTCTTTTCTCAATTATCTTTGAATGTACATTCTTCTTCCATGAAATCTGTGACTAGCATTTTTTATAATGATTGATCTAAAATCAGGCAAAACTAGTCCCTGGGCTGATCATGCAACCTCTTCTGTAGGATTCGGTGGCCTTGATTACGACTCTATTGTTACAGCATGAAAGGATTGGCATCGATTTATTCCATTCTATAGAAGTGGGCCATGCATTAGTCATTTTGTCACACTGCGTGCACGATATATCATCAGCAGAAAGATGGCAACTGCAGTCTGCAGCCGCAGAGATGTCTGGTAGTTGATCAAGAATTGTATAAAATGTACCTGGTATGTTGGTCTCACTTAAGCAGAGCAATTCAGGGATTTCAGCATGTCTTCCAGAGTGCCAAGAGATGTAAGGAGAGATGGGTCCTGTTTTTCACGATGGATACCGTGTTTTAATAAACCAAAAGCATGTCGTGGAAGCTATTTGATCCAAACTAATATGATATGAACCTTTCGAAGAGATACAGATCAGTAGATAAGTTAACGCCTAGATGAGTTACCTTTCTAGTTCTATTGTTGTGTGAGATTGTACAGCCAAAAGTAATATAATAGGCACAAGTGCTTGCATATACAGGGTCGTGAATGTGAAGCAGAAGAAGCACTATCAAATATCAATTAACACTATCAACTAATTAGTACAAACATTTTGGGAAATTTTTAACCCAGATCATATACATGCATACAACTGATTGAACACCGTCAACCAAGAAAAGGGTGGCATTTAAAATAGCCTTTCTAGTAATATCTGTCATGTGATAAGTGACGAGCAATATATGAAAGTGAAGATTGTGGACACTTGCGATCTACCTTATCCACCATCTAATGGAAGCATTCGAAGAAATTTAAGTCAACACTTCATATATGCTTAAATTCAAATGATGCAAATCTTTTGGACATCAAAAATGTCAGAAGCAACATGAATGTTTCGAGAACCTTTGGATTCCTATGCAGGGAAGGGAAAAAGCATAATTATCCCATTATAGTCCGCTTATATACATTGTCTTCTCCATCTCCTATTATGAGATTAACAAATCCTCCAAAAGAACGAAATAAACGAGCAAAGTAACATACAATATGTATTTATTCCTACAATCAACTCTTTGTTATTTATTTATTTATTTTTTGTGAACTAAGAACTAAAATACACATGAATATAGTTTTACAATCTATAAATGAGGTTTGAAAAAAGAAAAAAACCCACCATATCAAGATCCCTTTAAAAATGGTATGACATCATTTTGGTACTGTTTAATGGACTCAATAACTTTTACAGGAAATGCCTCATCCTCTGGGTAATATGCAATGGGATCAGACAATAGGGCAAGTGGGAGGTTAAGGGCACCTTCTAGTGTTGCATGAAGACAATAGGCTGAGTAAGTAACATGATATCCACCTTCTTGGACAATAAGAAGACGACCACCACTGCACCTATCTGCCAGGCTGCGGACTATCCTCCCCATCTCCCGATAACCATCCATTGTCAAGCATTGCCTTCCATTTGGATCAAACTACAAAAATGCATAAACTTTTAAGAAACTACTGTGTCAACAGTTAGAGTAAAATTATAACAAATATAACACAAAAAATCTAAAAGTACATAACAGAGGTAAGCTAACTATACTTCCGTGATGAAATTTGCAAACATATAATATTTCCTGGCATAGTAACTACAACTTCTGATGTTGAAATGGATTGATGACTAAAGCTATTGGTCTAGGATCTTGATGCCCGTCCCTCCATCTTGAGAAGGGACGCAGGATATAGGTAGAATATACTCTGGATGCATTTATAAAACACTGCTTGATCAGTAGGACTAATAAGGCGGAGATGTATTAGCAAGTTGTTACTTTAAAAGTATTTTATTAAATTATTGCATAATTTCGAGTTCTCATTTTAGTTCAATCTGACTAGGAATCATAGGAGTCATTATTAGAATCAGTTCTAGCACATGCCATAAACTATTCTTATATTTTCAACGCCAGTGATCTAAGGCCAAAAACAAGCTGTATCAATACGTTTGATGTGTCAGCTATCCGTCCACCCTTAAACATAATAAATTCAAACTTTGGCTAAATTTGTACTACTGGAACCATTTCAATTAACACCCATGGAGCATCAGTATCTTATTAATCCCATAAAGGTATATGCCTCCTCAATAGATGTAGAAATTTACCTAAATCTTAAAATTTAAGGACCAACTAGAGAAACAACATTGTGAATGTCAGGGAATAATAGATGTCTCTTTTCTTTTATATGGAAAATAACCTATAAATAAAGCATAGTAAATCCATTAAAATTATAATATAGGACTGGAAACTCAGAAACCTTAAAACCACACTTCTGTAAACAGCAACGGTCCAGTGCAAAAATGAATTAAGTCAAATAGTTCACCATGTTATACCAGAGAAAGTGTGTCCATTGCAAATGCCACTTGGCAAAATAGAGAAGAGCTTGATCAAGCAAAGAGGTTGGTTAAAGGAAAATTAAGCAAAGGAAAGTGATCAAGGTAAGATCTTGATGAAGGTTTAAGCTTGGAGATAAGTGTCCTACAAAGAAAAGAGGTCAACTAAAGGAAGAGCGTCCTTTCTCACTTCAGGTAAGCCTTCTACCAACATGCTTTGCTTTGGTTGCCCTATAACCACTTGAAAAATGTCACGTGGCAGGTTTGACGGCTGCTTTAAGGAAACTGCTGCTCACTTAGACATGATACTCCCCTGACAAATTGCCAACTTGGACGGCTCGATCAGATACAAGACTTTAACTATTGAGCAGCAGCCACTTTATAAGCCTAGATGATGATTAGATACCTAATATGTCACAACTCCCATATTTTTTCATTCTAGACTCTAGCTCCAATAGGTGTCATATTTCCGTTTTTGATATGGGTTCTCTATGATACAGTTTCCTTTTCAGTGGTTTGTTTTTATATGTTTCAATAATGCAAGCTGAAGTCCTTTCCAAAGATAGACATGTAACAAGTCACAAATTGCTCATACTGAGATCTCAACTTGCATACAATTCCACAATTCTTTCAAAAGATACTTCTTGAATACAGATCACTAATGAAGTTAAAAAAAAAAAAAAAATCAATGAGGATGAAAAGAAAGATTAACTTACGGCACTTGAATCTTGGCCAACAACCAGAACTATCATATTAGGCTCAAATTTCTGAATGGCTGGGACAACCAACTCGGTCATGGCATGTACATATCCCCTGTCGCCTGTCCCATTAGGTAGAGGAATGTTTAAGTTATAGCCAAAACCCTCACCTTCACCAAGCTCATCGACAGTACCGTTCTGTGGATGGGAAGGTCCCCAAGACCCATGATTCATATGGAGGGAGATTGTAAGAACTTTATTTGACCGATAGAACCCCTCTGCAGTCCCATTGCCATAATGAACATCAATGTCTATAACCACAACCTTCCCACAACCTGAATTCAAAGCCAATTGAACTGCTAAACCGGCATTATTTAAAAAGCAGTACCCGTCAGCCATAGTAGGCTGGGCATGGTGACCAGGAGGTCTCACCAGTGCATAGGCAATTTTCCCATGCCCATCAAGAACATGCTTCATTGCTGATAATGTAGTACCGGCAGCAAGAAGTGCGGCATCCCATGAACCAGGGTTCAAGAATGTTCCATCACAGACCATTTTCCCACCAGCTTTATCCGCTTCAACAAGTTCATTAATATAATCTGGAGAATCAACATATGAAATGATACGATACTTTACTGAAAATAAATAAATAAAAACAGAGGAAGCGAAGAAAAGACAGGACCTGGAGTGTGAAAGGAGAGCAATTGAGGGATTTGAGCAGGTATCCCAGAGTGCCAAGAGATGTACGGAGAGATGGGTCCTCGTTTGAGGATCGATACGATGTTCTTGATTCTGTCACTGTTCTCTGGGTGCTTCTCCAGCACTTCAAGAAAGCCCGGGTCAAATCCTGTGTCGAACACGCCTTTTCCAGTGTCGTGATTCAGCATTCCGTCGTCCCAAAATACATAGATGATACCTTCTGCTGCTGGTGATAAAGGTAGTGAAGGTGAGGCAGCCATGGATGGACGGATTATCAGTGACAGAGAGAAGCGGCTTTGACTTGTTCGCCCCGGTCAAATAAAAAGTGACCGTACTCAGTTTAGCTAAAAATGTTACCTACTCATATTATTTACAATCGTTAATCACTTTTGTAAAACTTTTTATTATTATTCTTTTCGACAAAAATAAAATAAAATAAAATAAAATTCAGAAGCCACTCGTTTTTTGTTTTATTATTAAGTGTTTGTTTGGTATGACTTATTTAAGAATCATAAGTGTTTGTTTAATCGTATAAGTATTTTTTAAAATTTTTTATGGTGTTTGGTTATTTTTTTAGTAAAGTTTTTTTAGCTTAAATAAGCTAATTTACCTCTACTAGCAAAAGCTTAAAATTTGAGCTTTTGTTAGTAGAGGTTAGAGAGCTTTTATAAAAATATATAATATAAAAAATATCACATAGTTTAATGGTTTAAAAGTATTTTTTTTATTAAATGACTTTTTTCAAAATTTCTATTTATATAAATTTCTCGTTATAAAAACAAGTATTGTGAAAATCATTATTAAGTACTGTGAAAATCATAGTAGAAACGCAGAATAAGAGGGGAAAGGGCGATGGAAAATTGAAAACTATTGGAAACACAAATAAATTGTAAAAATGCAAGTGCCAATCTTTCAATCAAAGCTTCCAGTTAAGATTCTGGTAATGTTTATTATAACTTGTATCGGTTGGCCGGAGGGCTGATGACATAGAGATCCAATAGTTCATGGAAATGTCCAACAGGTGATGTTGCACACTGCGGGCTCATCAAAGCAAGGCTCATGGGTAATTTTCTTTTGAGTTGGGCTTTTGACACCCCCATGAAAATCCTTATAAAAACCAACCCATTTAAGTTTAAATACACCCCATGAACAATTTTGAAAATTATCTTACTTTAATCCCAATCAACCTTTGATAAATATTATCTCTAAAGAAGTGCCTTCTCCCTAGTGCCTCTTGTGATCCAAATTATAGAGGCTGATTCTATTTTGCTTCTACGGTCCTACCTTGAGAATCACTCAAAGCAGATCGGTCAGTCCATTTAATTTTCAATTTGGGCATGAAGCTAAAAAAATCTATGCTATCTTCAATAAGTTTTTTCTCCTTTTTTTTTTTTAATGTACTTTTATCTCTCCTATCTAAAACCTAAATCATTCAAAGAAGCTATAAAATTTCACCTAATTTAGCCAAAAAATTGCTGTTCTTACGGTATTGATAATTGAGGGGTGAACAACTTGCATGTGACTCAGGGGGTTTGCGGGAAAAAGAAAACCTAGAAAGAGAGTTTGTTCTTGAAGGGGTGTGAGGTTTTAAAAGGTTATTTATAGAATAAATGTTAGATACATTGTAAGCACCGAAACTTAAAAATCTTTTATGTGTATGGATTTAATTGGAAAAGAGGTTTCATGATAGTTTTGGAGGGGTGTTAATAACTCAACTATTTTCGTTTATATAGTAAACTAGAAAATAAAACCGCATTTCACGCGATTTTGAAAAAAAAAAATTTAGTATTATCGTTTTTTTTTTACTTTACCCTTGATGAAATTGATAAAAAATATGAATTGATTTTTTTTTTAAGATGAGGCAGCCTTATAAAAAATAAAAAAACTATTAGCCAGCAATACAAATAAAGAAGCAACACAAGATAAAAAATAAAATAAGAGAATATATTATAGAGTGATTTTATTCATTCTAATTGTGTGTGTGCAAAACAAAAAGATGACCTCTCATTTTATAGTTACATAATCACTCCATGAAATTAATGAAAAATCATGGATCATAATTTCTTGTGAGATAGTGGGAGTTATAGGGAAGCTAAATGTTGCTAATGAGAGATAGTGGGAAGACTAAGAGATATATGTTATGAACATCTACATTTATTTTAATAAATTCATAACACTCCCCCTTGTATGTTCATTACAAAGAATATACTTTATTAAAATCTTTACATAATTGTTATTGTGTAATGACAATCAAATTAATTATGAGAATATGAAAAACCAAATCTAAAAGAAAATTTCTCTATTTATTAGATAATAGAGAATATACAAAGATGAGAAATAATGATGCCACATCACCTCTTCAAGTCCCAACTTTATATATATATATATATATATAGATATAGATATAGATAGATAGATAGATATAGATTTTAATATTTTGTAATGTAATTATTTTTTAATCTCAACCAATATATTAGATAATAGAGAATAAAAAAAAGATGAGAAATAATGATGCCACAAATCTTAAATATTTAATGTTTATGGACTTTGAAGAAGCCAAAAGGCACTAAACAAAAGATTGAATAATTAAATATGGGATTATGACATTAAAATTAGCCTCTAATGACATTGTTGAGGGAAGATGAAGGAACCTTCATTCCTATATTAATTAATTGATGTATTTTAAGCCACTAAAATTTAATTGTTGGCATAATAAAATAAATGAATATTTCAAGACTTATAATTAATTATTATTAATGGTTACATATTGTTGAATTTAAATAGAAAGAGAAAAAGACATGTAATCATTTATAATCTAATAATTATTTTCTATTTTAATATTTTGTAACGTAATTCTTTTTTAATTTCAACCAATCTATATATATATATATATGCATAAAAAAGATGAGAAATAATGATGCCACAAATCTTAAATATTTAATTTCAACCAATCTATATATATATATAAAGTTAGGACTTGAGGAGATGCCTTGCTTCTTTGTATTTTCTCTATTATTTAATAAATAGAGAATTTTTTTAGATTTAGCTTTTCATCTTCTCATAATTAATTTGATTGTATTTAACTCATTTAATAAATAGTAACTTTATTAATATTTATCATTCCTCATCTTTTTATATTTTTTATTATCTAAATATCTAAAATATTAGTGGATATTGTTTGTACTTTTTTTTCTCTTTCTATTTAAATTCAACAATATGTAATCATTAATAATAATTAATTATAAGTCTTTTGAAACATTTATTTATTTTATTATGCTAGCAATTAAACTTTAGTGGCTTAAAATACATGAATTAATTAACATAGGAAGAGAGGTTCTTTCATTTTCTCTCAACAATGCCACTAAGGCCTAATTTTAATGCCATAATCCCATATTTAATTATGCAACATTTTGTTGAGTGTCTTTTGGCTTCTTTAAAATTTATTATGCTATCAATTAAACTTTAGTGCCTTAAAATACATCACCTAATTAACATACGAAGAGAGGTTCTTTCATCTTCCCTCAACCTCATCTTTTTATATTCTCTATTATTTAAAATATCTAAAATATTGGTGGATATTCTTTGTACATATTTCTTCCTCTTTCTATTTAAATCCAACAATATGTAACCATTAATAATAATTAATTATAAGTCTTTTGAAACATTCATTTATTTTATTATGCTAGCAATTAAACTTTAGTGGCTTAAAATACATGAATTAATTAACATAAGAAGAAAGGTTCTTTCATCTTCCCTCAAAAGCTAGGACTTGAGGAGGTGATGTGGCATCACCATTTTGCTTCTTTGTATATTCTCTATTATCTAATAAATATAGAATTTGTTTTTAGATTTGGCTTTTCATCTTCTCATAATTAATTTGATTGTATTTAACTCATTTAATAAATAGTAACTTTATTAATATATATCATTCCTCATCTTTTTATATTTTCTATTATCTAAAATATCTAAAATATTGGTGGATATTCTTTGTATTTTTTTTCTCTTTCTATTTAAATTCAACAATATGTAATCATTAATAATAATTAATTATAAGTCTTTTGAAACATTTATTTATTTTATTATGCTAGCAATTAAACTTTAGTGGCTTAAAATACATGAATTAATTAACATAGGAAGAGAGGTTCTTTCATTTTCCCTTAACAATGCTACTAAGGCCTAATTTTAATGCCATAATCTCATATTTAATTATGCAACCTTTTGTTGAGTGTCTTTCGGCTTCTTCAAAATTTATTATGCTATCAATTAAACTTTTGTGCCTTAAAATACATCACCTAATTAACATAGGAAGAGAGGTTTTTTCATCTTCCCTTAACCTCAACTTTTTATATTCTCTATTATCTAAAATATCTAAAATATTGGTGGATATTCTTTGTACATATTTCTTCTTCTTTCTATTTAAATCCAACAATATGGAGGTGAGGTGGCATCACCATTTTGCTTCTTTGTATATTCTCTATTATCTAATAAATAGAGATTTTTTTTTAGATTTGACTTTTCATCTTCTTATAATTAATTTGATTGTATTTAACTCATTTAATAAATAGTAACTTTATTAATATATATCATTCCTCATTTTTTATATTTTCTATTATCTAAAATATTGGTGGATATTCTTTGCACTTTTTTTTCTTTTTCTATTTAAATTCAACAATATGTAATCATTAATAATAATTAATTATAAGTCTTTTGAAATATTTATTTATTTTATTATGCTAGCAATTAAACTTTAATGACTTAAAATACATGAATGAATTAACATAGGAAGATAAGTTTTTTCATTTTCCCTCAACAATGCCACTAAGGCCTAATTTTAATGTCATAATCCCATATTTAATTATGCAACCTTTTGTTGAGTGTCTTTTGGCTTCTTCAAAATTTATTATGCTATCAATTAAACTTTAGTGCCTTAAAATACATCATCTAATTAACATAGGAAGAGAGGTTCTTTCATCTTCCCTCAACCTTATCTTTTTATATTCTCTATTATCTAAAATATCTAAAATATTGGTGGATATTCTTTGTACATATTTCTTCCTCTTTCTATTTAAATCCAACAATATGTAACCATTAATAATAATTAATTATAAGTTTTTTGAAACATTCATTTATTTTATTATGCTAGCAATTAAACTTTAGTAGCTTAAAATACATGAATTAATTAACATAGGAAGAGAGGCTCTTTCATCTTCCCTCAACAATGCCACTAGGGCCTAATTTTAATACCATAATCTCATATTTAATTATGCAACCTTTTGTTGAGTGCCTTTTGGCTTCTTCAAATTTTATTATGCTAGCAATTAAACTTTAGTGCCTTAAAATACATCAACTAATTAACATAGGAAGAGAGGTTCTTTCATCTTCCCTCAACCTCATCTTTTTATATTTTCTATTATCTAAAATATCTAAAATATTAGTGGATATTCTTTGTACATGTTTCTTCCTCTTTCTATTTAAATCCAACAACATGTAACCATTAATAATAATTAATTATAAGTATTTTGATGCATTCATTTATTTAATTATGCTAGCAATTAAACTTTAGTGGTTTAAAATACATGAATTAATAAATATAGGAAGAGAAGTTCTTTCATCTTCCCTCAATAATGCCACTAGGGCCTAATTTCAATGTCATAATCATATATTTAATTATGCAACCTTTTGTTGAGTGTCTTTTGGCTCCTTCAAATTTTATTATGCTAGTAATTAAAATTTAGTGGCTTAAAATACATCAATAAATTAACATAGGAAGAGAAGTTCTTTCATCTTCTATCAACAATGCCACTAGAGCCTAATTTTAATGACATTATCTCATATTTAATTATGCAACCTTTTGTTTAGTGCCTTTTGGTTTCTTCAAGCTCTCTAAACACTAAATATTTAAGATTTGTTATGTTTAGGGTTTTTTTATTTATTTAATCAACACACTCTTTAGAAAAATATTTGTATTTTTATTGTTTGATTTATTTGAATTTTTGGTATTGTATGCTTCATGGAGTACTCTTTTCTTCATGAGTTGAACAATGATAAAGATAGTTGGATGATAAGGGTTAGGCTTTGTAGGATGTGGGAGTCTACTAATACTAAAAAAAATGGAGAATTGATTAGTGTTGATATGATTTTTATTGATGAAAAGATTGTATAAAAAATTCATTCTCCCATTGTTTTCTCTAATTTTTTTCCCAATTGTTTCACACTTAATGTAGTATGTGTTTTTTTTTTGGTAGGAAAATCTAATGCATGCAACAATCAGGAAAACTTTAGTGACAAGGTTTAAGCACATGTTGAGTGAGGGTTCTTTGTACAATGTCAAGAATTTGAAAGTTGTTTCAACTACAGGCGAGTACAGACCACTTTCAAATCAGTATAAGATTATTTTCTTGGTTATAACTTCTGTTAAGAGGTTAGAAGAAGGAACTGTCAAGATTCCGATTAATGGATTTCAATTCGTATCTCTGAATTTGATTGATTTACGTGTGAATGATAACACAATCCTCTCAGGTATTTTTTTTAATTATTAATGTTTGTTAATCTTTAAGTGTATATTAGAAATTATTAATCCTTATGTTTTAACATGTTTATGTTATTTTTCCATAATATTACATATGTTATCGGAAGTTTATATGGTGTGGGTGATATTGAGATCGTTGGAGCTGGTTGGAAAAAAAGAGATATAAAAATTCTAACGGATTATTAAGTTGAATATAATCAAGAAAACTATGACTTTATATTTTTTAGTTATTTATGTTATTTATGTTATTTTTTTAGTTATTGGTTCTCTTTACATTATTAACTTTTGTTAATTTTTATGGATAGCTCGGTAACAACGAAGATTACTTTATGGGGAAAGTTAGGGGAGATGTTTGATCCAAACTTGTACAAGAAAGACGAGGGTCCTTGTATTGTGATAGTAACTTCTACAACCATTAAAAAATTTCAAGGTGATTATTTTATTTAGATCCCACTAATTAACATTTTCAAATGCAATGTGGCTATTTTAATATTATACACAAATTTAGATTTTGTTCAAGTTTCATTTTACGTTACATTTGCTATAAACAGGTGAGGTTAATTTCTCTACCACAAGTGCAAGTAAAATCTACATAAATCTTCAAATAGATTATGTAGCATCATTGATTGAAAGATTTTCCATTGTCTCCAACGTTGTGCAAGTTATTGAAAGTTCAAATGTGAATAAGATTACTTTTGAGGAAGAGATGTTCCTTAACAGGATGAGCATTAAAGAAATGTTGGAGGCTGATTGAAGTTCTCAAGTGAAGGTGATTTTTCTATTTTTTTCCTTCTCATCCATTTGTGTTATTTGTTCCTAAATATTGGAATGTCCTTATTATTTTTGTAAATGTTTATTGTTTAATTGTAGGAATATATTATTCTTGTGTGGGGCAAGATTAGTGAAATAGACAACTCCTTTGGATGGTACTATGTTTCATGCAAAACATGCATAAAAAGGTCATACCTACAAATGGTATTTATATGTGTGGCACTTGCAAAAGGAATGTGACTATCCTCTTGTGATGTAAGAAAAATAATATTATTTTTTAAAATTGCTTATTATGTTGTTAGTTTTCATTCTAATTCATTATTCTAATGTAGGTACAAAATACATATAAAAGTCATGGATAAAATGGCAGAGACAACTTTTGTCTTATTGATCATGTAGTGAGAAGTTACTTGATACATCAGCCCACAAGTTGTTTAATAGACTACCTTTATATAGTAAGGATGTCCACTGAAGAAATTCAAAGCCTTTGTGGAAAGATTTTGTTTACAAAGCTGAAATTAAATGATTACAATTTGAAAGAGGGCTTGAGAATTTCTTGTGTCAAAGCTTTTCACCCCTGATGAGAAATTGGAGATAGAACAAGAATTGAAGAAGGACAAAAAGGTATTATCTACCTATGCTAGGTTCAATTTGTAGGCAATATATGTAATGTTAAAAAAAATATTTAATTGTTGTTTTTTGTAGGAAAAAAACAATACAGATCATGAAAATGTGGAAATATATGAAAGAAAGGAAGGACATTCCCAAGAAATGGTAATTTTATTTACTCTTATTTCCCAGTTGTTTTCCTTTATGATTAAAATTAGCATGTTCAGTTTACTCATAATTATAATTTCCTTGATTAAAAAATTACGGGATCCTCATGATATCTTATCAAATAATTTGGAAGATTCTGTGGGAGATTTTCATGTTACTAATGCTGGTAAGAATAGAAAGAGAAAAAACCAAATTATTGATGATGATGAAGTTAGTGATGGTGGAAGTAATCAATAAACAAAACATGTTTAGTGTTGTTGTTGGTCGTCTTTTTACATGTGTGTTAGTCTTTTGACCTTTTTTCTTTTTAGAGTGGTAACATTTAAGTGTGATATGATATGTCTTATTTTTCTGTCTATGTATGTATTTGTTTTGAACGATTGAGAAAACTTATTTTTCTTGTGTTATATTTCTTTCTTGGCATCTTGCTCCGTTCTATAGATGAATGTAGATAATAAATTGGTAGTGACAATGCAAAAAAAAGGCTTATCATCATCAACAAGAGTGATAACAACAAAAAGAAACGCTAGACGCATATAATTGGATTAATCTCTACACTTCACTTGCGATAAAATATAAATTTAATTTTTGTTACTTTGAGTTTCAGACTTTCAATCACCGAAATCTGAAAAATGAAACCCCAAAGATCTAATTCGAATGCTCAAGATTGAGATCAATAAGTTAAAAATAATAGTTATATGTATGCTTATACCACTTAACACATAATGTTTCTAATTCATTGATTGATATTGTGAATAATCTCTTGGGTAAATTTTGAATTATTCCAAATTGATTATTTTTAAATTACTTCATTATTTTTAAAAACTTCAAGTTATTTTTATTTTTGCTTAAAAAATGAGGGGAGAGAGGTAATTTAAATTTTTTAAATTATTTTAATTACGAATATTTTTAAATTATTTTCCTTACTAACATTATTTTAATATGATTAGTCTACTGAACAAATGAAACTATTCATATTATATTTGTATTTATTGAAAATTTTTAAATTTCAATTTTTTTTAACTCTTCAGAGAAGAAACCCTCCCTAAATTCTCTATCTTCCATCACAAATCAATCTCCTGAAGTCTGTTGTTGATCGGCTTTATAAACTTAAGGTTTGTAATGCCAAACTGAAAATCTTTTTCGTTCATTTGTTGCCCTCTCTTGCTCTTTCTAACCATTTTAACTTGACCATCAACTTGGTCAAATTAAGTGACTCAAGTCCCTTGAGGACTTAAATGATGAAACTAATGAATTGGGCACCTGAAAACTCTGCGTTTTGCTCTGTTTTTGATATATTAACGTCCAACATGTTCCTAGCCTTAAATTCCAAAGTTACCCAAAACTAATTTGGGAGGAATGTTTTACTTAATTTACATTTTAGTTGCCTAAGAAAACATTATTATCCTCCAATAATAAATAAAATAAGTGGGAACTTTGAAAATTCAAACACAAAAAAAGCTCATTTGAACCATTGGTTTTTGACAGCTGCTGTATTCAAGAATAAAAAAGTTAAGAAAAGATGATAATGTATAAAATCTAAAAATAGCATTGAAAAAGAGCCAAAAGGAAATCTGGATAATAATAATATCAATGTCCCAATATTTTATCAAATAAGGATATTGTTTATCAATTTATATCAAATAGGCTCCTAACCAAGATTGAATAAAGATTCAATGTTGATCTAATTTTTGTGATGAATTTTATAAAGGTTTGTCATTTGATTAATAGTTTTTAAATAACAATATAGATACAACTAAATTTTAATCATATATTATTATAAATATACACATATCAAAAAATAAATAAAAAATATTAACACTTAATCTAGATTGAACAAAATTGGATTTTGAATGACACATATTTATAGTTTAATAATTGAAAGGTGTTTTATTAGTGATTGTAAAAGAGATTGGGACTTACTTGATGCAAATAGACAATATATGCTTATAAAACATTAAAAGGAAAAAGCAATGGATCCAATTATTATCACTCCGAAAAGAAAGCACATTGTTTCAAATCTTCACAAAATATAAAATACAAAAATGGACTGTTTATTTTTTCATGTCATAACATATAATTTAATTAATATAGGAATGAAGGTTCTTTTATCTTCCCTCAACAATGCCACTACCAAACCTAATTTCAATGCCATAATCTCATATTCAATTATACAACATTTTGTATCTACTTTTTTATTTATAGATATGTCTTAGTGAATAATTAATTTTCGTCTTAAATCTAATTAACATTAATTTAAAGAATTGAAACTTAAGACGGTTCCTTTAGCAAATGTTAATTGCTAACAACAAGTTTAAGAGTTGTTAAGTGTTTAATTGCAACCCATTAACGGTTTTGACAATGATTGAGGTTTAAAAGAAATAAAGAAAGAAATGGGGAGACGTCATATTAAATTGGTTTTATTATCAACAATTAATTAATCATTATATCATTTTCAATTAATTAGAAAACGTTTAGACTCACGAGAGTCTGAGGTAATAGCAACATTATCGACTAATGATAGTCTTGAAGATGAGAAAGACGCAAATTGCTATAAAACACATCATTTGCGTACCAATTTCACCCAATAATTGAAAATTGACAAATTTCTCATAAAATTTAAACTTAGATAAAAGAAATAATAAGAAAACAATAGTTAGCTCATCAATAGAAAAATGAAAGTCGGGTAAAGGCAGAAGATTTGGTTGAAATCAATACTATTACAGCACTCACGTTGTTATCCATGTCTCTTAATTAATTATAATTCTGAGAGGTGATGTGACATCACTATTTTACATCTTCTTATATTTTCTATTATCTAATATATTGGTTGAGATTAAAAAATAATTACATTATAAAATATTAAAAATAGAATATAATTATTAGGTTACAAAAGATTACATGTCTTTTCCTCTTTCTATTTAAATTCAACAATATGTAACCATTAATAATAATTAATTATAAGTCTTGAAACATTCATTTATTTTATTATGTCAACAATTAAACTTTAATGGGTTTAAAAACATCAATTAATTAATATAGAAAGAAATGTTCCTTCATCTTCCCTCAACAATGCCACTAGGGCCTAATTTTAATGTCATAATTTCATATTTAATTATGTAACCTTTTGTTTAGTGCTTTTTGGCCTTTTCAAATTCTATAAATATTAAGTATTTAAGATTTGTTGCATCATTATTTCTCATCTCTTTATATTCTCTACTATCTAATATATTAGCTTAAATTAAAAAATAATTACATTACAAAATATTAAAAATAAAAAATAAATAGAAAATGATTATTACATTACAAAAGATTACATGTCTTTTCCTATTTCTATTTAAATTCAACAATATATAACCATTAATAATAATTAATTATAAGTTTTGAAACATTCATTTATTTTATTAAGTCAACAATTAAACTTTAGTGGCTTAAAATACATCAACTAATTAATATAGGAAGGAATTCTTTCATCTTCCTTCACCAATGCCATTACTAGGGTCTAATTTTAATGTCATAATCTCATATTTAATTATGCAACCTTTTATATTTGTTTTTTTAAAATATGATAAGTCTTAGTGAATAATTAATCTTCAATGTCAAATCTAATTAACATTAATTTAAAGAATTGAACCTTAAGACGGTTTCTTTAGCAAATGTTAAGTGCTAACAAATTTTAGATTTATTAACATCCATGGAACTAGCTGAGAAGGACCACTACTCTACTATTTCAATTGATCAATAATGAAAATCAAAACCCTTTGATTTTTGCCCAGACTACTTCTTTTTCTTCATATTTTCTCCGATAAACCCAGGTAATGTTAATAAACTCAACTATATATATATATATATTGATTTACGTTTTTTTTTTCAATCCATGCTTTGAAAGCTTAGACCCGTTTAAGAATTATTAGTAGACACACGTTTTATCAGTGTCATCTTAGGATGACAAGAGGATCATATGTCTATTAATAATTCTTGAATTGTCCCAACTTGGATAGTTTGGGAATGCATAATTTTTTTTAGTTCCAAGTAGGTGAAGTTTTGTTTCACGTAAAAGGAAATTTCGATAGCTGCTCCTCATGTTCTCTAGGTACATACTAGATGAATGCATAAATCTAGGTCGTGTACTTGGAGAACTATGGGGAGATGCTGTCGAAATTTCTGTAAATGTGGAAGAAACTTCACCTACTAGGAACTGAAAAAAATTGTTCATTCTTGAATGGGATTTATAGGACCACCTACCATTTGTAAATGTGAAGAGAATGTTGGAAATTGGGGAAGCGAGGAGTTGAGTTGGTAAATGTAATTGGTTGTGGTTTTGCTGAGTTGAGTTGAGTTGCTAAAGAAACCATTATTGGCTGTTAACAATCACAAATTCTCATCAAACATTTAGTTGAATATGTCAAACACATAGACTATCATGCTTTAATTTCTTTAGAGTATGGCATGTTTGAAGTTTGATTATTGATTCCAATTAGGCTATATATATTTATACTTGGTATTTTAGTACAGATATTTCATAATTTTGTAGAAACTATTATATATTAGTGTTTAGAAAGTGTTAGATATATTCTCTGTCTAATATAATTTTAATACATTTTGTGATGAAAATAAAATACTCCAAGAGCATCCTATTGCACAGATTATTTTATAATGTTAATGTTGATGATGCAAATATATAATTCACATATATAGAGTATGGAGCGTAACTTTAGATTGTAAATTAAACAAATATTTTTATGATCAATACTAGCTACTGATGATCAAGCTTAATTAATTGTGAGCTACTGCAAATCAATTAAAAAGCTGATCACCAAGTTCAAGTTACTATGGCAGTAATATATAAGAGTGAAAGTGTTGGCTCCTGTGTTTAAAGATATTTGAAGAATAAAACAATGTGTGGATTAATTATTTGAAAATCAATGTGTACGTAATCAAATTTTAGCATCTCAATTTCTTTGGATCAATTTAATTTGATGCCAATTTGTCAATGCGTTCTATTTGTTTATCCTTATCGAATAAGTTTATTCGGTTTCATTATTATGAAAACTTAGTTTTAAACATAATATGTTGTTCTTATTTTCATTAACACCGGATTACTTTATTTTAACAGATTACTGCTCACTTGTCTTTGCAATTGTTGCTATCTACTTGTTTGTGAAAAAGCATAAGGTAAGAAAGAAAAATCTTTGAAAAATCTTTGGTTGTCTAATTTATGCAATTTACACGTGGAGGTATTGAAGATTTTCACTTTAATTTTTCAATGCAAACTTTGAAAGCTTAGACCCGTTTAAGAATTATTAGTAGACACATGTTTTAGCTCGTGTTTATATTTATTGACTAATTAATCTTTGGTGTAGTTTTATTTAATTGTTATATAATTCGCATGCAGGAGGTACAATTAAAAGAGGCGGGTCTTTTCTGAATGTGAACTAGCTATATTTGACTCGGAGGATCCAGTGTCAATTTAGATATTTGGTGTTTTGTGGAAATAAACAGATAGAAAAGGTTTAACTAAATGCTTAAGTTGTTCTCGACTGCATTATACAATGTACTTGACTATTAGAGTGATAGATTTTGCCTGTGTGATTGGAACAATGCTAATGATTCTAATATTTAGTCTTAATTGATGTGGTACATATCTTTTAAATGATAAAATAATAATTTTATGAAACTATCCAACTGCTTTTCTAACCTTCAATTTTTTGTTTGAATTGAATTTTATGAAATTCGATAAAGTAAACAGAAAAATTAATGCCTCCCATTTGCAAGCATTTCTAGGAAATCTTAGAAGTACCAAATAGCAAACTTCAAAATGTCTAAATTCAATATCATTAATTTGACTATTGACTTCTAAAAAAATGCAAAAAATAATTATGAACAAACAATTATTTCACAATACATGTATGCAATATTATTAATTCTTATGCAAACAAAAAAAATTAATTGATTAATAACTATTAACTCTTTGTGAGTGAAAAAAGATAGAGACAAATAGTGGAAAAAACATATCATTTTTACAGTTCACCAAATGGGGAAGTTGGAAAAAAAGATATAAAAAGTTTTAATAGATTAATAAGTCGAATATAATCAAGAAAACTATGACTATATATTTTTTAATTATTGTTTTATCATAAGAATTGATCGACAATTTGACTTCACTAATTTTATTAGTTCTTTCCTAATTTTTAATTTTCTTTTTCACTAAATACATCCAATATTTGTTGAAGAAAAACCGTTAAAGTAAAATGAAAAAGGATATAGCCCTTAGAGATTATTCAATGTATTCACAAGAAAAATTAATTAGAAAATATGTTCTCAAGCATCTTCTCCCAAACGCAGTAGAATAAACAACAGTACTTGGCAGTTAGCATAATTAATAAAAGAAAAAATCTATGAAAATCACTCTAAATCCAAATGGAATGTAGAATGAACAACCTCAATTCCTTGAATTATTGCCTAATTATTTGTTCTAATTCTTAAGAAAAACATTTTTTTTCTTTTCCTCACACCCTACCTCTTCATAAACACAAATAAAAAAGTCAAGTGGTAATATTCATATTGAAATAGGGAATAATAATATTGGTGATTTGGAATTAAAAAAAGTAACCAATTGTATAATAACGTAATTCAAAACTTTCGAATTTAATGATAAAACGATATCCTTATAATGAGTTTTTCTCTTTATATTATTCACTTGTGGCAATTTTTATGGATAGCTCGGTGATATCAAAGATTACTTTATGGAAAAAGTTGGGGGAGATGTTTGATCGAAATTTATATAACAAAGATGACAGTCCGTGTATTGTAATATTAACTCCTACAACCATTAAAAAATTCCAAGGTGATTATTTATTTATATCCCACTAATTGACATTTTCAAATGCAATGTGGCTACCTTAATATTATACATAAATTCAGATTTTGTTCAAGTTTTGTTTTAGTTCATATTTACTCAAAATTAATTGCCTTTAAATTTACATTAGAACTGTTAAAGTGGATTTTTGTTGACTTTCTATATTAATTTAGGGTATCGTAATTAGACCTAAAATCAATCAAACTTAGAAGTTTGTTCTGAAAAAATGTGTTAACGTTGTTTCAAAATACACAATTATGGAAACAATTCATAATTATTTATCGGTTTGCAAATAACAAAAACATTACATTAATGATTATTTTGCATGGATTGATTTGATAATATCACAACTGAAAAAGCTCACAATGTACCCACCAAATTCGAAGAATAATAACCTAATAAAGAAGTAATCTAAAAGCCTCTGTTCGTGGCTATAAGCACAACAAAAATTAATGCCAATGTGATACTTGCATGAGTTTAAAATTAAATTGAATTGGTTAAATTAAATCCCATTTTATTTTGTTTTGTTTTTAGTGATTTTTTTTTGTTCTTTCTAACATATGGTATGTATTCGTTCGAAAAATTCATTGCAATTCTTATTTCAATAATTGAAAAATATTTTTTTTCATCTCTTTTGAAAAAAACATTTTATATTTTCGGTTTCTCTTGTTATGATTTGTAATAAAACGTTTTGTTAATTTTAGAATATTTTGTGATATTGAATTCACTTTATTGTTCACCAGAGTAAATGGAATTGATTTTTGCAACTATTAATGATTTCGGTGACTCAAGGAATATTCCGCCAGAAGTTTGTCTCTTGCGGCATCAACTTTCATCTTTAGCTCGGCACGGAAGGATTATGAAATTAAAGCTTAGGAAATATGCATCAAATTTCTAGTGTGACACAATAAGCAATGGATTTGTTGTCGTGCAGAAGGCCATATTCAAGCATGCAAGATTTAAGCGGAAACTAATGATTATTCATAATAGATACAAACATGATTAAAAAAGGAGAATCATTTTGATGCTACAAATTGTGAATTTTTACACAAAATTTATGAAGTTGGATGACGTTAGAAGTGACAATAAATTGCTTCACTCAAACGGTATGTGATTCTTGAAAATATGATTTTTATTCCTACTATACAAATTACAAAAATTATCCCTATATAATTTAAATTATTTATGTTAATATATATTAACAAATATATATATATTTCTAACATATTTCAGTTGGGAATTTCCTTCAATCTCCTGGTAAAGCTGGATATGATAATAATAAAACATCATCACATATAAATCCAAAGAGTCAAACAAACATAGGAAAGCGCCTTCTTCACACAGGTACGTATATTTATTTACATTTATCGAGCTTTATTAGTTATTTTTCATGCTTGTAATACTTGAAACTAATAACTTATTCATTGCTTTTGGAACTATAAAAATATGCAGTTGAACATGGACAACTAAAAAGAGCGTGTCTATCTTTTGATGAGAATATAGATCAGTCCACAAGCTTTCCATTGGATGGTGTAACATCAAATAATGGTACATATTTGCATAAAACTACATGTACAATGAAAATATTAATATATTTAGTAATTTTTTTTCTTACCATATTCACTTAGACGAAATAAGATACTTTGTTACAATATTATTATTTGTTGAATTTGATAGTTCATTGCACAACGCCTTGGAATTTTGGACCCCCTACATACATATGTCAATATTGTGGTGTCATTTTATGGTACGAGGAACGGAACAAGAAAACCAAAAGGGTCTCACATCCCAAATTCACATTTTGTTGTATGGAAGGTCGTGTACAGATTCCATTCATGAAAGAAACACCTCATTTACTCAAATATCTTCTTGGGGCAGATTCTGGACAAAAGAGTTCCAAATTTCGAAAAAATATCAGGGCTTATAACTCCATATTTGCTTTCACATCTATGGGAGGTCGAGTTGATGCATCAATCAATCGATCAAAATGTCCTTATGTTTTTAGGATGAGCGGTCAGAATTATCATCACATTGGTTCTTTGTTGCCAGAAGTTGGGAAAAAACCACAGTTTGCTCAGCTCTATATCTATGATACTGAAAATGAGACAGACAACAGAATCAACACTTTATTAAAACATGGAATGAAGACAAAAATTGATCACGAAATTCTTCATGAACTATCTAAAATGTTGGACCAACATAATAATTTGGTCAAATCTTTTAGAATGGCAAGGGATAGATACAAAACACAACCAGAATCTACATTTCGTTTACGACTCCTTAACAGTAGAACAAGAGATGGTCGTCAATACAATATGCCAACAGTTTCAGAAGTTGCAGGCTTAATAGTTGGTGATTTCAGTGAAGTGAACTTTCAATGCGATGTTATTATAGAGCATCGCACAAAGGGACTTCGAAGAATCACAGATTTGCATCCAAGTTTCATGCCTATGACATACCCGTTAATATATCCTTATGGCGAAGATGGATATAGACCTGACATATCTTTAAGAGACGTAACTGATAGCCCTTTTAAGAGGCAAAAGCTGACAATGAGGCAATATTATTGCTTTAGGTTGCAACAAAGATTGAATGAGGGACACACTCTACTTCAAGTTGGTAGACTATTCCAACAATATATAGTTGATTGTTACATGGCAATTGAAGAAGAAAGATTTCGTTGGATCCGGAATAATCAACAAAAACTTAGATTAGACCTTTTCTCTGGTTTGATGGATGTTGTTCATCGAGGTGATTCTGATTGTTCGAAAGTTGGAAAATCGATTATTCTCCCTTCATCACACACGGGGGGACCACGATATAGAATACAAAATTATCAAGATGCTATGGCAATTTGTAAATGGGCAGGATATCCTGATTTATTTCTTACTTTCACTTGCAACCCAAAGTGACAAGAAATAAATAACACGCTCCCATTAGTTAGACAAAAGAATGATGGAAATCGAGTCGATATCATATGCAGAGTTTTCGAGATAAAATTATTCCAACTAATGCAAGATCTAAAAAAAAATCAACCGTTTGGAAAAATAATTGCATGTAAGTTCACTTCAAATTTGTATCCATAACAAATTCAACTAATTTGTTATTGAAAAGTGCAGGGAAGAACAATAATTTTACAATTGAAATCAATATTTCTAACTTTTAAATTTTACTCCATTTTGTGGCAGGTCTATATACAATTGAGTTTCAAAAAAGAGGCTTGCCCCATGCACACATACTGCTTTTTTTGCATCCAACAATGAAAAATCCTTCTGCAGACCATATTGATAAAATCATAAGTGTAGAAATCCCTGACTTAAATGTTGATCGTGATGGTTATAATGCAGTTAACAAATTTATGATTCATGGACCGTGTGGAAAACACAATTCTCACTCTCCATGTATGATGCAAGACAAGTGCACAAAACATTTTCCAAAAAAATTTAATGATCAGACAACAGATACAAGTGGCTTTCCAGTCTATAAAATGAGAAATACGGGTATTCATGTCGAAAAGAAAGGTGTCTTATTAGATAATCGATATGTGGTCCCTTATCACAGGAATTTAATTGTCAAATTTGATGCACATATTAATGTTGAGATTTGTAATTACTCGAGATCAGTTAAATATCTTTTCAAGTATGTCCATAAAAGGTCTGATAGAACAATTGCAACAATGGAATCTATTGACATTACCCAAGAAATAGACGAGATTAAAACATATTTGGACTGCAGATATATATCAGCAACCGAAGCTTGCTGGCGAATCTTCCAATTTGACATACATTACAGAAAGCCGGCAGTTGAAAGATTGCCGTTCTATTTACCGGGAGAGCATACAATAATATTAAAAGAATCCAAGTGCTTACAAAATGTGCTTATACGGAATAGAAAAAGCGAGTTGAGAATGGTTGGAGGCAATCATGTATTATTATGAAGCACGTTAGTTAACTTATTGTTATTTCGCAACATGTTGGGTATTGAATTCAAAAGACAAAACTGGGACTAGGAGAAAAATGGCTTAGCAATCGGAAGAATTTACTTTGCACATCCTTAGTGGAGAAGCGATTTTATATGAGAATGTTGCTCAATTTTGTAAAAGAAGCACTTCATTTGAAAGTATTAGAACAATAAATGGAGTGACATATCCAACTTTTAAAGTGCATGCTATGCTTTGGGATTATTAAGCGATGATAAAGAATGGATCAAGGCTGCAATATGGGCGAAAATGAATTAAGACATCTTTTTGTCACGATACTCATTAATTATCAGGTTTCTGATGCATCCCAACTTTGGAAATCTAATTATACTACTTTATCAGAAGACATAACTTCATTATAAAGGAAAAGATTCAGATTGAAAGATCTTCAGTTAACTGAGCAACAAGTTGAAGCATACACATTGTTGGAGATTGAAACTATCATGTTGAAAATGGGAAAAAGTTTGAGAGACATAGATGGAATGCCACTTCCTAATTCTTTTTTAATAAGAGATTCAAGTTACCGATTGGTCAATGAAGAGCTTGATTATGATCGTGATCAATTAAAGAAGTTGCATGAGAAATCGTTTGCTGCTCTAAATGCTTGCCAAAAATCAGCCTATGAAGCAATAATGCATTCTTTTGAGAATGAAGAAGGGCATTTATTTTTTATCAATGGACACGATGGTACTGGTAAAACATTTTTGTGGAATACAATTATTGCAAAACTTAGATCACATTCTAAAATAGTCTTGCCTGTTGCTACTTCAGGTATAGCAGCTTTGTTATTGCCTAATGGTAGGACAGCTCATTCGCGATTTCATATTCCTTTGGACGTGACAACAGAGTCCACTTGTGAAATCTGACAAGGCACCTTATTAGCTGGACTTCTTATGAAAACTTCTTTGATCATTTGGGATGAAACGCCTATGGCACATAAGTTCTGCTTTGAAGCTTTGGATAAGACCTTGAGAGATATTCTAAGAACAAGGTATGAAAATAGTTCTATCAAACCTTTTGGAGAACTTACAATAGTATGTGGTGGCGATTTCCGACAAATATTGCCAGTTGTGCCAAAGGGGACAAGAGCAGACATTGTTGATGCTTCACTTAACTCATCCTACTTATGGCCATTTTTCAAAATTTATCAGCTCAAACAAAATATGAGGCTCTATAATGGAAGTGTGAGTGGCTTTGAGGCTGCTAAAATAGCTTCTTTTGACAAATGGTTGTTGCAGATTGGAGATGGTTCATTATATGATGACATTGATAGAGATTTAGTTAAACTACCTTCTGATATCTGTAAGAAACCATCAGAAAATCTGATGAAATCAATAGTCAACATTATTTACCCATCAATTCGGCATAACTACAGTGATCCAGCATATTTGAAAGAAAGAGCAATATTAACGCCAAAAAATGAAATGGTGCATGAATTGAACAAGATGATTATGAATATAATACCTAGTCAAGGGAGAACCTATTTTAGCTCAGACAGTATATGCAAAGCAAGCGCAAACACAAATGATGAAGATGTTCTGTATCCAACTGAATTTTTGAATAGTTTGAAATTCAATGGCATCCCTAATCATGACATACGACTTAAGGAAGGTGCTCCCGTAATGCTTCTCAGAAATCTAAATCAAATAGAAGGCCTATGCAACAACACAAGATTGATTGTCACTCGTCTTGGTAAATGGTCCATTAGAGGTGACATCATTTCTGGAACAAATATTGGACAAAATGTCACAATTCCAAGAATTATTATGTCTCCTAATAAATCAAGTTGGCCATTCAAGCATGACGACAACTTCCTTTGGCACCATGTTTTGCCATGACGATCAACAAAAGCCAAGGACAATCTCTTAAACATGTTGGCTTGTATCTCCCTAAGCAAGTATTCACACATGGTCAATTATATGTCGCCGTGTCTCGAGTTACCACAAGAGAAGGATTGACCATACTAAATGCCGATCAAGAGGTAGAAGACCGAACCTTCATAAAAAACATCTACAAAGAAGTATTTCAAAATATTTACACATCAGCTCACAAAATCAAGGTATCACATTTTTAGATTATATTTTAAAATTTAATTTATACATTGCAAGCTCTTACTTCACCCTATAATAATGATTTTTATTATGTGTTTTAATTATTCAGTAGACAAATGGATAAATCAAAGGAACTATCGAGACAGCAAAATGGTAGTTTGGTTGAGTTTTCCAAGCTGTTATGGAGGATTTAATTGCCGAAGAACATATTACGTGAAGAAGCATTCTTTTTTACATCAACTGTTTCTCCTTTCATTGTCTCTAATCCATGAAGACATGGTTTATATACAGATAAAGAACATTTTGGCACTAGGTGTTGCTGATCCCCATTGGAACTTGCCATAGCTGCAACCTTGATATAAACAACTGCTCACCTATGCAGCTACAAACGATGCGAAATAACTTACAAAAGTCTTTACATGTATTTTACTTATTTCTTTTATAATTCAACGCTAAGGATCCTCAATTACAAAATTTAATTTGAAACTTATCAACTACAAAAGGTATAAGGTCTGTACACTTAGACTATATACGTTAATATATATTTTTAAAGTTAACAAAAAAATAGTTAACTTTCATAAATAACATTAGTTTTATAAGACTGCTTCATTTTAAAAAAATTAATTTATATTTTTTATCAGTTTTATCAAGTGTAAAGAAAGAAAAATTGATAATACTAAATTCATTTTCTAAAGCCGCGCGAAGCGCGGTTTTATTTCCTAGTTTATTATATAATAGAGAATATGAAATGATGAGAAATGGTGATGCCACATCACCTCTTGTAGTCCCAACCAATTTATTAGATAATAGAGAATATGAAATGATAAGAAATATATATATATATATATATATATATATATATATATATATATATATATATAGATAGATATATATATATAGATACAAAGTAACAGCTAAGAGGATATAGGGTTGATGGTAATTTTTTTTTTATAAACTATCATCCAATGGTATAATTAATAGAATGATGTCTAGAAAATATTCAATTAAAACATATTATAAACAAGTGACAATTGATTTGCAGCCCAAATTCCAGTTTCATGGGGCTATTTTCATATATAATATTCTAAAGCAAGATAGATTTTTCTCCAAATATTATCCATGGGAATAAATTTCAGAATTTATCTTGATGAAATTATGCATTACATTGTTAAATATATTTATCTAGATTCTGGATAAACCTTAAATTGTAATACATTAATATATTGTAATAATACCAAAAACGTAAAAAATAAAAAACAGAGAAAACAAGTGACACAGCACCTAATGAGTCAAGTTGGGTAGGCTAGCTCCTATTTCGATAAATCAAGAACGTTTAATTCTGTCAAATAATGAAAAAAAGTTTATCATGCATGCAAATAAAAAAGATGGACAGAATACTGGCTTGCATATAAGATATAACTTTACAAATACTTGCATCTTATAGGACTTAGGCTGATACGTCATACAGGTATCTCTTATAATTAAATCATATTGCTTGATATGCAACTTGGTTATATATAGACCCCATATAATAAAATCTTATTTTTTCGAATTGAAGATTTAAAATTATTGGTCGATTAAGGATTTTGATGATCATAAGTCGTAATAGAATTATAGTCTTCGTACCAATGAACTAGACACTGTAGTTGTTTAATTATCCTACAAGTTTTTATATCAAACAGAAAAGCATTTGCACAAAAGCTTTATGTAGTTCGTAATCAAACTCTCCCATTCAAACAACTCTGACGTTGTGAGATTTTAAGATAAAAATTATTTGGAGTTTAAACTTATAGAACTATAAATTTTTAATGTCTAAATCAATTGTTATCCTCATTTTTTTCAAAATTAAAAGTAGATGGGGTGAGCATTAATTTCTTTTCAACCCTTAGTTTTTTTATTAAAATAATTATCAAATTATAATTTATTATTTTAATTCACTATTTCTCAAAAATTGTAAAATTATCCTTGACTAAGTGCTTTCTCTCTTAGTGTAACAATAGTCAAAATCTAAACTAATTTTTCTCTTTTTTAATTTTTTATTTATTTATTAAATTAACTTTATCTTTTTCTTAATTTTCACTATAACATTATTAATTTTATTTATTATTATCATTTAGAATATGTGCTTTTGAAATTTGACAAAAAAATTCTAATAAGTTACAGAAACTTCTATTTTTTATTTTTAAATAATGGGTATTTACCCTTCTCTTTTATTTAAATTACAATAGAATTAAAATTTGTTAATTTTATTCATTAAATGCAATATTCTTTATGCATTATTATAAACTTTGATAAGAGAAAGAAATAGGGGGAGAAATAACAATTTCACATAAGTAATTAACTAAATTATATCTTATAATAAAAATTTTAATTAAAAAAAAGTGTGATAAAGAGTTTAATAGAGTGCTATATAATCTCACTCATTAACAAAATAAAATTATTTAAAAATCACTCAAACATACTTACGATGCAAGTTAGGTCAACTTGGACCAACAAGAAAAGACAAAACCCGCCGCCACCTCAACGACCGTCTTCCCTATCGCCACTGCGGATCTTAAATAAGCCCTCCACCGGCGCCACCGCCGTCTCAATTAACTGGAAATAAATAAGTTCATCGAGAACCTAGCCGAATGTCAGCTATCAAACTAGCCGACATGGAACAGCAGCCTCACAAGGCTCACAGAGCTCGCCAATCGGGCTCTTCGGCCAAAAAGATATCCAAATCGGAAATAAATAAACAAGACAAGAAGAAACCAAACCCTAAGGTCCTTAATTTGCAACCTACACTTCTTTTTCATTAATTTAAGTGAATAACTAATATTACTCTTTTTCTTTTCGCTGATTTTAATTAATATTAATGTTATTATCATCTATTAGGCATTTGGGTTCACTTCATCCGTGAAAGCCAAACGATCAATGATGCGAACGGCTGAGAAAGAGCAACGTCGGCTTCACATTCCGACTATAGACCGCTCCTATGGTGAACCACCACCATATGTTGTTGTAGTTCAGGGACCGCCCCAGGTTTTGCATAATTTATTTTTTATTTCTAAATTAATTTTGATTTCTTGATGCTTTAATTGAGTGATAATTTTGAAAGTTTTAGATGTTGATTTTTAATTTATGAAATGGTGGTGGCAGGTTGGGAAGTCTTTGTTAATAAAGTGTCTTATAAAGCATTATACTAAGCTTAAAGTACCTGAGGTTCGGGGACCAGTTACTGTTGTATCAGGTTAGGTGTTTACGTAATTTCTTCGTTAGATTTAAAACATAATGGAGTTTATTGAGAAGGATGTGACAAAATTTGTTAGGTAAGAAAAGGCGCCTACAATTTGTGGAGTGCCCGAACGATATCAATGGCATGATTGATTGTGCAAAATTTGCTGACCTGGCACTGCTTCTCATTGATGCAAGTCATGGTTTTGAAATGGTGAGATGTCATTTTGGATTATTTCTATTTGGTAACTTCACTGAATATTTGTGTTGATGGAGCTGTAGCTTTTTCTCTCTTTTTTTTCTCCATTTTTTTTATTTCCATAGCATGGTTTTATGTTGCCAATTTCATGTGGTTAAGGAACTCAGCATATATATTTTTTTAATAATGTAGTTAATGCAATTTTCTGTTTTGGCGACTGGATTTTGTTTCTTACAGGAAACTTTTGAGTTTCTTAATTTAATGCAAAATCATGGATTACCGAATGTTATGGGAGTTCTTACTCATCTTGATAAGTTCACGGATAAGAAGAAACTAAGAAAAACAAAGCAGCACCTCAAGCATCGATTTGGTACGGAGCTATACCATGGAGCAAAACTATTTAAATTATCTGGTCTCATTCAGGGGAAGTAAGTATATTGACAGTGCGTTATATTACGGACATCTCACTATCTATAGTAGTTAAATTGTTATTTTCAAATTATAGAAGTCTTTGAGGTTAATTCTTTCTTTTATCTTTCCCTAATCCATTAGGTACACAAAAAAAGATATTGGCAATCTTGCAGAATTTATCTCTGTTATGAAATTTCATTCTTTGTCCTGGAGAACTTCTCATCCTTATATCTTGGTTGATCGTTTTGAAGATGTTACTCCTCCTGAAAGAGTGCATGTGAATAATAAATGTGACAGAAATGTTGCAATATATGGTTATCTGAGAGGTTGTAATCTGAAGAAGGGAACTAAGGTATGCATTGCAAACCACTTTACCTCACTTTGCCATTTGAATTTTTTTCCGTTTTGAGAATATGCTGAAGGTTTTTATTTATTTTTATAAAATTAAAGGTAAGAAGCAGGTTCATTTCTCAACATAAGGTTATTGTTGCATATGATCCGTTCAAAATTTTATGCTTTCTGGACATATATTACTTTAAGTTTAGGTGGGTTTAGGCACCTAATTTTCACATAGATGACCATTAGGCAAGGATTTGTTAATCATTCTGTCAACAACTAGAAGTGAGTTGTGGTGAAAAAAGAGCTTGATTAAGCACAATTTAGAGAGATCTTCTTTCATAATAAGCAAAGTTCGATCTCATTGGGCTCATGAATGCAGGTTTCATGTGTAAAATGTAAAATTCAGCTTTGAAGGGGGTGATGAATTAGCTATTTGTAAATTTTTCAGCTTGGTTAGGCTTAAGTAACACGGAGCTTCATGTACTTAGCTTTCCAGTGGCTGATATGGTATACATTGAAAGTGCAACTTAAAGAAACTTACACGGAAGCTGACTAATGAGATAAATTTTCATTTAGAACAGAGTTGCAATTTACATGGCATGTTAGTTAGTATGATAGCTCTGGAGGTCATTTGTGGCTTATGGGTTAAGATTATGTACCTTTAAAAAGAAATTTCCTTTCCAGTTTTTAAGCAAAACCTTTAAAAAGAAATTTCCTTTCCAGTTTTTACGCAAAAAAATATGGCTATTATGTCTGGACTTGTATTTGATGTTTGCCTTCTATTAAATGATCATTTATCTTGCGCTTATCCAATAGATTATCCATTTGTGATCTAATGTTCCTTTTTCCCCCCCCTAAATCAGGTGCATATTGCTGGCGCTGGTGATTACAGTTTAGCTGGTGTCACAGGCTTAGCTGATCCTTGTCCCTTACCTTCTGCTGCCAAAAAGAAGGGACTGCGCGATAAGGAAAAACTTTTTTACGCACCCATGTCTGGCCTTGGGGATCTCCTTTATGACAAGGATGCAGTCTATATTGACATAAATGACCACTTTGTTCAATTTTCTGAAGCGGATGATGAAAATGGGAAATCAAACCGCAAAGGTTTACTATTTGTTTCTTCTTTTTTTTTTTTTGGTTGTTGTTTTGTTGATGAATACAAACCTTTAACCTTTACCTCTAGTACTTTTTTGTGGATCTTGTTTTGAATAATATAAAATGGAAGTACCTTTCGTAGTTAGCTAAAGTGGAATAGTAAAGTTTTCGGATGATTCTTGATGATATATTCGATTACCTGTTTCTTTAAATATGCTGTTTTGAATTATACAATCTAGGCACGATAAAGAAGGCAAATATCTTATCTCTTCTATTCATCCCACTTTCTTTACCCCTTTTTTGGGCTCAAGTATTGTTGCTTTTCTATCACTAGGAAAGTATCAAGATGTTGGTGTGACGTTGGTAAAATCGCTTCAAAACACAAAATATCCGATTGATAAGAAGTTAGAAAAGAGCATTATTTCCCTTTTCAGCCAGAAGCCTAATGTCTTATCAGATGCTACCAACAATGCAAAAGATATGGATGATGATACAGAGTATATTCATGGCAAGCAGTATCAAACTAGAGAAGGAACTTCCAATGCGCTTGGTGAAAAACATGTCACTGAGGAAATGGAGTCCTTACATGAAGATGCAGATGCTAAAAGGGTGAGAAATTTTCAGCTTTGCCTTCAAGAGTAATACCTACTTAGTTTATATATAGCAGACATGAGCCAAGTTAAGATGGGTAGAAAGGGTGTTTTGAATCATGAAATGCAATATGATGTTTATGTAGAATAATTTTCACCATATATGCCTAATTAGTTTAAATAGGTATTTTCTCTATTTTGATGTCTTTCTGTGTGGTATTTTCTCTATTTACAGAGTCCTTCGGACAATGCACGAATCTGATTCAGCTTGTCTATGGGAAATCAACACCAACATCAGCAACTTCGTCCAAAGAAGTGCAGGATAGCAGCGACAGTGAAGAAAGTGATGATGATGAATTTTTTAGGCCAAAAGTAGAAGGGAATAAGGTCTGTCCTGATATTATTTGTGTGGTTATTTCATAGATTGCCTTTTAACATTGATATACAAGTTTTATGTTAACTGGATATAATTAGTTTTTGGCCAGTCTCTAATTCCTCTTAATTTATTGCAGAAGTTGAGAGAAGTATTGGATAGCGGACTTTTCAATATGGACGAGTGTTCCAAATTTAATAGTTATGGAGATCTTAAAAGCTCAAAAGGTGAAGAAGTCTATGAAAGTATCAGAGACCGCTTTGTTACAGGTGATTGGTCCAAAGCTGCTCAGAGAAATCAAGTTTCAAAGGGTAACTCTGAAGGTGATGACAGTGATGATGCGGTCTATGGTGATTTTGAAGATTTAGAAACCGTTGAGAAACATCAAGGGCACATTAAGGATAATTCAGGCAGTAATGCAATTGAGAATGAATATGAGTCAGCAGTTGAGGAGCGGAGATTGAAAAAGATTTCATTACGTGCAAAATTCAATGCACAATATCCTTTTTTTTTTTTTTCTTCTGACTTATGCTATTTTTATTGTATTCATTATATATGCATCTTCTGCTGGTGCCGGCTTCTTGACCTCCATTGATGGATTTGGGTGTGGCTGTAGTGGGATGATGCATCCCTCATCTGTTGGTATTTTTGCTGAAAGACATTGACGAATTTTGGTTGTTGTGAGTCGTATTGGAGAACCTGTATTTTGGTTTTAGTAGAATCTGCTTTGATGACCTTGACTTTGATTTAAGTATGATGGATCTGAATCACCTGAGAAGGAAATAGATGAAAAAGATGGGGCAAAGTTTCATCGTGGCCAACCTAACGAAATTGGACTGGTTGACAAGGTAGACTTTTGCATGCATCATAATGTGTGCTGCATACTGCTGTTATGTTTTGAGTGCTAACTCATGTTTGGTTCTTCCAGATGAAGGAAGAGATTGAATTTAAACAAATGAATATAGCTGAGCTCAACGATCTTGACGAGGTCACTCGATTAGAGTTAGAGGGCTTCCGAACAGGAACATATCTTAGATTGGGGATACATGATGTTCCTTTTGAGATGGTCGAATATTTTGACCCCTGCCATCCTGTTTTGGTTGGAGGAATTGGTCTTGGTGAGGAAAATGTCGGATACATGCAGGTAAGAATACTTGAATAACCTTGATATGCAGTGGTGATATATATTTTCTTGCTTTTCCCCTCATTTGGGTTGTCTTCTCTTTTCGACTTTTTCAAGTATATATAAAAAATTTGTGGATGTTTATTGGATATAACATATTTAGGTATATAGGTAATTACTGACTGCTTAGTTCAAACAACAGACTCAGACATCCTGGAAAAAAGAACTGGTTCATGAATTAGATAAAAGTCCTTTGTTCATCTAGTTAAGTTTATGCCTGATGTTATGCCCTCACTGTTGTGGGCTGTAAAGCACATGCATCTTTTGGGTTTCTTTCACTAAATAATTTCAGAATATATTTTCGTTCTTCATTTTTAGAGATTTGTAGCTGTTATAGTTTCATTTATGTCATTGCAATGAATGACTGCTGCTGCACTCCGTATTTTTTTTCTTGGTTCTTCTCTTATCAAAAAGATTTAATACTTATTTTTTATATAAAAATGATGGCCTACAAGTTCACAGCTAAAGTCCCTTGGATTAAATTTGGTAGAATTTCCAGATATACTCTTTTATTGTAATTTTGAGAGGTAATATCTTTGTCTTATTTCACAATCTCTAGGTCAATAAGATTTTTCATGGCTTGTTTTCCAGGCTAGGTTAAAACGACACAGATGGTGGCACAAAAAAGTACTCAAGACTAGAGATCCCATTATTCTTTCTGATTGGATGGAGGCGTTTCCAAACTATCCCTGTTTTTGCCATAGAGGACCGTAATGGGCGGCATCGCATGCTGAAGTACACTCCAGAACACATGCATTGCCTTGCCACATTCTGGGGTCCTCTTGCCCCTCCTCAGACTGGGGTGGTTGCTATCCAGAATTTTGCCAACAATCAGGTCAGCCTCTTCTTGTTGCTACAAGCTGTCTATAATAAAATTTCAAAGGGGAAATTTCTGTGCTTCTCATGTTTAGAGCATGTTTCACCTCATATCTTTTTTTCTTTCTTCTTTTCCTTTTTGTTTTTTTAATTCTAATCTTTTTTTATGAATTAACCAAACATCCTTTCATTTGATTTGTCAGGCTTCATTTAGGATTACAGCAACTGCAGTTGTACTTGAGTTCAACCATGAAGTAAAGATAAAGAAGAAAATTAAACTGGTTGGTTATCCCTGCAAGATATTCAAGAAAACTGCACTAATCAAAGATATGTTTACTTCAGATCTTGAAGTGGCTCAATGTGAAGGTAAAGAGGTTCGTACTGTCAGTGGAATCCGTGGGCAGGTGAAAAAGGTATGAGTTGAATGAGGAAGTTTATATCCATTTTCTGGTTCTTATTGTGCTTTCTTTGGTTTTTGTCATTCCATATACAGATATACTTGTTTGTACATAATGATAAGCACAACGTCTGTTTTTCTTCTCCAAATTTCTTCTTCCCATTAAATTTCATAATTGTTACTCAGAAAATTGTCAGAATCCTTGATTGTAATTGATGACGTTGGCTCATTATTAATATTTTTTCTTGAGCAAGTGTAGGCTGAGCCTAGTAACTTGTAATTTGATTATATTGTCAGGCTGCTAAAGAAGAGATTGGAAACCAACCCAAGAGGAAGGGAGGGCAACCTAGAGAAGGGATTGCCAGGTGCACCTTTGAGGACAGAATTCTGATGAGCGATGTTGTTTTCATGCGTGGATGGGCTGATGTTGAAATTCCTCGATTTTACAACCCACTGACCACAGCCATGCAGCCTCGTGATAAGATCTGGCAAGGAATGAAAACTATAGCTGAGTTGCGGAGAGAACATAATCTTTCTATTCCTGTAAACAAGGATTCACTCTACAAGGTAATTTGTGATGTGAGGCGTGTAACTTTTTAACAATGGTTTCTTCCTCTGCCCAAAGTTGATGGTTGTGGAATTTTTTAGGGTCATTTGTAATAACTTGAACTTTTTTTTTTTTTTTTTTGACAGGCAATTGGGAGAAGACCAAGGAAGTTCAACCCATTGGTGATTCCTAAGTCATTACAGGCAGCTCTTCCATTTGAATCAAAGCCCAAAGATATTCCTAGCCGGAAACGGCTATTTCTTGAAAATAGTAAAGCTGTAGTCATGGAGCCTCAAGAGAGAAAAATCCATGCTCTTATTCAACATCTTAAATTGATTAGAAACGAGAAGGTATGCATGTGTAGACCAAGAAATTTGAATCCACCGACGCCTAAGTTTAGAATTAATAGTGAAACCTATTCAGCACAATCTAACTTTTCATATTTAGTAATTAGCGTCATTCTTGTTCTACTTCTCTATTTGTTTATTTAGGCACTTAATGTGCTGCTCTGCTATTTCAAGTTGTAAGCATGTCTATATTTATATACTCTATTGGGGTTATGCAGATGAAGAAGCGAAAGCTTAAGGAGGCGCAGAAGAGAAATGAAGTTGAGGCAGAGAGAGCTAAAGATAAGCAGTTAACTAGAAAGCGCCAGAGAGGAGAACGGCAGGAGAGATACCGGGAGGAAGACAAACTAAAGAAGAAAATTCGGGTACATTGAGAGATGGTTACATATATCATTTATATGCCTGACCCCCTCATGCTGGTGCAAGCGATGTGTTCATAAGCGATGGTGTTTGTGAGCAACCGTGATGGCATGCCAATATCAATTCATGGCAGTTGACGTGAAGTAAAAGCATCAATCTTCTACAACTGAATCACCATGGATCCAGCCACCCTGTGATATGAATAGTCTGTTCAATCATGGGGTTGATCATTCAGCATTGTAAGAGATTGGCGGTGATTTTTTTTTTTTTTTTAAGTTTTAGCCATACATAGTTCCACCATGTGATGCCAAGAAATTTACAAATTAGCCGGATTAGAATAGATCCATCGTAAAATATTCTGGAAAAGTTAAATTACTCTAGAAAATTTAGTAGATGTTGAATATAATTCGAGTATCGCGCCAGACAACACAAAATCTAGCGATTTGACTTTGAAAATACAATGCATATTTTTCAGTCCACGTGGGGAGTTTTTTTTTTTTTATGATATAATGCATAAAGCACCGACCATATTTATTTTTGGAAATGAATTCTGTATTTTCTCTAAAATTAAAAATATTAAAACAGCTACCATGGTTAGGTAATACACATGTGTCCAATTCCAAAAACAGCAAAATAGAAAATAAAATAATTCAGGGAATTAGTTTCAACAAAAACCGATTAATCATTTTTTTTTAATATCTCAAAAAGCTGTTGTCTTATTTTATGTGTCATCATTGTCCTTATAGAGTTTTGCTATTTGCAAGACTTGAGAGCTATATATATCAAAATTTTAAAGTGTGGAAAAGTTTGAAAAAATTTTAAAACCACACGATTTTAAAAGACTTACAATTTTAAATTTTTAAAATCATACGCTTTTAAAATTTTCCCGTACTTTTCTACGTTTTAAAATCTTGGATAAGAATATTTATATACATAACTCAAAACACTTTCAAAACTCAACAAAGAGCCCCAAAATAATTCTATAAACCGTAGATATTGATGGCACTAACATGCATCTGAATTTTGTAAATTTTCTTTTATAGCACTAACATTTAATTTTATGTCACTTATTATCTTATTTTTCGATTTTATAGTGGAATTTGCAAAGTTTCAAAAAATCTGGATCAAAGCGTATTTTTGTCAAAATTTAGGAAATAAATAAAATTACATGAAAATTTATATTCCATCACGTGTGCTGAAAATATCCCCTTTTAAAATCGTTTATCTCTGTCATTTTGTCTCTGACAGAGAACAATTGAGCGGATTTGATTGACCTTAGGCCGCGTTTCTCTGCTTCATGAATCATCGGGCCCTTCACAGTTCATACCCTAGAAAAAGGGACCAACTAATAATAATCTTAATACTACTTAAGAAATATTTATACAAATTTTGTGCTATTACTTTTAAGTGATTTAATATTAAATAAATATCCATTATTAAATATTATTTTAACTTTTAATATATACTATTAGATCGTTAGAAGTCAATAGCTAAACATTTGTATAAAACGTTTTAGTTAAAATAACTTAACCTTAAGATAAACTATCAAATCTTTTAAGAAATTTTTTTTATTTATTCAAGAGAGAATGACAAGAGATGGTCCCTTTTTTTTTTCCTTCATATTTCAATTTTTATGACTTGCTGTTTACGTTTTCATAATCAGTAAAACATTATGGGTTTGTAAAGTTGGGAAACAAACTTTATATTCCAATTGATATGGCAATTGAGGTGACATTTTCTTATAGGGTCATGTGATAATTAGTTTTTAAACTTTATTATCTCTTATTCAATTCATAAATTTATATTGGTATCATATATCAATTGATGTTAATACAAACTTTGTAGTATGTGAGTACTCTTTCATAATATAATTTGTTACTTCATACATTGTTGTTAAAATTCAAAATTTTTTTAAAAATAAATAAACAAGTTATTCCAACTTATTATAGGTTTTAGCAAAATATTTTGAAAATCGTAAATACTTAGTGGTAAAAGCAATTTGTTACAATTTGGTTTTGCAAATTGCTTTAATTTCTAGCATTTTGCCTCGTGGGGTCAATTAATTTGCTCCAGAAGAATGCAATAAAGTGATCTTATTATTATTTATCTTAGTTTAAAATATTATTATTGATATAAGAACAAGAAGAACTTGAGCTTATTATAACGTGTAAAATTCATCATTTTCACAGGCTTTTGCTTATCTATAATATAACAACAGATCTTCCAACAAAGCTTTACCAGATTCCTCGCTAATCTCTATGCACATCTTTCGAATTTTGCTTCGGATTTCTAAAGAAGTCTGCAGCCAAAAAAGCACAAGTTAAGTTTATTAAGATTTTCTCAAAATATGAGCTTTTGAAAATCTTAGGCAGGTGAAGTTCAGGATAAGAGAGGATCTTGATCCAAAATTTGAACGAATTAATAAAATAAAAAATTACAAGTATATACGTACTTGGATATCAAAATTAAGGCAGCAATTAAGAGCTTGGATTTTGTAGCCACATTCCCGAGCTAGGGTTCCGACTTTCAAATACCGTTTCCAGGGATGGCGGAACTTGAACCGCCCATGAACCGGTTCCCATTTTGCTAAATTTGCCTGCAAATACACTATCTAAATTAGTAAGATGCTTATTTCTTGGAGAAGGAAAAAAATTAAAAAAGAGAAAAGGAAAATGAATAACATGGAGCTTTTTTCTTTTTCATTCTCCCCACCATTGTCTCTTCACTGCTTTTTGAGTTGAGAACGCTTTTATATTCTTGAAGAAATGACTTATCCTCATTAGATTTCTGATGTTCAGACAATTTAAAGTATTCTCCTCCGAATCCCGAAAAGTTTTGTATTAATGTTTCTGCACTAGTGGTGCATTTCAATGTTGTCAGCAATAAGGTTGTGGAGATCCTCTCCAGTCCAAACAGGGCAAATACAAACACAAACAATGGTAGTAGTTCAACTACCAATAATTATTGTCAATAGCCTGTCATGAGCCATGCGTAAAATTTCATCATCTCGATAGCCAGATAAAAGATATCATGCTGAAGGTCATCATGAAGATAGTCATCCCGTAATCATATCTTGCCCTCAGGCTGGGGCAAAATCGGATGAATGTCACTGTTGTAGCTGCACATGCATTAAATTAATTAACCAAGAAGCATTGAATTATTAATTGTTTAATTATTACTAGAAGTAGTAATTGCTATTATTGATCTGATGAATTTACCATCCCATTATAAAGAGGAAGATTGCTAGTAAAATGGGCTCTCCCGTTGTTAAGGAAGCTCATAATGCATACAAAGGAGTCACACACTCAGCACGTGTGAGTAGAGAACTAGTCAGCAAAGTTAGTTAAGAGTTATGTCAGCTCTGCAAGTTTGTTAAGCATGTCTTACGTTCTGTTTTTATTGTTGAATTTGTTGTGCGCGGAATGCGGAATCAAGCGCACCAAATAATTTTAAAAAAATAAAGGATACAAGAATTACGTGGTTCGGTAATTAAACCTACATCCACGGAGGCAAAAAAGAATAATTGTTTATTTAACAATAAATAGAGTACAATATTTGAGTAACGAATCTCACTTCCCAGAAACCCAAATATACCCAGTACTCTCACACTCTGCAGGAAAGATAAATTTCCCAGACACACTTCTCTCACTTCTCTCAAAAGCTTAGAAACTTATAAGCTTAACAATTTTGGGATACTAAAGAATGAAATAAGTGTCATCTATTTATAGGGAAAATAATGGCACTATTGCACCAACCCCTTTACTATTCCACCTAACCTAAGCAAATAGTCAATGGTGTTAATTTGACAAATTTGCCAACTTTTCATTTTTTCTTCAAATGTTTGGTAGCTCTTTGAAAAATTGCCACATGCATGACTTTTCAACAATTCTCCACCTCGGCGAAAATTTGTCCAAATCTGAGCCGACTACCAATCAATCATCATCCCCAAAGTGGTTGTATCTCTGTGACTGCCTACGTACCCAAAATTTGGGATCAAGCTAACTGTAGTTCAAAATTCCCGAAGGACATAACTTAACACAATCAAAGGATTTAAATTAGTTTCAAGCAATGTTGAAACTTAACTCCAGAAACTACCTTCATCAACATATCTGATGGATTATCTTTGGTATCGATCTTTCTCAACAACACAACATCGCTCTCGATAATCTCCCTCACATAATGATATTTCACATCTATGTGCTTCGTCCGAGCGTGATATGTTTGATTCTTTGCAAGGAATATCGCACTTTGATTATCACAGAAGACCGTAATGTTCTCCTAGATTACTCCCAAATCACCTAACAAGCCTTTCAACTAGATAGCTTCCTTTGACGATTCTTTGCCATGTACTGCCTTAGTAGTGGACAGAGCAATTGTCAATTGCAAAATTGACCTCCAGCTAACCGGACCTCCACCCAATGTGAATACGTAGCCTGTTGTTGATCTTCGCTTGTCAAGGTCTCCAGCGAAATCAGAATCACAATACCCAACACATTGTTGACCACAATCCTTCTTAAATAATAACCCAACATCATTTGTCCCATACAGATATCGGAGAATCCACTTTATTGCAAGCCAGTGACTTTTACCCGGATTGTGCATGTATTTACTAACTATACTTACTGCTTGAGATATATCGGGCCTTGTACATACCATAACATACATAAGACTACCGACAACACTAGCATATGGAACACGAGCCATGTAATTGCGCTCCTCTTGAGATTTAGGACATGAAGAAGAGCTTAATTTGAAATGAGGAGCTAGAGGTGTACATACCAGTTTAGTTTTGTCATCCATACCGAATCTTTCTAGAACTTTCTTCAAATAAGACTTTTAAGTCAACCATACGCTCCCATTCTTCTTGTCTCCACGAATCTCCATCCCAAGTATTCTATGTGCATCACCCAAGTTTTTCATCTTGAACTCAGAACCTAGCTGCTTCTTTAATCTTTCGATCTCATCTCTATTCTTCGAAACTATAAGCATATCATCGACATAGAGTAACAAATAGATGAAAGCTCTATATGGTAGTCTTCTAAAATAAACACAATGATCGCGTTCACTTCTGGTGAATTTCTGCCCTTATATAAATTGATCAAATCTTTTGTACCACTGTCTTGGCGATTGCTTCAGTCCGTACAAAGATTTAATCAACTTACACACATGATTCTTCTTTCCAGCAACTCTGAAACCACAATGTTGAATCATATAGATTTCCTCCTCCAAATCTCCATGTAAGAACGCCGTCTTAACATCCAATTAAGCCAACTCTAACTCAGATTCTGCAACTAAGGCAAGTAGGATACGAATGGAAGTATGTTTTACAACTAGAGAGAAAACTTCATTGTAGTCAATACCTTTCTTTTGAGCAAAATCGTTTGCCACGAGCCTTACATTGTATCGAGGAGTTGTTTGATTCGGAGATCCTTACTATTTGGTGTAGACCCATTTATTGCAAATAGCCCTTTTCCCCTTTGGTAACTTTACAAGTTCCCAAGTCTGGTTTTGATGGAGAGATTTTATCTCTTCCTCTATGGCTAACTTCCACTGATCACTTTCACTGTTGCGTAATTCTTCACCGAAAGTGTTGGAGATGTCATCATCAATAACTGGAAGTGTATAGGCTACCACCATATCTTTAGTAAGCCATCCGGGTTTCTTTATCTCTCTTCTTGGCCTCCTTGTTGCTATAAAATTATCATTATCTACATCATTAATTGTTTCTTCATTTTGTGGGACATCAGAAGAAACAACCTCTTATTCAACTCTTGGTGTCACCTCTATAGTTGAACTCTTCTTTGATGTAGAATTAACTGGTACATATGGAGTTGTATCAAACTCCACCCGCTGCAATATCTCTTTGGTCTTGTTCTCTACCTGCTGATAACTTGAAGCTTTTATCATTGAAGCTTCATCAAATGTGACATTTCTACTGCACATAAACTTTTTGTCTTCGAGATCCCAAAGCTTGAAGCCCTTTACTTCACCTTTGAATACCACAAAGATAGCTTTTCTAGCACGAGGATCCAGTTTACCATCTTTAACATGATAATAAACTGGACACCCGAATATACGAAGGGAATCACAGTCTTGTGCATGCTTTCCAGACCACATTTCCATAGGAGTTTTACCTCCAATTGTAGCAGAAGGCAACCGGTTTACTAAGTGACTTGCGTAGCTCACAGCTTCAGCCCAAAACTTTTTATCTAAACCAGCATTAGATAACATACACCGTACCTTCTCCAGTAAAGTACGATTCATACGCTCAGCCACACTATTCTGTTGCGGAGTATGTCTCACCGTGAAATGTCTTTTAATACCCTCGTTCTGGCATACTTGCAAGAATGGATTAGAAGTATATTCACCCCCATTATCAGATCGTAATACTTTGATCTTTCTGTCAGTTTGAGTCTCCACCAATTTCTTCCATTTCACAGAAATCTCTAGAACCTAATCCTTTGCTCGCATGGTGTACACTCACACACATCTAGAGAAATATCAATAAATGTAACAAAATAATGGCTTCCACCAATTGATGCAGTCTTGGTTGGTCCCCATACATTACTATGAACATATTCAAGGATCTCACGAGTATCGTGATTAGCTGTACTAAACTTGACCCTTGTTTTCTTACCTACGACACAATGCTCACAGAAATTTAATTTACAGGTTTTGGTATCTTTTAAGAGTCCATGCCTCATCAGAGTTTGCAAAGACTTCTCTCCAGCATGTCCCAGTCGTACATGCCATAGCTTGGTGGTGTCACTGTGCGCCTCAACAACATTTACTTCATCAGTTGTACATGCCTTCAAATAATACAGATTGTGACGCCGAACCCCTTGTAGAATCACCATAGCCCCATGTGTAAACTTCATTATACCATCTTCAATGGTAACCTTGTAGCCTTTAGTTTCCAAATCACCCACATAAATTAGATTTTTCTTTAAAGCTGGAACAAATCTAACCTCTTTGAGTTCTCTAACCATTCCATCAAACATTTTGAACCGAATTGTTCTTATCCCCATTGTGCGACAAGGTTGATCATTCCCATCACAACTGCACCAGATTCCAGATTACGAAAATCCGTAAACCATTCCTTAATAGGACACAAATGATAGGTTGCTCCAGTATCAAGTATCTACTCGCTCGAACTAGCCACGTATGAACAAGATCTGATCTGATCTGACCACAAGCTTTCTCGTTCATACGATCCCAAATTTTTTCATCATACAAGTGTCTTTTATTTTTCAGAACAACATCGAAATCGATTTGAATAAGGGCATCCATAACTTCGCGCCTCCACATGCTAAAGTTGATTTTTCCATCAAACTTTTCAACATCGATCTTCTGGTCTCCTATAACAGGTGCTGAATAGCGATTTGACAAATCCCGCCTCCCACCTGAAGTATCTCTTGAAATAGTCTCGGTAGATCTCTCCCCAATTCTGGAAGTTTCACCTTCTACCATTTTTTCAACGAACTATTTCCACTTAAAAAACAGTCTATATGATGTTAATTTCGCGTGAATAAATGCAACAGAAAAGTTCCCAGGAGACTGGACGGGAACTCGGTCCCAATTAAAAATCAGAATCCTTAGACTCTTATCACTTTTGTTGACAGAACTTTCCTAGACATGCAAAAATACACACTACTTACAATAGACTGTCTCCCAAGTACAAATGGCCGTCTCCACCATATTCGTGAACAGTACCGTATATGAGAATAGTACCATATACGTGAACAGTACCGTATCCTCCAAGTACGAACCTTCGGCTCTGATACCACTTGTTGTACGCGGAATGCGGAATCAAGCGCACCAAATAATTATAGAAAAATAAAGGACACAAGAATTACGTGGTTCGGTAATTAAACCTACATCCACGGAGGCAAGAAAGAATAATTGTTTATTTAACAATTAATAGTGTACAATATTTGAGTAACGAACCTCACTTCCTAGAAACCCAAATATACTCAGTACTCTCACACTCTGCAGGAAAGATAAATTCCCCAGACACACTTCTCTCAAAAGCTTAGAAACTTATAAGCTTAACAATTTTGGGATACTAAAGAATGGAATAAGTGTCATCTATTTATAGGGAAAATAATGGCACTATTGCACCAACCCCTTTACTATTCCACCTAACCTAAGCAAATAGTCAATGGTGTCCATTTGGCAAATTTGACAAATTTGCCAACTTTCTATTTTTTCTTCAAATGTTTGGTAGCTCTTTGAAAAATTGCCACATGCATGACTTTTCAACAGAATTAGTAGTTGTATTTAGTTTGTACTTGATATTAGTTTAGTATAAATATTGATGTAAATCTCATTTTTGTAATGAATAAGAGAATTGAAGGAATTCCATAACATTCATCTTCATTTTCTTAACTTCCAAACAGATTTTACAGTCTCTATAAAATTTCAACATGGTATTAAAGCAGCAAACAGAACAAGTTCCAATAACCAACAAGCAAATTCCAGAAACTTAATAACCACAAATGCAAATCAAATTCATAATCAACAAGCTCAGATCAATTTCTCTTTCAATACTCCTATCAAACTAGATAGATCCAACTACTTGCTATGGCGATCACAAGTCTTAGCCTCAATTAGAGGCAATCGTTTGGAAGGCTTCATTGATGGAACAAATCCAGCATCTGATGAACATCTTGTTCTTGCTAGAGCTAACCGATCAACTCAAGAAATTGCCAATCCAGCATATCATAACTGGAGATCACAGGATCAAACTTTGCTTGGATGGCTCTTATCATCGATAAGTGAAGGTACTCTAAGTCTCGTTATAAACTGTGATAGTTCCTTTGATGTTTGGTGAACTCTTGAAAGAAAATTTGGTGTACAATCTGAAGCTAGATTTCTTCAACTAAGATATGAGTTGAACACACTTAAGAAATAATCAATGAGTGTTGAGGATTATTGTATTAAGATGAAATCAATAGCTAATAAATCAAAGAGTGGCTTTAAGCAGTAAATCAAAGACACCAATGTGAGAGCTAGGCCTACTTTGAGTAAATGAACAATCCTTCTTGGATCATCTTTTCCTAGTTTGTTCGACTTCTCAAGCATTGCCTTCAAAAACTGGCATGCTCCAATGAGAACTCCATTAGCGTTTGCTTGCTAATCGGGGGTGCCATTAGCTTTAATTTCTATAGAATCGAAAGCAATGTCTAATGGCTATTGAAATGAGAGACAATGCAAAATACTTTATTTATAAAGTTAAAAGATACTAACTGTGGGAGAGCTAAGTAGCTAAGAGACGGCTTTCTTAGGGGACTTGGGGTCAAAAAGGCTAGCTACCGTCAATAGATGTATGGTGAATCTTGGATATGCAAATCAGGTGTTAACCAATTTGGATATGAAACATTAATACTAGATCTGCAATACATACCAGTCAAAATTGGATAAGGAGTAGTGCTACACGTTCTAATTTTTTTTATTCTAGAAAATTATCCTAAACAATGTGATATCATCAATTAGTTGGTGAAATAATATAATTAATTCATTTTTATTTTGAAAAAAATTACCGCCCACTCAATAAATGACACATTATTTAAAATGAAATTTAGAATACAAAGTTTGAATTGTTTATCATTACTAAATAAAGCACACTGTTATTATAAGTCAAAATTGTTTTACAATGTGAAAACACAATGAGTTTAGAGAGGAAATTAAGGGGAATTTGTCCCTTTTTTCCGTTCCGAGTTGTTATTTGCTTTATTTCCCCTTTATTATCATTACTTTGCTTTAATTTATTCCTACATTATGTGGGAAATTAAATAATTTAGGTACATTGTTTGTACTTATGGTGGATAATAGCATTATCTCACATTTCATCTTCACATATACATTAATCATTTGACTATTATAGAAAGTTGGACTTTTATGTTGACTTATGTATTATATGCTCCTTTAAAACATCTATATGCTTTTAAGTTTCTCTGTATGTTAGCAATTAGTAGGGAAAAAGCCACCGCACTGCTATGGTTTGCTTCAAAGATCACATAGACCCCCTTAGTTCCATAAATACTATTATACACTTTGATTCTAACAACTTAAATAAATATAAATATAGTAATAAGATAAAAATAATAAATAAATGTCATATATAATGTTAAATAAAATATTGCAATCAGCATAATTAATAAAATATCATATATAATGAAAATTATTTTTAATATTAAGTTATCATTAGTCTATCCCGTAGAATTTTATTAATACTAAAATCTATTAATTCAAAAATTGACTTTAAGATTATATTAATATAGACATAATTAAAAAAGATATTATAAATAAAATAATAAAAATTTAATAAATTACTGTGAATGTTAGTTATAATTATTTTAACATTATTAATATACTAAATAGATTTTATTATTAAAAAAATGACATTAATAATGTTAGATAACTTTCCTAATATTCAAAATAATTTATAAATTTTATATATTATATCATTTTAATTTTAGTTTATATTATTTATTATAAAAGTTTATAAAGTCAATTATTGGGTTGTGGTAATAAAGGGTATAATAGTAAACAAGGGATCTATGTGGCTATTTAAACAAACTTTCGGGGTGTAGATTCAATACGGCATCAATGTGATAGATATAAATATTGTAAATTGCACATAGAACTAGTAAATATAAAGTAAAACCAGTAAATTCTTACAAGATTATTAATTATTTAAAAAATTAACATTGTTTCTACAAAGTTTTAGTGAAAAATATTTTATTCATTTACAAAAAAATATTTTCTTTAATTAAACAAAGAAAAATTACTCATTAATTAAACAAAAAAATTATACTAAAAACATGGAATAATTTTTATTGAATTCGTTTAACCATAAATTATATATTTATTCTAGGACATTTGTGTAGTTTTTTTTCTCACTTTCTATAATAATATCTATTTATTACACAAGTTAATTAAGCATAAAGCAAAAAAAAATAAAAAAAAAATCTTATATTACTAGATACATATATGATATATCAATAAAATTAGATCTTATTTTGAGTCTTATGAATATTTCATACAATTTCAAACTTTTTACTTGTACTTATAGACGATGTAGGGTTGTTATTGAGGAAGCGTAAAAAGATGCAAAATAATCTCATCTTACAACAACTATGAAAGATATTAAGATAATATTTTTTTTCAAAATTCGATTTTGAAAATAAATTTCATCCTTAATAAAACATCACATGTATTACATAAATGCAAAATTAACATTATTCAATTTAAATAAAAAATCAATAAATATATAAGGTAATAAACATTATAATGAGTTTTTATTTTACAATTGTGATTTTTTTTTGCAATAAATCTTATATTATTTTACTTATTTTACCTTTTATTCATAAGTTTTAGGCATAATATACAAAATTTATGTTTTATTTTGCACTTAGTTTTGTTTTACTTGTTTTATGTTATATTTGTGAGTTTTTGTTTTATTTACCAATAATACATCAATTTACCAACTTTATAGTAATTTACTTGTTTTACTTTCCTTTTACAAATCTTATGTTCTATTTCCAAAATTTATGTTTTATTTTACAGTTAGTGTTGATTTCCTAGTTTTATATTATATTTGCAAGTTTTTATTTTATTTACCATTACTACATTAATTTACTAGTTTTTTTATTAATTTACTTGTTTTACCTTCCATTTACGAGTCTTATGTTTCATTTCCAAAATTTATGTTTTATTTTGCGCTTAATATTGATTTACTAGTTTTATGTTATATTTCTAAGTTTTTATTTTATTTACTAGTAATACATCAAATTACAAGTTTTATAGTAATTTACCTGTTTTACCTTTTCGTTACAAGTCATTTGTTTCATTTCCAAAATTTATGTTTTATTTTACAATTAATGTTGATTTACTAGTTTTTAGTTATACCTACAAGTTTTTGTTTTGTTTACTAGTAATACATCAATTTACTAGTTTTATATTAATTTACTTGTTTTATCTTATATTTACAAATCTTATGTTTAATTTCTAAAAATTATGTTTTATTTTGTACTTAATGTTGATTTACTAGTTTTATGTTACATTTGCAAATTTTTGTTTTATCTACTAATTATACATCAATTTATCAATTTAATATTAATTTACTCATTTTATCTTCCATTTACAATTCTTATGTTTAATTTCTAAAATTTATGTTTTAGGTTACAGTTAATGTTGATTTACAAGTTTTATGTTTCATTTACATAATTTATGTTTAATTACGGTATTGATATTTATATTTAGATGAAGAGAAGGTAGTTGGTGTTTTTGGAGTGCTACTCTATAATCATTCATTACTTACCATGTATATATGCAAATTATCATGATTGGTTGAGGCATACATATGCATAATTTTTTTTCAAATTATTTTGTATAAATTAATGTGGCATAATAATATTGATTGAATAATTAAACACAAAATGAAAAAAAATAGTCTACTAATAGTCTGAACTCATAAATTTATAACAAAACCTAAAAGTTAGGGCTCTAGGGAGAGCTTTATTTAAGAGTGAATGGGGGGTGAATCGAAAGGCTTTTAATCCATTCCCAAACTTAATGAACCAAAACTTGCATCAATAAAAGGATGAGTAATAATATATCTACAAACTCTTGTACAATTATTTTTTGTACAAACTGATGTAGCATGATTTAATTAGTTGGATTAGATGTCTCTTGGTCCGCATGATTTGTTTTTATTATTTTGTATTTTTATTCAACCAATGAATTAATATCAATTTAGTTTATAAAAAAAACGTTTATATAAGAGTTTGTGATTATATTATTACTCAGAAAGGATATATATTCTTACATTTCTCAGTGTTGGCATTCATGACGATCTGTTTAAGTAGATGCAAATCCACTAGATTTCCCAAGCTAGTAAATTAAATTATGAAGGCAACAAGGAAATTTTCTAATGAATTATATGATCTCAATATTATTTTAACGACAAAGATATAATCAATGATACAAGAAGCTCTTTTCAATAATAGAAGAAAACTAACCAATGTAATACTACTACATCGCAAAAAGACAAGAACACAAATTCAGCTCAATGAACATCAAAACCCTCACTATCAACCTATGGTCGTCTTATATCTAATATGGGTGATAATATATAATACTCTGGGCATCTCATTCTGGTAAGCTTGATGGCTGATGAATTGTAATAACATGTTCGGGTTCACTGATCTTTGAACTTGTTCGCAATGGTGCTTGTTTAGGTTTCTCACTCTTGAATTTTGCAAACGAAGCAAGTTCTTGAACTGATTCTGCAATTTTCTCAGTGCAAGCAACTACATCAACCAATAAAGAAACCACTGTAATTGCCTGCATCACTTCTGAAATTTCAGTTTCCTTGCACAAACTAGTACCGAGCAAGGATTTTAGATTTTTGGCGGCAATTTTGGATTTTGTTATGTGGGAATTGGCAGAGCAAGGTTTTGTCATTGTTTTGATTGAAAATGCCAATTCTTTCAATGCCTTCACAGCTTCAGAACTCATATTTATGCATGCATCTTGCATTTTGCCGCGGATTTCTTCTGGTAACTGCAAGTAATTGATTTAGATCAATCAGCGCACGTCAGTGGCTGAGCCAGAAAATTGGCTCATGGACGGCAACATAAATAATTAATTAAATAATTAATGAAATAAGATATTAACTAACTATGTCATTTTTTAAAATAGTACCTTAACAAATTTAAGGACAAATAGAAGTCTAGATCGTCAATTGCATACTCTGGGGTGTGAACAAATCCGCCTCAGGATTCTTTTTTTCAAGGCTTCAACAATAAATTTTGAAAAAAGGGGAATTTCAGAATTACCTGTGTCTCGGTATTTAGAATTAGATAGCCATTAAGAGATTCAATCCTGTAGGCACAATCGCGGGTTAGGCTTCCAATCTTTAGATACTTTTTCCAGGGATGACGAAACCTGAACTTGCCATGACCAGGCTCCCATCCAGCAAAATTAGCCTGCAAAAAATGTAATTGAATTCTCATTTATTTTTAATTTCATTATGTTGCAAATTTATGTGATTTATGTAAATCAAATTGGTGAATTTTAATCGTGAGAACTCACCAAGGATTCTTCAGTTTGTTTCGAGTTGAGCACACATTTATATCCTTCTAAAAATGTCATCTCCGGTTCCCCTTCTTGTGAAATTTTCAAGTACAGAGGCACAAAAGCTTCAAAGAAATTGGCAAGCTTGTCAATGTTGTTAGCTACCAAACTGTGAAGATCGTCGCCAGCCCAAACAGGGCAAATGAAAATGCAGACAAACAGAGCCGTAAAGATGCCGATGAGAATGGTTATTACTCTTTCATAAGCAATGCGCATCACTTCATCGTCGTGGTAAGCAGAAACAGATATCAAACTGAATGTCAAGATGAATATCATCAGCCCGTAATCGTATCTCGCCTTCATTTCAGGGAAAAATCTTAGGAATGACACTGCTGCAGCTGCATATTATATGTATTGATCACAACCCATAATTTTAATTTCATTAACTTGAAAAAACATTCTTGTCACAGTGGCGGAACCCTGGGGCAGCTGCACCCCCCCCCCCCCCCGGTTCAAAAAATTCAAATGACATATTTTATTTAGTTAATTTAATTTATATATCTTCCCTCTTGGATTAATTATATACATCAAATTCATTTCAAAATAACAAACAGATCACGTAAATAACATTATTTTATAATTTATTAGTTCAATTGCATAATTTAAATGCCCAAAGTCCAGTTGAATCCATTAAAAATAAGGTCTAAACATCTAATTTGATATTTGTTCTGATTTTGCCCAAATGCCCAACTGAATACCAAAATTAAATGTATTATTTAAAAAAAAACAAAAATTTCTAAAACTATATATCTACTCTTCAATCTTCACGATTTAGCTGCCATCTCTTAAAGTCTTTTAGCTTCTTAAGATTTGTAAGGAGAAATATTAATAAGATTAGAAAAGTAGTGAAATAAGATTGTAAATATTTTCCTCGTTAATATTTTATGGCGGTCATTTTGCCCCCCGATTTAATTTCCTGGCTATGCCATTGATTCTTCATTGTAAATTCAATTCAATTTGAGAAAAGTACCTAGTAGGAAGACGAAGAGCCCAAGGAGTATGGGCTCACCCTTTTCTCCGGGGAGGCTTGCTAAGTGGTGAGCACCAAATCCTAGAGCTGAAGCCAGAAATGTAGCCAAGCCTCTGTTTAAACCTCTGCTAAGTGTCCCTCCTGTGACATTATAATGTAGCATCCACAATTTGTTAAACTATATAACGAATTTGCGAGATTTGTAAGTGAGAGGAAAAGGCTTATACCTACAGAGAATTCGAATACAACAACAACAGTCAAAACAGCCCACATAGCAGAGATACCAAAACCTTTATATAGAGGTTCAAAGTAATAGAACAATGATACCAATGCAATGGCTAGTCCCACTTTGAATGAATGAATAATTCTTCTTGGATCTTCTCGTCCTAATCTCTTTGTCTTCTTTGCAAATTCAACGAGTTTGGCCATTAATTTACCAGGCAAGGACTTGATGCTCCCCCGAAAATGAAAGATCATTCCTTCCTTGTTATCAGTATCAACTGTCTGAGATGCCATTCGTACAGTAAATGCTTTAGTTTTTGCAATGGAGGTGTCCCTTTTTATAGATGCAAAGAAAGAGTGTCACGCCTGTGTTAACAGAGAAAGACACTAGTCTAGATGAATCTGTCGAGTTATATACTTGCACACTTTCAGGTGAGATTGAGAAAATTGTTTATTCGCATGTTTTGGTGCGTAGCTAGCTGTCATTGACTCATTTGTACGTGCCCTTAGACCAGGGCCGGCCCAAGGACATGTGACGCCCTCGGGGGAAAATATGAAACGCGGCAATGAAGGAAAGAAGAGTGAAATGGACAGTGGCTACCATGTTTGTGCGACACATGTCTTTCCTATAGTATTTAAAAGTCTCACCTAGAATGGTCTCGGTTGACCCCGTGGGAGTTGGTTGTACCCAACTCCAAACTCTGATTCATGATAACAAAAATGCCGATATTACAAACCCCTTTCTTCTTCGTCCTTCTCATTTTTATCTCCCACTCAGGCACTCACACCTTTCTGTCTCACTGACAATACTCGCTCATTTCTCCATGTTTAACACCTTATTTCATCAATGATCATTATCCTCTCTCTCAAACCCTCATTTAGCACACCACAAATTTAAAAAGAGAAAAAAAATATAAAAACAGAAAATTGTATTGACAATTGTGTTCTTTATTTCGTTAGCACCTACTATCTTGTTAAAAATTTTTAAATTGATTTTTTATGCCTTTGAATTAAATTCCTTGGTCCACCATTGGATAAGGCCATAGAAAACTGACTAAGTTTCCTAAGGGTGTTTGTTTTCTTAACTTAATGATTTAGAATGACTTGACTTAATTAATTAAATTAATTATAAGTGTTTATTTTATAACGGGGTGTAATACCCTAATTCTTCTAAGGGTATTTAAGTCTTTTTAATTATTAGTGATCTTTTTACCCTAGCATAAAAAGAATAAGATGTCTTTCCCATTAAGAGAGAGAGAGAGAAAGAGAGATCGGCTAAGATTAAAAAAAAGAGAGAAAAAGAAGAAGAAAGTATTTTTCTTGGTTCTGTCGTGAGCAACGCATGAGATCAAGTTGCGTCTTTTGAATTGGATATTGTTGAGAAAAGATTGGCGGTAAGTTTTAATTCTTAATTTTCATTAATTTGTTATGGAGAAACATGATTAGATATTTGCAACAGAAGTAGAAACCTAAGATTTTGCAGAAAATATACTAACACGGTGTTATTTCGAAAATCATAGGAATTTGTCAAATTGATTTTGATTATGAACTTTGGATAAGTTAAACTAGACATCTTATAGAATGTTTTCAAATTTGTTTTAAGCTAATCGGATGAGATTTCAATTAGTTACGATTTTTCAAATTCAGGTATGAAAACTTGGCAGTTTTTTATTTTAGTGAAGAACATAAATTACGAAATTATTTTTACCATAGCTAGACTTCTTCAAAAATTATGAAATTTGGATCAGTGATTTTTATATATGTCTAGTGTGATTCTATAAATTTTCATGATTTTATGATAAAACAATAAATTGTTTGTATTTTTAAAGCAAGTATGTTCAAAATAGAAAATTGTTTGGCAGTATTGATGATGTATGAAACGTAAATTATTTTCAATAGTTTTTGAAGGAATTAAGTTATGAAATGTTTATCAATGAATTTTCAATATGTCAGCATATGGTCTGTAAAATTTGAGATTCTTTCAATAAGGGAATATTTTATTAAAAATCGAAGAACATAGACTGTTCTGTTTTGAGGGCCGAATATTGAGGACATTGGAGGTTGAGTTTAGAAGCTGTTTAAAATGAGATATTTGAGGACATTAGAGTTTATGATTGAGAATTGATTATATCTTATGAGAATTTTATTGATGATTTTAGGTTAATAATTGTTGTGCGCGGAATGCAGAATCAAGTGCACCAAAATAATCACAGAAAAATAAAAGACACAAAATTTAATGTAGTTCGGTAATATGCCTACATCCACGAGAGTAAGAGAAAATAATTATATAACTAGTAATTATTAGAGTACAAAATTTTGAGTAAAGAAAACTCACTTTGTAAAACTCAAATACACCTAGTACTCTCACATACCTAAAAGGAAAAACCTCTCAATTACAAACTCTCCAATTGCTCACTTTCTTTACAATTCTACAATTGAATTGTTTCTCTCTCAATTTTGGGATGCCATAGAATGAAGAAATGGCTTCAATTTATAGGCTTCAAACTTGCACTATTCCACCAAACCCAAGCAATTTGTCAATGGCGCCCATTTATCTCAATTTGACAAAAATGCCAACTTTTGCATTTTTCTTCATTTGGTTGGTGGCCTTTTGAAATTTAGATGCTACATGCATGTGCCCAACATTGATTTTTTTTTCAACAATGATATCAGTATGCATTTGTTGCATGATGATGCTAAGAGGTAAGTAAACTAGACTTTTAAATGAATCACAATAAACAATATATATGTTTGATTGGTCTGAAAAGCCTATTTTTGATATGTATGAATATGGATTTATAAGTCTCTGCCCATATGTTTATGTGATGTGTTATTATGTGTTGAGTGTGATTATGTACATGGGCATATGTATGTGTGAAATTTCATTGACATAAGCACGAAAATGCATTAAGTTTTCTATGACTGAGAAAGTGGATTTTAACAAATGAAATTTACGGTTTATGAGATTTTGCATTGGGGACCACCTCTTGAAGTTGTGTGGGGGTCACCTCTTGAGACTAGCGGGGGCCACCTCTCAAGGGTTGATGTGCTGCGAAGTGCCACGCACAGTGCAAAGTTTCACATTACAGGATATGTATTTTGTTGAAAGAAAATGTGAAAGTTTGAAAATGACGGAAAGAGATTTTTATAAATTTGTTTCAAATATTTTGAAAAGATCATGGCATATCAACCATTTGTATTATGTATAAGTATGTATGTATTTTGGTATAAGAAAAACTAATTTGCTTATTGAGTTTTGTACTCATTATAGTTTATTGTGATTCAGTTCCCAGAAGTTATGATTGATTTATGATGAGCAATGAGGACTTGAATTGAGGACGATAGATGGTTTGACCAAATTTTTAGATTATTCCGCTGCCTATTATATTTGAGGCTTGAATTGTTATCAATTGTAAGGAGATATCCTAGTATGCAAGGGAGTTGTGGTTAGATTTGCCCTCAGAGTTCGTGATGGGTGTTACACGAGGATTTTATTTTATAATGGGAAAATCCCTAGGTTTTATACAATAGCCCATTTCATCCCTACTTTTTAAATAATATTCGAAAACATCCTTTCGTTAATTCACCGTATTTTAATGTTATTTGCTAATAATTTATTGAGGGCAAAATAAGATATTCAATTAAAATGATACAAAATATTTTAAATTAAAATTTTTACAAAATTAAACAATACTAGAAAATATGAAAAATTCATTAATTTTTTTTAATGAAGCCAACGATGATATAGTTTGATATAGCCAGTGAATTATTGTCATAAGCAACAATTATAATTAACACAATGTCTTTAAATCATTGGAAGAAAAATTCAAAAATACTACCAACTTTTACGTGCTTGCACTGTGCTGAATATCTTATTAATCTTCAACTCAATTCAAATCATTTCACCAAATTTGAGCATGCCACATGACTAGTATTCTAGTAAACACCAAATGTTTCAATATAATACAGAAACAAAAAAAGACAGTCTACAACGGGTAGATTGTTGTTGTATAATTTTCAGCAATTTATTTTCATGTCACAAAAACTCATCTCCAATTACAGTTGCATCATGCATCCTTGCTGCCATAGTAAACACAACTCTTATAGTTAAATCATATCTTTCTTTTTTTTTTTTTGTGTAGATGAATGTTTGTCGTCTAAATCATACATTTTCTATCATTACGGTTAGAATTTCAGTATCAACAAACACAATTTCCATCCCATAATAATAATATAAAGATGTCCTTTTACACACATCCACATTATCATTACCTAGTATGAAAGTAAAAAAAAAAAAAAACCGCTACTTAATATAGAAGCAAAAAGAATTAATTCAACTCATGTTACGATAACTGGTGAAAACACCATTGAAATTTCTTTGAAATGTCATTATTTGAAATAAAAGAATGATTATTTGAGAAATATGTCACATCAATATTAACTCAACTTGCTTCCGAAATTTATTTTGAACTTTACTATCATTCTTTTTTTACCATTCTTGTCTCCTCAAGTCGGCTGACAATGTAATTAGAGAGTATACTTATACGAATATGAAAATGTGATTATTTTTTGTACTTAAATCTAGGGTTTATAGGGCTTTTATGGCGCCAAAATGAAGAGTGGAGGGCAGCAAAATTGAAATAAGTGCAAAATGATAGCTTGAAATAGAAGTTTTTCATCTTTTTTGGGATTGCATATTTAATAGGATTAGATAAAAATCATTTCTAGTTACGTGTCAGCTTTTATTTTTTTTAATTTTCTCTTAATTGAAAATCATATTTTGCCCTCAATGGATTACTAGCAAATGATATTAAGCTAACAGTGAATTAAGAGAATAATGTCTTGGGCTATTATTTAAAAAATATGGATGAAATGAGCTATTGCACGAAATCCTATGGGTGAGAAATATTTTTTCCTTTTTATAACTTAATGAGACTTTTCAGATGATTTTGATGGAATAAAATAAGCCATCTTTTTTTTCGCTTTTTACTAAATGTAAAAATATAACTACTTTATTATTAGTTTTCCTTACCTACTCCCAAAATCCACGCATCATCTACCCAACTAATATAAACTCATTATTATTATTTTTTTGGCCGACATCCCTCCTCATTTTGCTATTACTTCACTCGTTAAGTTCTTGAATTTTCCATGCATTATCAATAGTCATAAATATTATTCTGAAGCTTTTTATGTAATTATACAACACGTATTTATAAATTTTTTTTAATGAATTGGATTCTAATTCATGCCTTAGTGTGTGATTCTAGGTTTAGGTCATTGGGGTAAGGAAGTGCTCTATCATTGTCCAATTTATATTGCTTTTGCTTATAATTTTAACATTTAAATTTGATAAGGGTACAAATGTAAAAGCATAGGTTTTCAATTTTTTAAAGTTAAAAAAAAGTTAACACTTATTTTAAGATATTCAGACAATAAATAAACATGTTATTCAAATTTAGAAAATAAATAAACATGTTAGTTGGATTCAGACATTCAAGGCCTATTCACAATTGAGATTACTTCGATCTATTCAGATTTTAAATAAAAAAATAAACGCCACCTAAGAGTAATTTGGGGTAAATGCTCATTACCTCTCTATAGTTTGTAAAATGCCTTAAACACATCCTTCATTCTCAAATTTCCCTTAATTTGACAATTTTATTCTTGATATAAATTTGGATAATAATTCAAATAAATGAGACAAATTATTAATGAATATTTAAATTATGAATGATTAATAAAAAAATATTTTCACTATTATTCAAATTTACTCTGTAATGTAATAATCATGTAAAATGAATTTGTCTAAAAGAGAGAATATTTGAAAACAAATGATAAACAAATTTCTAATTTGAAATATTAGAGGTAATTATCTAATTTTCTAAATTAAATTAGAAGATATTTTAAAAATTCATTCATTTTATTAGAATTTAGTGTTGATCAGTATGTAACATACAAAAAATATTAATTTGAAAGGAATTAAGTAATTAGCAAGCTAAAAATTATTTATATTATAATTTTTTTTTAAGATAAGTTAAAATTTTACTTGACAGAGAGAAGCATGAGCTAGGAATGATGCTTGTTAGACGGATGAAAATTAATCTTAATTTGCACATATAGTCAATATGAGATAAAGAATTGGTTTTAATTTCCGTAGGAGAAGAAAACTAATTTACAGTACAAATATAATACTAATACACTGCAAAAAAACAGAACCCTTCTGTCGTTGGCTAGTGGTACATTCATCACAAATTCACCTCAGTGAACATCAGAACATACAAAATTTATCATCACCATCAATGTATCAAGCTATGGTTTTATATATAATGTATTATATGGTTGATAATTAATACATAATACAATGAAGGCAATAAGGCATCTCATTCTGGTAAGCTTGATGGCTGATGGATTGTAATAACATGTTCCGGTTCACTGATCTTGGAACTTGACCGCGATGGTGCTTTTTTAGGTTTCACACTATTGAATTTTGCAATAGAAGCCAGTTCTTGAACTGATTCTTCAATTTTCTCAGTGCAAGCGACAACATCAACCAACAAAGAAGCCACTGCAACTGCTGGTATCAATTCTAAAATTTCAGTTTCCTTGCACAAACTAGCACTGAGCAAGGATTTTAGATTTTTGGCAGCAATTTTGGATTTTGTAATGTGGGAATTGGCAGAGCAAGGTTTTGTCATTGTTTGGATTGAAAATGCCAATTCTTTCAGTGCTTTCACAGCTTCAGAACTCATATTTATGCATGCATCTTGCATTTTGCCACGGATTTCTTCTGGTATCTGCAAATAATTGATTTAGATCAATTAGCATACATCAGTGGCGGAGCCAGAAAACTGACTTATACGGGGAACATAATAATTAAATAATATGTTAACTATTATTGGGAGCAATTATGTCACCAACTATGTAATTTCTTAAAAATAAACTTAAGGGAAAATAAAAGTCTACCAGGTGAATTGCATACTATGTGCAGTGAATAGATTTGTCCCTGTCACACATTATTTTTTTCCCTAGAATTTAACAATAAATTTTGGAAAACAGGGAATTTCAGAATTACCTTGGTCTCAGTATTTAGATAGCCATTAAGAGCTTCAATTCTGTAGGCACAATTGCGGGTTAGGCTTCCAATCTTTAGATACTGTTTCCAGGGATGACGAAACCTAAATTGACCGTGACCAGGCTCCCATCCAGCAAAATTAGCCTGCAAAAATACAATTGAATTTTCATTTTTTTTTTGGGCATCAAGTCACAAATTTATCTGATTTATAATAAAACTGGTGAACTTAATTACGAAAACTCACCAAGGATTCCTCGGTTTGTTTCGAGTTGAGCACACATTTATATCCTTCTAAAAATGTCATGTCCATTTCTCCATCCTGGGGAATTTGAAAGTATAGAGGCCCAAAACCTTCTAAGAAATCGGCAAGCTTATCAATGTTGTTAGCTACCAAATTGTGAAGATCAGTGCCAGCCCAGACAGGGAAAATTAAAATGCACACACACACCGCCGTGAAGCCACCGATGAGAATCGTTGATACTCTCATATGCGCCATGTGCCACACCTCATCGTCACGGTAGCCGGAAACAGATATCAAACAGAATGTCAAGATGAATATCAGCAACCCGTAATCGTATCTCGCCTTCATTCGAGGAAAAAATCTGACGAATATCACTGTTGAAGCTGCATATATATATAAATTTCACACAAACCAATTAGACGGGGACGGGAAATATCACCCAGTAAACACCAAAGGCAGGTAATAAGTTGACCAACTTGAAATAACACTCTTGATATACATTGTGTACGCAAATTTATTTTAGATAATTACCTAGTAGGAAGACAAAGAGCCCAAGGAGGATGGGCTCACCCAATTTCCCGGAGAGGTTAGCTAAGTGGTGTGCACCAAATCCTAGACCTGCTGCCAAAAATGTAGCCAAACCTCTGTTTAATCCTCTGCTAAGTGTCCCTCCTGTTACGTATATAAAAATAATTTAGCACCCACAATTTGTTAAATCATATGTCAAAATTTGCTAGATTTATGTGTAAAATGGGAAGCCCTTACCTACAGAGAACTCAAATACAACAACAACAGTCAAAACAGCCCACATGGCAGAGACACCAAAGCCATCATAAAGTGGTTCAAAGTAATAGAACAATGAGACCAAAGTGATTGCTAATCCCACTTTCAGTGAATGAATAATTCTTCTGGGATCATCCTGTCCTAATTTCTCTGTCTTCTTTGCCAATTCAATAAGCTTGGACATTGATTTTCCAGGCAAGGACTTGAGGCAATGCCAAGCACGAGAGATGATTCCTTCCTTCCTATTATCAACTGGCTGAGATGACATTTCCATGGCGAATTTTCAGAAAGGACAAAAGAGCTTTATTTTTCGGTTTTTGCTGTGGAGTTGTTACTGCTTATAGATACTGAAGAGTGTCACGCGCACAGGCAATAGTTATGACTCTTTATAAGCTTGTGTTTATAGGTGAGAAAAATGTTTGAGGACAATTGAAAATGTCATTTTCACACATTTCACCGAGGTAAACACGGTTTGGTGTGTAGCTGGCTGTCAGTTGATGTGTTGCGGAGCATCCAAGAAAGTTCACTCTGCAGAAAGAGACTTAAAGGTAGAAGGTTATTTTGGACTTTAGGAGAATGATTTTATATCCTAAAGGAAAATGATAATCAAATTAAACAATGACAGAAGGGTGATAAAATTATCGATAAGTTAGTGCGAGTTTATTTATATTTTTTAAATTAAATGAGTAAATCGGTGTCAATTTATTCTTACTTTATTATCATTTTGTTATATTTTTCTGTCTGAATATCATTTCAATGTTCCAAAACGTAACACAGAATTTGATACGTTTAACATTTTTATTAAATAAATATAATGAAAAACTTGTGATTTGTACTTAGGCTCCTTGGATGTGACTATCAATTTAATTTGAGTCTAGAAAATTAAGGTGATTTTGTTCTATTAATATCTATTTTACAATTGAAACTTTGATCTCATAACAACAATTATTATGGCTCTCTAAAAACTAAATATTAAAGAAAATCACAGTCACTATCATAAGTCTTCTGGCTTATGTCATGTACAAGCAACAAAATTGATAAATAATTTTATTTTTATCTTTTAGTAGCACAAGATAGAATAAAGAAAAGCAAAATTTGAACTCCTCAGAAGACAGGGCGCCCACCTGCCTCTGTGTCCTGCTCTCTCTCTCTCATCCGTATCCCTATCGTTAAAGATTTTTTGAGTTGTAAACAACATTGAACTGAAAGTGACCAACTTTCATCTTGCTGGCGTTAGGTTTGAAAATAACTATAGTATTTAAATGTCATTCAACTAGTGAAAACGACAACCTAATAAGAGCAGCTTTAATTCTATTTCTTATAGCCCCCACGCCTATAAAAGAGGAGAAATTTTCTCCTCAAATGTAGGTGTCAACCGGAGCCTTAGTCATCGATTAGTGATTACGTATCTGAAAAATAAAATTTTCTTTATATTCTATATATAAGATAGTTGTGAACGATTATTATATGAAATTTCTATGATATGTTGACCTAATGATCAAAAGTTCAAATTTTGTATTTGGTTTGATGTAATATTTGATGTGTCACTTTGTTAATTCATAAGTTCTATAAGACACCATTAATAAATAAATAATCACATAATTAATTAATTGAAATACGAGATCGAGATGTGCATAATAGGTAATGTCACTTTAGGGGAAAATAGCAGGCTAGAAGTCTCAGTTGGATTTAAGTTATAAATGGGCCTCATCCTCAAAATCTAGTAGAAGCAATGAGTAGGCCTGGCCTCTAGACACCGCTCAAAATTTCTTGTAAAATCCATTATTTTAATTGAAATTACCTAAATAACCAAAAATAATTTAATTTATTTCTTTTTTTTTAATGAAAATTTAATTGAAACAAGAAAAATATTATTTAACAAACGTTTTACACCCACACCATTTCATAATTTATATTTATATTTAATTAAAAGTTATTTTTTGAGAAAATTATAAGAATTTACAGTTATGAAAATAGAAATTGTGTGATAAAATGAAAAATAAATTAAGATTTTAGGATTTGTATGTATTTCATAAATAAACCTTATGAAAATATAGTTAATTTTAGTATATAGATTTGTATTTTATAACTAGGCTTATTTTAAAAACTAAAATTCAAAAGAGGTGTTATAAGGATTTGAAAGGGATGTTAAAAACTCCAATGATGAGGAATTTTATAGTGCAAGTTAAACTATTGCACTCCTCCAAAAATTTCTTAAAACTCTTTGAAGCATTTTATTACTTTGACCTCCATTAAAAGTACATGAAAGGATTAAAAAAAGAAAAGTCTAATGAAACCCACTTTTTTTTGTAGCAAAAACCCAGTTATAAGAGAGAATTAATTTCTTCTGCTAAAATTCTGTACATTCACATGTTATTTGTATTTTTTTTTCTTGAAATTTGTTTACACCCGCATATCATAAGTCCTAACTTAACAACATTAATCTTTTTTAAGAATTTGAAATTGAGGAGAAAATTATCATGCAAGCAGAAGGATTGATGAAAAAAAAAAAGTAAGTTTTTCTTTAATTGTTTTTCATTATTATTTGTGAACAATTTTTTTTATTATGTTCGATTGTAATTATGAGAAAGTTGAAGAAAAAAAAAATGTTGAAATGGTGTTCAAGGAGGAATAGCCATCATTAAGGTTGTTTTTTTTTATCATTAATGAAAGTGTTATGAGAATTGTAGTGTTTTTAGTATTTTAATGGGTGATTAAAGAAAAGGGGTTGGTAGAGACTAGAGAGTTTCGAAAAGATGCCAATAGTCCAACTCCTATGGTGCGTATGATTCCATGGGCTTTCGGCTTGGCCATTTACAGTAGTATGATATGGGCCTGCTGATGAAAGCCAGGCAAATGTTGTAAATGAAACTGAAAGCATTGTTAATAATTTGATGTGTTATCAAAATCCAGAGTGCTACTAGATTAATGTATCTAAATATGATGATTGAACAATGTTCTGTCATTTTTTATTTTATACTTACACGGTGGGATATATAGTTTGCATATCAAAATATGATATTTGACATGTTATTTATCGAGAGAAGTTATAAATATGATGATTGAACAATGTTCTGGAGGCTGCGAATTTACTAAAAAGGCCATGCTTAAATATAAGTGGAACGTATTTATTATCCAATCTTAAGATGGCAAATAAGGATTGGAGGATGGCAATTACTCTTCTTGAAACTAGCATTCTTAGAACTAAAGAGAGGAGGCGAAAAGATGGGAAAAAGTTCTTTGTTCTTGCTTGTTCTTAGCTGAATCCTTTGGAGCCACTAGAGTCCTTAGATATTATGGGTGATTGTTTTACAGTGTTTACTTTTTGTTTCTAATTTTTTTTTATACAGAAAACTAATTTGAAATCTTTTAGATTTATCATTGAATTATTGAGTTGATTGCTTTTAATATTTCCATTTTATCAAGATAAGCCACAGTTTATATGAAATGGGTGATAAATGTAAAGAATATTTACATTTGGTTTAATTAAACTAAGTTGTATTTTGCAGTAAATTACTTTAGGGATGTGTTAGTAATATTAAATTTTAATTAGAATTAGAATTTACAAAATATTATTTAGAGTGTAAATAAGTCCACTCTTTGATTAATGTTTGAAAACAACCTGTTACTCTTTGTATATGGGTGATTATTGCTCTCTTATTTCATGGACATTGTGATCACTAATAACCAGTGCTACACCCTTCATCGAAAGAGTAGTTTACAAGCAATGCTATATGTCACGGCTTTACAAGGCACTATCATAATCTACATATTGATTGAAATAATTTAGTATTAACAGCAATGCAAATTTCGACTTTCAAACTCGTTATAAGCTCCAAAACAAATACCAAATTTCAAGGAAAAAATTATAATATATAAGAGATCAGTTCAATGACATATATAGTAGGATCAGTGGACTAGCACTTCTATAATCCTCCAAGCAGACTTCTAATTTTTTATTGTTACTTATTTTAAAATAAAATAATAATGTTTATGTGCGTATTTAAATCATTTTATTTCTTTGTTACATTTGTCTTTTGAAGAATCTTAAGCATCCCACTATATCAGGTGCTGGAATGAAATCTTTGGTGGGTCTCAGTGTTTATGATGCCAAATTATATTCTCTTAATTCAATCATAAAATATTTCAATATCTTACGACATTTTGGCTGAAAAGTTGCGCATTGAGATGCCGATGAACCTAACTTCAATATTTTTCTTTCAAAAGTTCCTCAAAGTTTAATAATAAGCTCCACTTACGCATGCCTAAGGCTAAGAATAAGGTACAAAGAGGAGGAAATTATTTTTCTAGCTAAGTGACTAAGGCAGTGCATTATACTTTAATGTTAAGTCAGAGGCAACTCAACCACATGTATTTTGTTTAAAAGACAAATATAGTTTCAGAGTATAATTAATTAAACTGAAAAAGATAGTTACACCCTCAAAATTCAGGAAAATGGTTATGGAGATCTTTAAATTTTTAATAAGAGATACAAAGATCCCTTTATGACCATAATACTTATTGAATTTGGTAACTAAAATGTTGATTTTAAAATTTTTTAGTAAATGTAAATGCAAATATAAATAAAATAATATTAAAATATAATTTAATATTTAAAATAATTTTGAAAATATAAATTTTCATATATTATTTTAATAAATATATGTATTTATTATAAAGAATTTCAATAAACCTTTGGGTTAAATAGATTTTACACTTAATAAAATATATCTCACATATCAGTAATATTAAAATTATTTAAATAATACTCAAAATAATTTAAGTTTTTATATATTTATTTTAATATTGCATTTCTATTTATTGTAAAATTTACTTTAATATAATAAAATATGTCTAATAGATTGTAAAATATGAAAATATTTTGTTATAACATGGAAATTATTTTAAAATGTATATAGTGTTAAATTTATTGTAATACTATATTTCTATTTATTATAAAAATATAGGAGTCAAGTTTTTTAGTTAATGAGTTAAAAGGTATTATGATAAAAAAAAATTTTGGTATCCCTTATTAAAAACGTACTGTTTGCATGATTATTTTCTCAAACTTTCAGGGGTATATCTATACTTTTTCCTTAATTAAAATACCAAATCTTGAACTTTTGTGTAAAGTCATTTTTTCAGCACTAGAAGGAAAAAGAAGTGGTGCTTATCTCACTTTGTTGAATTTTTATTGTGTTTGGTGAAATGGGTTTTCACTATATATGGATAAGAATTTTCGTTTTCAGGACACGTCAAGGCTTACCCAAATGGTGACATTCCCTTCAAATGTTAAAATAGTTACAACGTTGACGCTTTTGAGTTCAATTTTTAAGCTTTGTCTAATTACAGCCAAAAAATGCATCACATATCCGTTTGGAATTTTCTTTTCGGCTTTTGTTATTTGCAATAAAGGCTGCCTTTATGATTATTGCCCACTTCAAGCTTGATTGAATTCATGTTTTCAACATAATCCAGTTCCGAATTTTCTTGAAATCCTTTCAATTTTAATGTTCAATGTACCTGAAGTTTGGCTTATTGATTGACTATGAAATTTCGGCTTCAACTTGAAAATCCAGCGTTTAATAAAGTGGTAATTGAGATAGACATTTGAAAATAGGAGGAAAAAAGAAAGAAAGAAAAGTAATTGAGACAAAATGAGACCATAGCAGTTCAAATAAACTTCATCAGTCGGAAAAGTTCTATTGAGCTTTTAAAAATTTTGGAATATCTAGTAAAGCTTTTAGAGATTTTGTAAGAATACAAGTTGCATGTGCATTTTTGTCTATGTATAATTAAGATTTAATAAAATTTATTATTTTTTAATGACCAAAAGACTCTTTTTATTAATATGACTTTTTGAATTAATAATAAAATCTCAGAGATTTTTGGTAATAGTCTTATGGTGTGTTTACTTGTGGGTTTGGGGAATGGGAATGAAACCTATATTTACTTGGTAAAATGTAATTTGAGAATGAGAATAAAATATGTGGGTCCTACACAATTTGAGAATAAGGAATGAGAATCTCATTCCCATGGGGGGGTTGGGAATGAAAATGTGGGAATGAGAATGAAACATAAATTTACTTTTCTATCCTTCTAATTTTTTCATATTTCCTAAATTACCCTTATTTAAATCACAAATAATTTTATTATTTTAAATGTCATTAATTATTATTATTATTAAATTTTATTAACTTTATTATTTTAGTTATTATTAATTATTATTTTTATTTTTATTAATATTATCATTATTAACAATAAAAATAATGATAAAAATAATAATTAATAAAAATAATTAATTTATCATTATTAAAAATATTATCCTTATTGTTGTTATTATTATTATTATTAAAATTAAATTTTATTAACTTTATAATTTTAGTTATTATTAATTATTGTTATTAGTATTATTAATATTATCATTATTAACATTTATCATTATTATTATTATTATTAAAATTAATAATAACAATAATTAATAATAAATAAAATAATAAAGTTAATAATAATAATAAATGTTAATAATGATAATATTAATAAAAATAATATTAACACTAATTAATAGTAACTAAAATAATAAAGTTAATAAAATTATTATTATTAATTTTATTTTTTAATTAATATTATTTTTATAATAATATTTATACATGTATCTAGTCAATGAAAATTATATTATTTAATATTATGAGTATTTTGGTAAATTAATTCTCATTTCCATTCCTCGTTCCTATTTATTTTGCTAAGTAAACACATCAATGGCATTCCAGCATATTCCCATTTCCATTTATTTTTGTCAAGTAAACATTAGAATCTCATTCCCATTACTCATTCTCATTCCAGCTCATTCTCATTCACAGTCCATTCTCATTCAAGCTCATTCCCATTGTATGAAGTAAACGCATCATTAATTTATAGCTTTCATCTAATTTTCTAGGCTCGTTTACTTTAATAAAAAAAATTAAAATATAGACTTTGAACGCCTTTGCTTTTCAAGGCAGCATAAAGAATGATGAAGGAATATTGTCAATTGTGGACAAGATCAGTCTACGGTTTTCTAGAAATAAAGTGATATATGAACAAGTCAAAAGATTAATATAAAACAAACATTTGCTCTTGAAGTGGTTGTCCATTTTAACATGTAGTCTTCATCACATGATTTTGATTTCAATTTGGCCCACTTGAGGCTTTAAATGGAAGCAATAAGAAGTCTATGTAAATTGTCTTTAGTAGCTTAGACGATTAAAACTCTCTTAGTAAGCACAAGAAGTCAAAACCTAGCACCAAATATGTGATAAGTGTAGTAATGTATTAAAGTGATACATGCACTAACAAATCATTGAAAAGCATCTGCAAATTTCTCCATCCTTGGTATGAAAAAAGGAAAAAAAAACTTTTATATTGAAATTGGTATTAAAGTCTCTGGTGGAAGACAACTCAAATCCCACCTTTGCCTTTGCTTTTTGCACTGTTTGTTCTGTTCATCACTTCTTAATTAATGTCATCTTGTGTGGTTTGTATGAACACTGAATCCACTAACAATTTTAGAGAAGTTCTGATTTCGTACGTAACTAGACATGAAACCCGATCTATTTCCATTATACAGAGCGTAATTAGAGGAAAAAAAAATTAAACTTATTACAAATTGCAAAGTCATAAAACAATCAATAAATTGGCAAATTTTGAACTCTACAGTCACTACTAGCTGGACATGAGCTGTTGATGCTTGTTATGGAACAAATTGAAAGGCCGGCGCTTATTATGATTATATTCTGTTTTACATGTGCAAAATGTGCAAGTTGGATTGACCTCGGCCTGTAAATCAAGTGAAAAATTGGGAACTTGACAACGGTTGTCTCCTAACACATTCTCACTGTTAATTAATGTTATAACTCTGTCCTTTTTTATTTTTATTTTTATTTTGATATTAATACCCTTACAACAACATTAGAGATATTATTTAAAATAAAAATTATAAATTTACTAAGTAACTTGTTTTTTTATTTTACTTTTAAATTTATTAAGCAAATGTTGAGTCAAATAGAAATAAAAACTTCTAAATTTATTAATAAATGTTGAGAGTATATTTTAAAGTGCAAATAGTCCTGCCATTAGTTTTAATTTGAGCCAAGGTATAATAATATTAGGAATCCTAACAATTGAGTTCTAACTGATGTAACATTTATCTAGTGGATGATAGAATATTAATTTTATTAATTATGAAATTTACTATTAAATAAATGAATGCCACGTTACAATTGAGACTCAAGTTGGAATTCAATTATTAGAATCTCAGTCATTATTAATTAATATAAGCTAGTAATTAAAATTGGAAGAGACAACTTCAATGTTAAGATACAAACTGGACCTCGATGTTAAAATACATATGTGAGCTCTACTGTCTAAAGCCTCTTTAGTGAAGTACAAACTCGATCTCAATATTAAAATACAAGAAAAACATAGACAAAATCTTCCCGCACATATTTTTTGATTCTTGATTCCAAACCCCATGAATTATAATTTTCAAGCTATTTCGCAGTATCAATCACCGGTGTCAAGCCACTAAGAAAGGCAAATTCCACGAAGCCCATCACGACAATATTGGTAAGCGGCATCTTCTGCAAAGTCCAACATCACAACACTGGCGAGAGACTTTTTAGGACCAAAAGTCTAAGCCAACCAATATCATGTATTCATAACTTATGGGTTCTTTCCATATTTAAACTCATTTCTCTTATATATATTTCATACATTTTATACATAATAAAATAACCAAAAGGGAGGGGGAAACTCTTTCATAATTTTAAAATTTATTTTTGCCACTCGCCTTGTTAATCAATTTTTAATACCTCATTTTATTTTAATCTCGAAACAATAATGGGAAAATCACTTTATCGAAAGGTAAATGTGATATTTGAGCGTACAAATTGATTATTGGAGACATTTATAACTTAAAACCTATAAATTTATTTGTTAAATATTACATTTATGATTTATCCTTCAATATTGTGTCTTAATTTTAATATCTTGACACCAAGGGTGAAATAGGTTATTAAAAATTTATTAGGGATCAAGTGATTAAAAAAAAAAGGGTTCCTCTATGATGCTGTAATTTTTTTTACAACATCAATAAAGTATTAATTGTGAACCATTAGATTTAATCAATGGTATACAATATTTGTACTAAAAAATAATTTAAAAATAATGGTAACCGTTCAAGTGGGTGGATTATTTTTGTAAAATAATTGTGACCACTCTTAGAGTTTGAAACAATTTCACTTAAATAGTATATTTTATTTAAAATTACTTTTTAGCCCTCCTTTAAATTTGTAATATAATAATCTCTTTTAAATAAATCTTCAAAAATCAGTTACCATTAAGTATAAAATATAATATCAAGTAGGTTATTTAACACAAAGTCTTGTAATAATTTGTATTGTATGAATTTAATTACAAACCATTAATACCTAAACAATAATGATAATAGAAAGCATTGCAATAAACTATTTTATATGTGTTTTATTAATAATACTATATGAGTCACAACAAATGAGAAATATTTTATTCACCAATTATTATTGAAAAATATATATGTCTATATAACTATAGAGTGAGAAATATTTTGATTTAAATTTTTATCAAAAAATTAAACTATTTCATGCAATTCAATGGTGGAGGATATAACATTATGAAATGTTGCTTTGACTTTCAATATCAACCATTAGACTATGAGATATTAGTGGCTCAAATATTGTGCCAAAATTATAAGTTAAAGTATCCAAACCATAACTTTATAATGGAAATATAAAAATATACAATGATTTTTTTCCTCATTTTGTCCATTAAATATTATTTGATGTAATATTTTATTTTTTGTCACTATTAATTATCATAATAAAAGTAAGGGAAATTTGTAACCTACCCCCAAATTAATTGACATTTTGTACCGGACACCCAAAAAAAATGACGTGTTGCACCGCGCCCCCAATTCCATTAGTTTTTCGGTTATTATTAACGGAATGGTGTGAAATTTAATGAAATGACGAAAATACCCATTTTTTAAATTCAAACACTTAAGCTGCAAAAGACCATTTTTTTATTGTGTTAATTGACGTTATTATCCCTGTATTTGGCTTTGCACATCGTTGATGAGGCTAGTGATAGACATTTGCTTGAATGGCCAAGTAAATATGGATTATTTACATTGCCTCGTGGCAGCACATGAATAAAGCAACATTCAACTTAAGTGAATGCTGAAGCCTCGATCCAACGGCTATATATGTTTCCAACGGTCAAATTAAGCACCCAAATATATAGAGATTCAAGACACACACCCTCACAACCAGCCTCCATCAACATTCAACACACACACCCTCACAACCAGCCTCCATCAACATTCAACAATAAACATCAGCAGTAACTTCATACCTTCAACTTTCACCCAATGCAAGCTTAAAACATCAGCAACAATAACAGCATACCACATTCAACAATTAAGCATAACACTTTCAGTTGTGACTCCATTCTTTGTACATATCATAAACATTACAAGGAATAATCCATAGAAAAATAAGAGAAGAGATGTCCAGTTCGAGGAGTGCATCAAGTTCATCAACCCACCCAACATCACGGAGGAATTTAATCAATGGGGGCATTATCAAGTTTCACAACAAAATATGCTACTGTCAACGCAGAGCAGCAATCAAAATTTCAGAATCTATACCAAATCCCAATAGATTATACTATTGTTGTCCTAATGACCATGGATGTGGTTTTTTTAGATGGTGGGAGCCAACTAAAGAGGAGGCTGGAGAAATTCAAGCAAGATCACACCTATTTGAAGAACAAGCAAATCCATACATGGTCGAAGAAGCTGTTCACAACAGCCGTAGTTTTAGTGACAAATTAGACATCGACGCCTTTCATTATAGGTTTACCAACATTGAAACCATACTTCATCAACTGAAAAAGTATCAATTCACAACCATATTGATGCTACTAGTTTTGTTGTTTGTAATACATTATAATGCAAGTTATAATAGCGTAGAATGATTGATTGTAACAAAAAAGCAAGCCATATATTAACTGTAATATCTGATCTGATTTGAGCATTCTAATATAAATTACTGTTTGATTCTCAAACAAACACTGGCAGCAGCCTATACATTCTAATTAGAACCTCTATGGTTACATACATTTGAAACCAAAAAACAAAATGAATTGTTGGTCTAATCCTTAATACTTGTATATGAGTCTTATGCCCAACAACTTACAAAATGCCATGAACCTTTCACAACTTATATACTACTTATCACAAAATGCACACTACAGCTCCAATTTCATGTGAAAAATAGAGCAAGTCAAAATACAAGCCTGTTGATCTTTATGTCGGTCGGGTGGTTCAAAATGGCATTGTGGAAGGTGTCAAAAAATGGTTATAGTACCTCCACTACTTGTTAGCAAATTTGCTACTGCCAATGCTTCAAGCAAACATACACGATCACTGCATTCAAAATGACATTATTGAAATATCATACTAAGTTAAAATAATATACATGAAATATTACGCAGAATGTATCTAATACTCATGTATAATAAGTGTAGATGATATGTTTACAAATACCATAAAACTTCCATTTATCAAGTATTCAAATTAATTTTTGGCCTAGCAAACATATAACTTACCCTTCATGGTGGGAAAGCCAATGCCTTCCCTTTGTCCAACTTCTTCTTAGCTTTATGCTCATCTCTTCGATAGTCTTCCCTCGGGTCAATTCCAGCAGCTGTTATGATCTTTTTGCCTTGCACACCCACCCAAGTAGCATCACTGCTTCCTTCCATCCTTTTCCTTTTAACCAAATTCTTTGAAACTGATGGGCCTGCTTGAGTGGCAGTCTTATGCTTCTTGGAATTACGCAGATTGTATATTGTTATATCTTCAACTTCTACAGCCCCTTGGATGTTATCACTTGTCTGTCTTGGAGTAACGATTGATGCACAAGCACGTCCTTCTAATGCTGCAGCTGTATCTTTTACTATGGCATTAAACATCTTTCAATTGCTACTTTACTTAATATAAATTAAATCATATGCATAATGCTATTTGACTTGTGTTTAATGTAGCAATTTAGAATGCTAATTTAATTGCTTAAATCAAACAATTCATGTCATCAAGTAATTAGGTATTTAATTAACGTAGCAAGTAAGATTAATTAATTAATTTAGCAGGGAAGCCTAAATTCAGCAACAATGTAACAATAAATTGTGTTAAATAGTTACCGACCTTGTTCTTCTCCTTCACGCCTTGTTAAATAGCTTCTCAGATGACGCTGAGACAAATCATAAGCAAACAAAAAAAATTATTGTTATACAGCTGTCCTCTCTTGTAAAGAGCATTAAAAAAAAATTTAAAACTTTCAACGGAAGCTAGCCAACTGACCTTGTACAATCTTGTCCTCTTATTTAAATTTTTAGGGTTAGCAGGACAACCTCTTCTATTGTGACCATACTCTTTGCAACACTTGCATTGGAGCCTGTATCTTTTACTTTCTGGTGGTACCTCATCAGCTTCCCTTCTTCTGTTAATCTTAGGCCTTCCAGGAGGCCTTTTCATTAAAGGAGGCAAAATTTCATCAACACCAGGATTTGGCCAAGAATCCTTATCTGGAATTGGGTGAATCATCCTCGAATAACCTCTTATGTAAGTGTCTTTCTTTAACCATGGGCTGAGAAAATCAGCTTGGTCCTTATGACTGTGGCTTATACAAGGCATGGCATGGATGCAAGGAATCCCACTTACTTGCCAATATCCACAGTCACAAACATGATGTTCAAGGTCAACAATATATGTTCTATAGCTGTCATCCACTTCATACAACCATTCGCTAGCTCTTGAAATTGGATTTACACTTCCAATTTTCAAATGATTCATCATCTTGTCATAAATTCGTTTTGGAATCTTATTCCCCCAAGCCATTGTTTTCTGTTTTCTATTAATCAGTCTCTTCATAAGCTTTTTTCTGATCCACTCTAGCATTGTCAGTATTGGCATCTTCCTTTGAACCCCAACCCATGCATTAAATGATTCAGTCACATTGTTAGTACAATGATCAGACTTGCAATTATTGTCAAAAGCATGTCTGGACCAAAACTTGGCTGGTAGCTTCCTTAGTGTCTCATATACGCCCTCATCTGTCTTTCTCAACTCTTCCATAGCTCTATCAAATGCTCTTCGATTTGAAGCCCTTGCTGCTGCCCAAAAATGTGGTTTGAAATCAGAGTGTGGATGCTTGCTTTCAGATTGGCTAGAATGTGTCTGGCACAATACCTCACATGTGCATTAGGGAACTCCAACGCTAAAGCATTTTGAATACCTTTCTGCCTATCACACATAAAGGTGAGCTGCCTATTATCTCCTAAAAAAGTATTCAAGTGCCTGAGAAACCATGTCCATGTGCTAGTGCTCTCAATACTACACACACAAAAAGCAATTGGGAAGATTCCATCATTTGCATCAATGGCCACAGCTGATAGCAGTACACCTTTGTAAGGGCCCTTCAAATGGCATCCATCAATGCCCAAGAAAGGTCTACAACCTTGGTTAAAGCATTCTCTTAATGCAGGGAAGGATACAACAAATCTGTCAAAGTAAGTCTTGGGTTGTTCTGCATGATACCTGATCACACTAACAAGTGCCAGAGCCTGTGGCATCTTGTTAAGTATCATCTGCGCATAACTCCTCACTAGCCTATAACTTGACTCATGATCAGCACCTTGACGCACTAAAACTTTCTTTTTGGCTCTGTATATCTTATGTTTGTTGACCTTCACACCATATCTTCTTCTAAGTTCGCTTATAAACCATTCAACCTTGGTGTCTGGCTGCTCTATAAATGTTGATGCAAACTTCACAACTATGAACTCTGCTGTACATTCAGGGTTTTTCAGATCTCTTTGACATGTGTGGACGTTGTGAAGTCTCTTAATAAGAAATTGTGGTCCGAATCTGGTCTTTGCTGCATGTAAAAACCAAGGGCATTGAAAGAAAGCACAACCAACTGTAATTCTAGATCTTTCAAACTTGTGCTTGTACATTTTGAACCTATTTTCAACTGCATAATTTCTTAAAGCCCAACTTAGCTGCCTAAAGTTTCTAAAATATTGTCCAATTCTAAATACAACAGGGTCTTCACTGGGAACATACATGTTTTCTCTCATTGTTGCATCCATCTTTGCCAAAACCTCATCAGTCTCATCATTAGAATCTTCACCAAATTCATTATCATCACTGTCACAATTAGATAGTATGCAATCTACATCACTATCATCCGAATGAATATAGCCCTCATTAGCTTGATCAATAGGAGGGGCTACGGAATTAATAACATTTGCAGCACCTCGTGGATGATATGGATCTTCTTCTTCGGATTCAGTCAAGCAATAATCACTGTCATCAAAGTCGTATGTGGAAGCTGTGGGTTCAGTTCTTGTGGATTTTTGCCCATTATCAGCACAACTTTAAAAAACATTACATGTTTGGAAGACCTGTGAGTCAGGGTTCTGTGTTGGCTGGGTTGGGAAGGCATTTGGGGTATCAGGTGTTGGTTCACGTAGATACGACATTTGTTGTTGCTGCTGAAGCTGAGGAGAGCTGGAGCAATGTTTTGTAATTTTGTTCCTTTGTGGGGTTTCATCAGAACAATTTGAAGAGGTTTTATCAACACTACTATCACTAGTAGTATCAATAGTGTCTGTTTTATTGCTCTGATTTGGTGATACTGTTAGCTGATTTGATGATCTAAAATAGATGTCCATAAAATCCTCAAACAAATCAGAGTTGGCACTTATCCTAGTAGGAGGGACATTTGACACAAGATTATTCTGATCAATGATGACTGGAATGCTGGTTTTAGGGGTTGCAGAAGTGATATCTTCAGAAGTTTGGAATAACGCTCTTTTTGTTGTTGACTCTGTAACTGAATGTATCTCATCGAGGTAAAGTTGCAAATCATAGCACAGCCTGTTGTGGTGCTCCTGTAACTGAACAATGAGATCATGATCATCCACAATTTGAACCTTCTTCCTCTCCTAAGATTGCCAAACATTTAGATTAAACTTCTCATCATGAGTCATCCTTCTTCCATACACTGTCATTAGAACTTTGTTGATAACAGAGACTATACTCAACTTGTCAGAATCAATGACACCAAGATTATGTGTTGTGTCTTTGAATGTGACATAAAAAGTTGTATTATCAGCATCATCCATTTTCACCTGTACAAAGTAGATTTTGTCCTTAAATACCTAATGTTTACAGCTGGTGTCATGTAATATAGATATTATATTCTGTAAGATGAAGGTGCAAACAATTCACCTAAATCCTCTCCCGACATTATCGTTAAATAGTGAAACTATAAGCCCGAAAATCTCGAGTTGCACATACATAATGCAATAACATGCAAATAATGAACTTTAAACTAAAATTTATTACCAAAAGCAAGCATTTAAAGTGAAATTAAAGATCCAATCACATACATAGTGCAATAACATGCATATAGTTTCAGTTAATTAAAATAAAATGGGTAGGCAAAAGCAAGCATTCAAAGAATTCTATTAATTGCTATGAATAAAAATAAAATCTTCATCAAAGAAATTCGATCTTTAAAAGAAAAATTAAACAAAAATTTACCACAGAGCACTATGATAGGAATCGAATGAGAAGCAGGGAAGAAAACCAAGACCAAGATGGTGAGGAAATAAATGGGTAGTGAGTGAAAATGGAGCCACTGTGAGTGTTAAAAAATAAAAAATAAAGACCCACCCACCATGGAAAGCCAAATCAACAAAAAATAAATAAAGATTGCTTACTAACCTGGGCTTCTTCAACGACCAAACACTGAGTTCTTCTCTCTTGTTAGTAAAATGCACATAGCCACACACCAATATCCACTATGGCTCTCACAAATTTTATCTCCTTTGCATATGAGTCTGGGTTAGGTGGTTTTTTTGGCGCCCAATTACATATCATCGTCTCGATTTTGGATCCATGGAATTGCTTTTTCTATGCCTGTCCTTGCCGACTTAACAAGTAAAATCATAGATGAAATGACTTGGCGCGGTTTTCGATCAATATAATTTTTTATTTTTAAATATCACTTCGCTTTTCCATTTTTTCCCTTACCCCATTAATAATAACCGAAAAACTAACGGAATTGGGGGCGCGGTGCAACACGTCGTTTTTTTTGGGTGCGCGGTGCAAAATGTCAATTAATTTGGGGGTAGGTTACAAATTTCCCTAAAAGTAATGACTCTTTGTAGCATAAAAAATTTATAATTACTATCAAAGAATAACAATAAAATAATCTTTCATAATTCATAAACTAAAGTTAATTAGGAATATGTGTTAGATTTAACTTTTATAAAATTAACAAAGTGACATTTGAAAATAAAATGAAAACAAGCTTGTGAAAGTTAAATTTTATAAGGCTGGGATAATTTCCTACAATGTCAATAAAAATCTAAAAATATAAATGATTTTCTTTCACTTTTTTTCCCACGTAAATATTATTGGAGGTAATATTTTATTTATTGTCACTATTAATTATCATAACATAAATAATGACTCTTAATAACATAAAATTTTATATTACAATCAAAGGATATCAATAAAATAATCGTTCACGATTCATAAACTAAAACTCATTAGGAATATATATTAGATTTAACTTTTATGAAATTAACAAAGTGATATTTGAAAATAAAATGAAAATATATAGGTTATAAAACTTAAAATTCCTATCATGTAAGGATATTAATTGTAAGATAAAAATAAAGTTTAGAGAATAAGTATGTTAAATGGGTGTTAAAAATAATACATACTTCATGATCAATTATACAATGACCCTTAATATTATATAAAATAATGAGTATTTTAATATACGATATTAAATTTTATTAAAACATGTGTGATCAAGTAATTTTTATGTTACAAGCAATCTCAACAATGAGTTTATTGATGTAACTATGACATTTACTTAATTATATGTACTTAGTTGTGTTATTTATTACTATTATATCATATATAAATTTTGCAATTGCAACTTATTTATTTGATTTGTGTTAAATAACCTACCATTATATTTTATACTTAATGGTAATAGATTTTGGAAGATTTATTTAAAAAAAATTATCACATTTTAAATTTAAAGGAGGATTGAAAAATAATTTTAAATAAAATATGCTATTTATGTGAAATTATTTCAAACTCTAAGGATGGTCATAGTTATTTTACAAAATTCTCCACCCCTTACACATTTGTTAACCGTTTACCATTATTTTTCTTACTACAAATATTGTGTACCATTGATTAAATCCAATGGTACACAATTAAAAACATTATTGATGCTGTAAAAAAATTACAGCTTCATAGAGGAACCCAAAAAAAAATTATATCCCGGAGTAAAGTGTCATTCTTCCGAACCAAAAATAATGCTTCTCCTTAATCCTCTACAAAATTCTCTGCATATTTTTCTTCAGTAAAGTCAGCAAAACAAACCAACATCTAGAGTGGAGATTACTGTGGAGGGAAAATAAAATGTTTAAGGTAAGTCAATAATTTTTTGATACTCAATTATTCTTGTTAAGATGTGTGGCCATATTTTTGTCCTCACGACAAAAAAGACAACCTACCAAGCAGTGATCTCTAGATACTATTATGGAGGTCGAACGACGCATGCATTATATTTGCAGAGACATCAAGTCTACGCACCTGATTTATAAAATCACAACAGATAGACGCAATAAAAATAAATCTTATAGATTTGTGGATGAAAGTTTTCTTATTAAATACATGGTCCAAAGCTATTACATGTGGATATGCGATTTACTATTGCACATGCACAATCCCTTACCTAGTTTTGTTTATGCTTTTACAATAGTGCTCAGGTCTAGATGTTTAGATTTTATAAAATCTAGATTTGAATTAAAATTAAGGTTGTATAATGTTATAACAGAATTATACAACACGGCACAATTAACTATGATTAGTTCTAGCTTAAATTCAGATTTTGCAAAATGTGAACTTTCGGATCTGCACATAATTATTTCTTTTGTTGCATAAACACATGCCCTTCTAGAACAATTCCTAAGTCTGCTTCTAAGAATTAGATTTTATCAATCCCAGAAGTAACTAGTAAGCCAACATCTCCTGAGGCTGCGGCTCAAACTTAATTATGATGATCGAAAATAATTAAATGGCATGGACTACCATATGAAGCGTAATTAATTGGGAATTCTAAGAAATTTAGGAGAAGAATTTTACATTAAGCCGGCTGGAAAGTTTTTTGCAAGTACTGTTGCTAGGCCGATAATGTTGACAGTTTCCTCTAATTCTCGACCGAAAGATCCACAGACCAAAGATTATTGCCACTGAGCAGCAGTCAGGTAAATTTTAAGTTAATATATTGCACGAAATTTTAAGTTAATAGATGCCTCCACTTTTATTTCTTAGCAATAAAAAAATACAAAAAGAATAGCACACATCACCAAAGTGAAGTAACTAAACATGTGCTACACTCATTACATCATTCTAATTATATAGTCAAGAGCACTTCACTTTATGTAATAGTATTTTTTTTAGGTCAATTATGATGCCCATAAGTTGAAATCTTGTTTTTAATCATTTGATAAATTGACTCTCCTCTATATATAAGTTCCAACTGTACGGACAAGGATCAAAGATCGGTTGATATTTTTTTGCAAAAGTTGAAATTATTATGTCAACATAATCAAATATTTGTAGTGTAATACAGTGCATCATATATGATAAGTCAAAAAATGAACTACACTTATAAATTAATGTTATGAACGGGCTTAGATTATTTTTCTTATTTAAGTAATAATAAAAATTCTTATTCTCCATACCGAATAAAATCATTCCGATTTAGCTTATTAAACAATCGTAGTTCTAATCAAAGTTTACTTAAAAAAGAAAAAAATCCAGATATGAGTATAAATCTCATGTTTATTCTATTTTTTCTGTAAATAACAGATTCTAATAAAATAAACTATAATCTCAATCAGGGATAGAGTTAGGGTAAAATTCTGGAGGGCCATAATCTCATAAAAGTAAATTTTTGGGTGGTAAAAGCTGAAAACCTGTATTTAATTATTGAGTTAAACTGTTAAAATATTGAACTTGCTGGGCCAAATCACAAAAAATTCTATTTTAAAAGCTAAAATTATAAATATCTTATATGTATTTATGTAATTTTTTTGCTAGTCTCAAAGAAGATCCCCTCTCATCTCAACCAGAGATAATAGATTTTAAAAACATAAATTAGGGATGTTTATTATTACCCCGATAGTCGCTGCTGAATGGCTTTGTTTGGCTAGCTATTCAGTTCGATTCCTGGGGAAGATGAGGGTTACTAATTATAATTAGCCTACTTGGAAAAAAAAGAAAGAAAGAAAGAAAGAAAATTGGCAAAGTGCAACATAAAGGGAATACTACTATTAATTTTGTTTAGAAAAATTCCTATAATTATTTTTATTAAATTTATATTGTTTTTGAAAAGATAGAGAGTAGACAAAGTCTAAATCATTTTTTTATCCCCTACTTCTCCTAGAATTTGAACTCATATAGCCAGATAAAAAAATATACTTAGAAAACTACTCGGCCAAACTTGAAGGTAGGACTATAGTTAAAGTCACTTCATATATCCAAACTTTATAATAACTAAGTTCGGATATAATCATCACATGATAGCTATTATTTTTCAGAATTAATACATATTTACGCCTTCAAACTTCGATCAGCCATTGCACCAGCTGGAGTAGACTCAGAAACAGTAATCACGACGTGAGGGCAATCAGCATTAGATTTTTCAGCACCAGCACCACATTGTACTGAGCGGGGCTTTTCTGTAGAAACAGCAGAATCAATGGTCTCGAAGTTTGCCGCAGATGCAAGTTCGTATGCGGATTCAGCGACCTTTTCAGTGCAATTAACAACATCAATCAGCAGTGAGGCAACTGTGGCCACTGGCACCACAGTTAAGAGATCACAATCTTCCCATATGCCTGATTTGAGCAAAGTATTGAGATTTTTGGCAGCAGATTTTGCGTTCTTAATGTGGATATCAGCAGATGTTATTGGCTGCTGAGACGTTTTTTTGATTGCCAATGCCAATTCTTTTAGTGCTCTGCCAGATTCCAAACTCATTTTTGTGCATGCCTCCTGAATTTTACTTTTGATTTCTGGAGCTGCCTGAAACAATCGTATAAGATACCTGAGTACTTTGCCACGTGATTAAATGCATGAGTGTACCTAATAATATTCCTTTTAAAAAATTAAAAAAATATTTTGCCCATACATAAACCTTTTAGTAATTTCTATTATATATGATCCGGTCTTAACTTATTTTAAAAAATTGTAAGCAGACATTTATGTAAAATTAAGATAATGAAAATATCCTTTCATGATCTGATCTTTCTAATTTTATGACACGTCCCTCAATAATAATATATGGTTAAGATTTAATTATTGTTATCTTTTTCTACTAATTACTGCCAATACCCATGCATATATAGAAGAAGCTCGAATTCCGTTCCATTTTTTTTTTATAAACATATAGAATTTAACATAATATATTATACCTGAATTTCAGTGTTGAGGTAGCCATTTAATGCATCAATTCTATAGGCACATTGGCGCGTGAGATTTCCAATTTTAAGGTACCTCTGCCATGGATGGCGAAACTGAAACCTGCCGTGGCCGGGTTCCCATCTTGCAAAATTGGCCTGAGAGTCAACAAAATTAGGGGACTATAGCAACATTGATCAAATTAATTAATTTCATATAATCGAAAGTGCAAGAGAGCTTTTTATACCCACCAAGGATTCTTCGCTGCTTTTTGAATTGAGAGCACTTTTATATTCTTGCATGAAAGATTTCTCATCCTTATTAGACGACTCTCCATCCTCCAATGTTTTAAAGTATTCATTTCCAAATCCTGAACAACATTTACCTCTATTAATTGGAACGTTCTTATATCATCTATTTGCGTGGTGCACAAATTTTTTTTGTAAGTTTCATACCTTCTAAGAATTTTCCAAGCTTTTCCAAATTGGTAGCAACGAGATTGTGAAGATCTTGACCAGCCCAAACTGGGCAGATCAAAATGGAAATGATGGTACAGGCAGATCCACCTATGATGACTGTTGATAATCTCTTGTGAGCGAACTCTAATATTTCATCATCTCGGAAACCCGATACCGATATCAAAGAGAATGTTAATATAAATATTAACAGCCCATAATCATATCTTGCCTTGATAGTGGGGAAGAACCTTATAAATGTTGATGCGGCAGCTGCAACAATAATATTCATAAACACCAACATTTAATTAATTAATATCAACAATGATTGACTGATTGCGAAACTATGAATTGGGATATTCTTTTGTGTGTTATTGCATTAATTCATTTACCTTGAATGAAGACAAAAAACCCAAGCAATATGGGCTCGCCAATTTCCCCCGAAAGGCTGGCTAGGTGATGGGCTCCAACGCCTAAACCTCCAGCTACTAATGTTGCCAATCCTCTATTCAGCCCTTTCCCAAGGGTGGCTCCTGAAAATTTTAAAAGAAAAAGTACACGTGTCATGATTCTATTGATCGATTGTATGTACGATGGAGATGTATCTTAAGAAACTTCAAATGACAAACTTACCGACAGAGAACTCAAAAACAACAACTACAGTCATGACAGCCCACATTGCAGAGACACCGAAATTGTCATAAAGGGGTTGATAGTAGTAAAATATTGAGACCATGGTAAGTGCAAGTCCAACTTTAATTGAATGAGTAATTCTTCTAGGGTCATCTTTCCCAAGCTTTATTACTTTGTTAACAACTTCAACCACTTTGGCTTTCAATTTTTCAGGCAAGCTCTTAAGGTACAGCCACATGCGAGCAAATAGCCCTGGAGGTTTCTCATGGCTAATGATTTCCATAGGTGAATAGGTAAATTAAAATTAAGGCAAGTTTGCATGAACTGAGAGAGAGCCAGAGATCAAAGAGGGACAAAGAAGTTAAGAAATAAAGAAATGGATGGTTTTGGAGGGCTCTAGTGGCCTCTACTTATAAGAAGAATGGCCTCCTTTTTGGGTGTTTAAAATAACATTTTTCAATTTCTGAGGAGTGTTACGTGTGTATGCATGTTTTTGTGTCCTTTTTTATGTACGGTAGTGCTAGTACAAAGAAATTTCAGCGAAAGGACTGATGGGTTGGAACTTGGAAGTGCTTGGCTAAATGTGTTTTTTAGGTCTGGGCTGATGTTGTTTGTTACCCATTAACAGTAGTGGGTGGGCCCACAATTCTGAAGGTAAAGTAAAAGCCGCCCACCATCACCACCGTGTACGCCTTGGCAATGGCACTTTGTTGTTACTTTTTATCTGGCACACGAGAATGCATATAGGTACGGGGTAGACTGTATATGTATGAACTGTTTCCCATGGTTCAAAAGCTGAAGAATATATCAATGCCATGAACATTGTTTGCAAGTAACTCATAATTTAATATATATATATATTAGTCATTCTCTAGTGCCGGCGGCTTTATTTATTTTTTATGCAGATACATTTTAACACTACAGAGTTTAAAAAAGTTAGTTTTTAACCCTTTAAACTGCATGATTTTATAGTTAATTCAATAATTAACTTTTTTAAAATCGCATGTTTTAAAAGTATGTCCGGTCCTAAGAATGATTATATATATATATATATATGTGTGTGTGTGCGCGCGCGCGCGTGCCGAGACTTCGTTAAACCGAATTAAATGATTTGTTTTTGTTTTTTTTTTATTGGAATGAGCTTTTGATCAACTCGAGTGATGGACTGTCATTCAGCCGTCGCCCAGTTTGAAAACAAAGAGACTTGGTGATCGATGGTCCATCGTCCGATTTTAAGTTGATAGATACTGTACTTAAAATGTTACGTAAACTTTTCAACATTATGTGCTTTGCATGTTAACATTTTAACGCCGAGGACGAGATGAGGGTGTTAAAATTTATAAAGGAATCTTAGTAGGCCCATAAAATATAAAAATCTAAGATGGACTAAGGGTGTGTTTGGGAGTGACGTGTTGTAACTTTTAAGCTACAGCTGCTGTGGAATAACAATTACAGCTGTGGAGTAGAAGTTGAGAAAAAAAATTTACTAAACTACCAAAGCCCAACTACAAGTGTTACTAGGGGTGGGCATCGGATCGGATTTGGATTGACCTCCAAATCCGATCGGATAAAAACTTTACAATCTGATCGGATTTGATTTGGATCGGTTCGGATTCGGATCAATCCGATCGGATTGCACTTTGCAATTAAAAAAAATTAATTGAACTATAAATAAAAAAATAAAAGTTAAACGACAGCCCTAAACTAAATCCCTAAAATCCCAAATTAGAAAGGATGAAAGAAGCCCTTGCAACCGCATGAACCCAGCCAAAGAATCGAAGAAGCACTTGCAGGCTCCAGCTGCACGAACCCATCCAAAGAATTGGAGAAGCACTCGCAGGCTGCAACCTCATGAACCCAGCCAACGAATTGGAGAAGAACTTGCAGCGGCACGAACCCAGCCAAAGAGTTGGAGAAGCCGCACAAACCCAACTGATCTCTTTGAGTCTCAAGTAGTCGACGCCTTAGCTGCACATCGACGAAGTCAACCACTGAGCCCGTGAGCTGCACGTTGCTACACTTCCAGCTGAAGCCGCAACCACAAGTTGATGTCCCAAACCTAGCCGTTGCATCTATTTGATTATTGCAAGGGTTTCCAACAGAGTTGATCTATCAAAGCTTGTGAGTTGCATAAGAATAAGAATAGATACTTTGATTTTCAAAAAATTGTAGAGATCTGAGTCTTTTGTGCTTTCAATTTTTGTATTTCTTTTCTCTATTTGTTGGCTTGCTGCTTTTTTTTTTCTTGTTTGCGTGATTTCAATTTTGCCTTGCAACTTGAAAATGACTTGGATTCATTTGATTTATTTGAGCAAATCAGAATCCAATTTCAATATGATATTACCGATGCGAGAATCCGAATTAATCCGAATTATCCATCCGATCTGAATATTATATTCGGATCGGATTCAGATTGGTTTTGAATTCGGATTATAATCGGATGGTTTTTTTCACCAATCCGAACAATCCGAGATCCGATTGGATTGATCCGAATCCGATCCAAATCCGAATTTGCCCACCCCTAAGTTTTACCAAACATTTTAGTAGCTGGGTTTTGACAGCTCAGTTTCTTCACCATACTCCCAAACGAGCTATAAATATCAATCGTACAATCTATAATATTGCTTATATAAAATAAATTTGGGCTCCCTAATATCTTTTAGTTAGGGAAGGGTTATTTTAATTTAAAATTTTAATTTAAAATTTTGACATAAACTTCGAGCTATTAATTGTATACAATTCAGGGGTAGGTATTGAAAGTCAAAATACTATTTAATTATGTCAGTTCATCGACTATTGGATTGTATAAAATTAATAACTGAAAATTTGTATTAAAAATTTTAAGTAAAAAATTTAAGTTGAAACAATCAAACTCTTATCTTTTCTATGTATCTTTTTGCAAACCAACTACTGAAATTATTGCAAAATAGGAATAAACCAACTTTAGCAAACATTTCGTATAAATGAAAAGGATCAAAAGCTAAAAATTGACACATTTACATCAATCAAATCGTAGCTACAAAAAGTGGTTTAGGGTTTTGTCACTTTTGTATCAAAGAACTAAATAAGCTTATGCTGTTAACTAGATAAAACCCATCACCCTTCATCTTTTATGCCTTCACACGTTGGCCTCTTCTATAATTAACAAAGAAAACTGTTACTTTTTGACTATCATATACGTACAATTTTCATTTTTCATTTTTGTTTTTTTTTTATCCATCAGATTTTGACAGGGAATATGCTTGAGTTTCTTCTTTGAACTTGAAAGCAAATCTTTTCTCAAATATTCTAACCAAAACTATCGGTATGGGACTATGGGTAATCGCTAAATATGGGAATCAAACAAAGAGAGAGGACAATAATATTATTTAATAAAGAAAAGGTCAAAAAAGGCAAATATTTCAAGTCCTTATCCTCTACATTTTCTTCAATTGTCACATCCAAATTTTTTTTAATGTACGGCTACAAAACATGTTGTTCGTGGTTCAAATTAAATTCACGTATATATTTGTACGATCAAATATCTCTGGCAGCCTTTGTTCTATTTGATTGATTGATGGAGAAGAACTGATGAACACAGCACCGCTAATAGCTTGAACATTTAGAATATGTGTGGTTGGAATGGATATGCTCTTGTTCGTGCAATTAATTGATTTGGTGAGCTCCAACGTTTAGAATATTTATCTAAAACAACGATACTCTGATTGATGCTGTGCTTCAGTGCATCTTTACGAATGCTTCACTGTCGATTATTCACCTGTTGCATAAAACAACTTTGATGGGGAGCTAAGATAAGATCTTCATAACAATGCAAGCCGAAAATGTGGCCATTGCTGTGGGTTTGGGTAGGCTATTATCAATGATGAGGAAATAAGAACGAAAGACACAAATATGAGATTAACTCTGAGATGTTCGATAAAATGCTTACTTTCGATTTTTTGGTTTAGCTATAGCTCTCACTGGCATGATGCTTGCACATTATCAAAAGTCAATAGATTTTGACTAAATACTCAGTTCATCCCTTTATTTCATAATATTGTTAAAACATTACTGTTTTTATTTTTCTAATTGTTAGATTTAACTTTTCAATGATAAGTTATTTTTTTTTATGTACATTATCATAAAGTAGACTAAATTGAAGGGTATTGCTCAAGATGAAATCTCGGTGCTTGCGCTGCGTAGCACAGTAATGAGCTTACAAATGGCGAATCAATTTTTAAGAGGAGCCTACTAAGGTAGAGTTTTTATCCAAAAATAGACAGAATTTGTATCCAAGCTTGATAAGAAAAACAATAATGGTACGTATTTCAAATATTAATTCCAAAACACATCTTAAATGATACGGCAGCTAATTTGTCATCCTACTTATAAATTTCTTCTAAATTAAAATCGACCCCTCTGAAATAATTTATTTTAAATCTTATTTCTTTAGTACTCCTTTATGCCTTTTATAACTAAAATTCTTTTCAATCTATGGTTTTTGGCTTGGCTGCAAGCTAAAGGAAGAGAGAGAGGAAGTTTAGGAAGAACAAACCTTCCTGTTTCTTATCAATCATGACACATTTGTAATTTGTATTAAACCATTTTACTATTAGTAAAAAATCTGCACTTATACATACATACATACATACATACATACATACATACATACATACGTATAAGTGTGTGTATTCTGCAATAAGATATTGTAAAATTAAATTTTGGGAAATTTACACTCATCCACCTATTTGTTTTGACTTTTTCAAAAATACACAAACATTTTTTTTTTTTCAGCGCGCCACCTGAAGTTTGTTTTTTGTTGCATTCATCCACTTCCGTCTAATTTCCGTTAGTGGATTTAACGGAAAGTTAACAAAATGACCTTTTACCCCTCAAATTTACAATTTAACCCAAAATAAATGGTAAATGGAAATTGGAGATAAATTGGATGGATTTAATTTTTTTCAAAGGTGAATGCTAGAAATTGGAGGAAAATAGTGTTTGTTACTTGCTAAATTTAGAAAATTTGTATTTATTTTTTTGAAAGACAAAAAATAAATACACAAAAAAAATACAAATTTTCTAAATTTAGCAAGCAATAAACACTATTTTTCTCTAAAAAAATAAATACAAATTTTCTAAATTTAGTAACAAACATTATTTTCCTCCAATTTCTAGCATCCACCTTTGAAAAAAATTAAATCCATCAAATTTATCTCTAATTTCTATTTATTTTGGGTTAAATTGTAATTTTGAGGGGTAAAAAGGTCATTTCGTTAAATTTACTAACGAAAATTAGACGGAAGTGGACGAATGCAACAAAAAGTAAACTTCAGGTGGCGCGCTGAAAAAAAAAATGTTTGTGTATATTTGAAAAGGGCAAAACAAACAGGTGAACGGTTGTAAATTTCTCTTAAATTTTTAAGACATGCCGCCTATATTTATTGATTCTTATTTGTTTATTTTTTATTATTTATCAGGTATCTACATTATTTTCTTGTGATTGAGATAGCAGATTTGGGTCAAAAGAAATAAGAGGACTAATAGGGTGTATAAATTTGGTAGAAGTGTTTTGCATTCGATGGTACCATCTCATTGCTGCCCAATCCACTTTTATTGCATTGCAAATGAAACTAAGACATGAATGATTGCTCCATTAGTTCAACTTGTGTATTTTGGAGAGCAAATTGTCCAGTTATCGACATAGTTTTTTTTATCCTATATTGCATTGCGTGTAGCAAACAGTAAGAGGAGGTTACACAAGCTGAAAATGCTCACTGGGCAAGAAAGTATAGTCACATGACAGAAGATTAATAGCTTTCGTCTAGTGATTATTCATATTCAATAGTTAGCAGTAGTTAATATGGGGAAGAGTATAAATAAACATTGTATTTATTTCAAAGAAACCCAAGAGAATTAGCTTTTTCTGTAAACTCAATATGTATTGAAAATTAATCTACACTTAAGATTTTTCATTTAATGAGAAATTATCAACAATATTCATTTGCATTATTATGAAAGACTGAAAATATTCTTCAGCCCTTACTAAAATGTTCACTCTTTTTCTCTTTTAAAGGAAAATTCATTAACTTAAAAAACATAAAATCGCAAAAACATAACATTCTGATTCTATTGTTACTATAAATTAGAATATCTCAAACTGTAAACATCCATAAAATTAAAAATCCACAAAAGAGCAAAATAGAAATATGAGTTATTTGAAACGATAACCAACCAAAATGCTTGTCCTAATCAAGCCAAGAATGCTCTGCTCTGCGCGCTATACTTTTGTTTTGCTTTTTACCCGATCCCGGCATAGCGCTTTGCTTTCGAAAGACCTAGGTGGTAGCTTCTCGTCTGCTCTTGCTCTCTTTGTCAGTCAGATAGCGGCAAGGAGAGGTTGGGGAGAAAGTCTGGCTACCTAATCTTACGACGGTATCTCTTTCTTTAGTTTCAAAGGATTGAAGAAGTGTAGGTTTTGGGTATAGCAGGACTTGAACCCACAACCATTAGGTTAAAAGCCCAATGCTCTGCCAACTGAGCTATACGCCCCAAAAAAGATGTAGTAGTAAATAAGGATTGGTGTGGAAAATAAAAAAATGTTCCCTCTCCCTTTGGTCAAGAATATTCCATATTCCCTCTTCTTCTAATCATATTAAAGGAGCAGGCTTGCAGTCGTTTCTAAAAGTCCCGAACAAACCTGCGACCAACCTCTTAGGATCTCGGACAGGCAGGGGGAGCGTCTCGTATTTCTTTTCTGGTATATTCTCATATGATCAAGTATTACCGAGTACTTCGAAGATTAAGGAAGAAAATGAGATCTATTAAGAGAAAGAAACATTCTTCTTCCGACAAAACCTGTCACCAAGCTTCGACAAGTCGCTAACTTGCTCATTTTGTGATAGGGTGATAACTCTATGAAATGAGAGTTATCATGATACATTTAGACTTAAATCAAGATTACTTAAAAAGTAATTGATGTGTTTTAGTGCATTTTAATAATAGTTTGCATTAACATTTATTTTAGTTTAAGTTTAATAAAGTTTACTTGATTTTGAATAATTGTGTGCTTAAAACATATGTATAATTGTAGATAACCGAAAGTTAAATTTTCCTAGGAAGGATACTGTAGCAATAGGTTTACAAAAAGGACAAAAGAACATGGCTATAGAAGAATTAGAGCAAATCTGGAGTAGTGCAGAAGTTGTAGAAATTGCTGTAGCAACCCGTGCTGTAGCAATCCTGGAACAACGACAAAGAAAATCTTGCACAGAGCAATTAACAAATCATGATCTATAGTTTCTTAATCTGGAAGATGCGCATCCTAGACCTTTGTTTACCCTAATTTTGGACTATAAAAGGGGCATACATGCAAAAGAAGAGGGAGGCTGAAAACCAAGATCATAAACCGAAAAGAAACAAAGGAAAAACGGATTTTAAGAGCAAAAATCGAGGCTGCACCAGTGGAAAATTTATGGGAATAAATTAGAATTCAGTCTTTCTATATTTTCTTTCGAGTTCTTGTTTATTCTTTGATATAGGAATGTATTTGCCGGTTGAACCTTCATTGTTTAGTTTACTTTTGCAAACCACAAACTAATATTATTTGTGGTTGAGTGATAAAAAATCTTAATGGCTCATTGATGGAATTTATATATTGCTGCATGTTTGCTATAGTATTTTGTTGTGATAGTATTCATTTAAAGTCATTATTTCGGTTGACCACTAATTTAATGATATAAGCTAGGAAAGAGCCTCAAATGGTCTCTTTAAGTGAAACATATCATCATGATTCTTGGTTTTAGATTGGGTTTCCTAGATTGAGTTCAACTTAATTTCAAAAGGGTCATGCTTAATCTAAAATTAGTGATGAACTAAATATATGGATTCACCTTGTAGGTTAAATAGAACTTAAACGTGTAATGCTATATCTTATGTTGGCATAACAATTGGTCACTGTTAGGTTGCATATAGATATAAGATATCCAACATGCGACAGCTGAGGATGTGTGAGGATTCTGCCCAGTGTTGTAGCAGATGCTATAGCAATTGAACCAAAATTTGCATGAATTAGTCAAGTCCATTAAGAGAGTTTAGTCACTCAACTACTTCATTCCTACTGATTTTATCCTTGTGTTTGACATGAGAATGTGCTTTTCTACATATTTACTTATTTCATTTTATTAGATAGTTATTAGTTTAATTGTTCAATCTACTTTCAATTCAAGCAAAACTATTAAGGTTGTTGTAGCAATTTTCGTGACATCAGTCCCTGTAAAGACGATCTTGAATACTCATAATTATATTATTTGTTGTGTACACTTGCACATTAACACCCATAACATTTGAATTTACACTCCAATATAGGGCCCAGTCACCTCCCTTCTTCCCAACCTCTGGCAGTCAAAGCTATAGGGAGACGTGCTTCGGTCTTTCCATCGATAGAAGCAGTAGGTATCTAACGTTATTATAAATTTCATAGCAAAAATCAAACTTTGAAAATAATTTGACAATAATCTAGCATTATAGTTTGATGACATAATCTTTCCAAATAAATTCTTCAACTCCATCTTTTTATGCTTTGCTTCTGGCTAGCTTATACTTCAATCTCCTTACAACTCTCGATTGACTTGTATATATTAAAAATAATTAGTTAAAAATAAAAAGCTAAAGGTTTGTAACTATTAGAAAAAATATTATGATTTCTCCATGTAATATCCTAAAGATAAAAGGAAAATGGCATCGACCTAGTGACAATAAGAATCACATACTCTTGATAATTATAAAACAAATAGAAAGAATAATAACACATTACCTACATTGGATGATTATAAGTAACCATTGCATAAATGGCATTGTTGTCTAATCTATATCTTTGTAGTTCACCACTTATTATTTGAGATCTCTCGAATGAAATAATATATAGGAATTACAAGATCATTATAGTAAAATATTTGACAAGTATTTTGGATAAATTTTATTAATTTCATACCTTGGTTGTCTTCTTTTGTTTTTTTTTTCTTTAAATAATTTGCTCACTTTTAGATTGCTTTTGCTTGTAAAGCTGATGACCATTACTTCTAACTACTAATGGAGAAAGAATTTTGCTACTATGAATACCACGAAGCTCCTTACACTTTGTTGTGCGATGAACTATATTGTCGCCAGGTTGACTAAGTTCACCATTACCTCTATTTAACATCAGTTTTGCTTTCAAATCATTTAAAAACTCCCACACCATATTGCAATTATTCTCATTATTAGTTGCTAGTTCAGCTACATCATAAAAAACAGTTGCACATCTTATCAAATCTGAAACCTTCAGGTTTGGGGCTGCAATTGTCATTACTTACTTTCACCTAATTGATGTGACATCTTCTTATGTCCTTTCTCTATCGCCTAAAAATATAATTTTCAGGAACATAAAATATTTCCTTATGAATAAGCACCACAATGACGTGTCAACATAATATTTCTTTAAACTCAAATAGTCAACATTTGCAATTAATCTCCCAATTAAACTCATTAAAAGAAACTTTAAAAAGGTCACGATGACGATCGTCTCCAACTTAAATGTCTTCAACTACTACAAATTTTGAAGCTAAAATATTTGTTTGACATGAAAATATCTCACAAAAGATTTTACATATTAGCTTTTCCTAAAATTCTCTAAATTTTTCCATTGTATAAGCATATCAGAATTGCTGCTCCATAGCATAATGAGTAGCATCAGGGATATTAGATTTAAAATCATTAAAATCAACACGATTTTGTTTTTTCACCTTGTCTTGTAGTGCATTGCCTAAATTGTTGAACTAATTGTTTTAGAGTAGTTTTGAATTTACATACCCATCAAAGAACACATGCATACTCTCACTATGTTATGTAGTAGACATTCTTACCCAAAACATATCCTTCACATATGTTGGCACCCAACATTGCCTCTCATTATACAAGCCTTGCAACCATACATTGTTATGAAGATTATATTTTTTAATGACCAGCATCTAATGTTCATCAAAATCAAAAGTTGTTAAAGAATCATAAAAACATTCTACAAAGTCAACATGATCAATTCATAGTTCTTGTAACCTTTCAGTTTTTCTAGAAGCATTACATGCTACACATATTGCCTACATCGCGCACGTGGAAAAACGACTTCAATTGCCTTTTGCATGGCCTTATCTTGATCAATGATTATGGCATTTGGAAACACAACCAAACATGCATGTAAGCCAAGATCGACAAAGCCATACATATGTCTCGATGTCCTCGTTGGAAATCAAACTACATCTTAATATTGTTGACTATCTATGATGATTGAATCCAACAAAAGCATGAAATGACATATCATATTTATTTGCTAAATATCTTGAATCAAATATAATAACATCACCAAATTCTTTATTTGCAGTTTTACTCCTTGCATCAGCCCAAAATAAATTTTTTAACTGAGCGTCTTTATCTAAATCCATCATATAAAAAAAAATTGGAGTTGGTATCTTGCATTTTTAAGAAATAATCATGAACTATAGAAGCATCTCATCCCCAAGCTATAAGCATCTTACTTTGTTTAAACATTTCATACAATCTTTTTCTAAGAAAGCTAAATTCTCATGTCCTCCTACTTCAACCACCAAAGAATTAAAGCTTTTATTTGGTTTTATTCCAACTTGATAATTGAATTCCAACTTTCTTTGAATAAACAACTTTATTGCCCTATTGGTTTTGAGAAAACGAGCCTTACATGGTGTGTTTAGCTCATGATTATAGTCATATGTAATGGATCTTACTCCCCACTTTCTATCAAGGCATTCTTGGTTTGTTGAAGAAGCTATTATAAACAACTGATTCTGTTACAACATGAGATACAACATGAGAGAGTGCTAAGGGAGCTAAAAAAGGTAGAGAAGATTCATGGGAAAGCTTCTTGATATACTCTGTAATAAGCTCTGTAAACAAAGTGTAATCATCTTGAGGAAATCAATAAAGCTGATCCTAGTTTCCCCACACACTAGCTGAACCACGTTAATTCCTCTATTCTTACTACTAGTTCTTTGTTTTCTTTTGAATTCATAGTTTCCTTGTGATTTGATTTGGTTGGTTCTTTTAGCGTCTTGATTGTTTGATTTGAGATCTTGGGGAGTAATTGGAGTTGAATTCTAGAAATCTGTCACTCCAAACTCTACAATTGGTATCAGAGCTTGGTATACAAACCAGACACAAGTACGGCTGCTTCGAAGATCGATATGGAAAAATTCATTGGGAAGAATGATTTCAACACGTGGAAGGTCAAGATGGAGACATTGCTGATTATGCAGGGGTTGGGTGATGCTTTAGAACCAGTCATTAAGAAAGATGGAGAAGAAGCCTCGTCATCCTCATCATCATTAACACCGCAGCAGACTGCTGAGATTGATAACAAAGCAAAAAATACCATAATCTTGAGTCTTAGGGACTTTGTTATCAGGGAAGTTGCAAAAGAAAAAACAGTTGTTGACTTGTGGGCAAAGCTTGAAAAGGTGTGTATGACTAAATCCCTAGCCAATAGGCTTTACATCAAGAAAAAGATGTTTACACTTAAGATGGCTGAGGGGTCATCTCTTGATGACCACATAGATGAGTTCAATAAAGTCTATGATATACTGAAAATCATTAATGGAGGATTGGATGAAGGGAAAACATTGCTTCTGGTGAGTTCTCTTCCACCATCATATTCTAAATTTATTGATGCACTCATGTGGGAGGCAAAATTTTTCACTGGATGAAGTTAAAACTGCTCTGAATACTAGAGGCTGCAAGAGAAGTCAGGGAATATGAATACTGGTGAAGTGTTGGCTGTTAAGGCTAAATTTGATAAGAATGATGGAAAGCAAAAGAAGCAAGGAAACAATAAACAAAAGACCAAAAATAATAAGTGTTTTTAGTACCATAAAGAAGGGCACTTCAAGAGAGATTGCTCAAAAATCAAGAATAAGAAAAATGAGCAGAATGAGGCTGCAACAACTGCTAAGAAAGAAGGGTATGAGTCAGTTGGGGTATGTGTGGCTACAAAACATGTGCCAAAAGGTGCCTAGATTCTAGACTCAAGTTGTACATTTCATATGTGTCCCTTTAAGGATTACCTGTGAAACTATCAGAGACTGATGGGGGAAGGATAATGATGGAAAATAATGCAATATGCAGAACTGTTGGGATGGGAAATGTAAATCTTAAGTTGGATGATGGTATAATAAGGGAATTAAAGGAAGTTAGATATGTTCTTGAACTCAAAAGGAACCTAATATCCCTGTGAATGCTTGACTAAATGGGGCTTAGTATTAAGCTTGAATCTAGTGAGTTGAGAATTTCAAATGGTTATGGGGTTGTCATGAAAGGTGATTAAAGAAATGGGGTATATGTCTTGGATGGTGAGGCCATAACATGCTTGTCAGGAGTGTCAATCAGCTCAGGTAATGATAATACCTTACTGTGGCACTTAAGATTAGGACATATGAGCTTAAAAGGGTTGAAGGAGTTATAGAAGCAAGGGGTTTTGAGAAATGGAAAAATTTCATACTTGGATTTTTGTGAAGACTGTGTCTTAGGCAAAGCAACTAGGAATAATTTCAGCAAGTCATTTCATTCAACCAAGGGCATCCTTGAATATATACATTCAGACCTTTGGGGATCTGCACAAACAATGTCACAGGTGGAAACAACTATTTTTTGTCTTTCATTGATGACTATTCAAGGAAAGTATGGGTATATGTCTTGAAGCACAAGGACCAAGTATTTGGAAAGTTCAAAGAATAGAAATCTTTGGTTGAAAATCAAATTGGTCTGAGGGTTAAAGAACTTAGGCCTGACAATGGCCTTGAGTTTTGTAATCAGGAGTTTGATAGTTATTGTGGAAATCATGGCATTGCAAGACATAGGACTGTGAGATTGACACCTCAGCAAAATGGATTAGCCAAGAGAATGAACAGAACCCTAATGGAAAAAGTAAGGAGTATACTGGTTCAGTCACAACTTCCAAAGAACTTGTGGGCTGAGACATTATTGACAACATGCTACCTTGTTAATCTTAGTCCTTCTGCTGCACTTGAGTTCAAAACTCCATTTGAAATATGGCATGAGAAACCAGCAAATTATGACAACCTCAAAGTGTTTGGATGTCCAACATATGCACATGTCAGTTAAAGAAAATTGGCTCCAAGGGCTCTCAAGGGTCAGTTTATTGGATATTCTGAAGGAGTTAAGGGGTTTAAACTATAATGTACAGGCCTTAATCCCCCAAGGTGCATAATCAGTAGGGATGAAGTGTTTAATGAAAAAGCTACCTTGGATATGAAGAAACCTTCTGACAAAGATGCACAAAAGGATGAAAACAAGACCAAAGTTTACTTTGAGGTGGAGCCCTTCAGTAAAGAGACTTCAAGAGATGAAGATGATACAGATCATAGATTTGATAACCGGGAAGATGATCAAGAAAAGCAGACAGAAGCTTAGCATCAGGATACCAGCTGACCAAAGATAGAGAGAAAAGAAAAATAAGAGCACTACAAAGATATGGATATGCAGACCTGATAGCCTATACCCTGGCAGCATCTCATCAAATTGTTAAGGATGAGCCTAAGAGTTACAAGGAGGCTATCCAAAATTCATATAAAAATGAATGGAAGAAGGTTATGGATGAAGAAATCTCCTCATTACAGAAGAACAATACATGGGAGCTTGTGAAGAGGCTTGGAAATAGAAGAATAGTTGGCTGCAAGTGGATCTTTAGAGTCAAAGATGGTTTAACAGCTACTGAACCTAGGAGATTCAAGGCTAGATTAGTAACTAAAGGGTATACTCAGAGGGCATGAGTGGATTTTAAAGAGCATTTCTCACCTGTAGTTAGGCATGCATCAATAAGAGTATTATTGGCTTTAACAGCTGTAAAGGACATGGAGCTTAATCAACTCGATGTCAAGACTGCTTTTCGGTATGGAAGACTACATGAGGAAATTTTAATGACACAACCTGAGGGGTATGTTGATTCTAAGAAAGCTGACTGTGTGTGTTTGTTGAAAGTCAGTGTATGGGTTGAAGCAATCACCCAGGCAATGATATCTTAGATTTGATGAGTTTATGGTTACTCATGGTTATCTGAGGTGCAGCTTTGATATTTGTGTTTACTATATGGTGATAAAATTAGATAGCTACATATATATGCTATTATATGTAGATGACATGCTGATAGCTTGTAGTGATAGAGAGGAGATTGAGGCCTTGAAGTAGCTGCTCAGTTCAGAATTTGATATGAAGGATTTGGGTTCAGCCAAGAAGATATTGGGAATGGAAATTATAAGAAACATAAGGAATGGTACCATGGTTTTTTCTCAGAGAAAATATCTAGAAAAGGTACTTGAAACCTTTGGGATGTCAAGCTGCAAATCAATTGTGACCCCTTTGGCATCACACTTTAAGTTGTTAAGCTTAGAATGTCTAAGAACAGATGAAGAAAGGGGTCAAATGAAAAAAATTTCTTATGCAAATACTGTTGGTTGCATGATGTATGCAATGGTCCTTACAAGACCTGACATATTACATGCTTTAAGTGTTATAAGTAGGTTTATGGCTTCACTTAGTAAAGAACACTGAAAGGCTGTAAAATGGGTGCTAAGATATTTGAAGGGTACTCGGGGATATGGTCTGGTATTTGGAAGATCAGATGGTAAAAATGCAGGCCTTTGGGGTTTTGTTGATTCAGATTTTGCTGGGGACTTAGACAAGAAAATATCTTTAACATGTTATTTGTTTATACTTGATGGTTGCTTGGTTAACTGGAAGGTAAGCCTACAACATGTTGTTGCTTTGTCAACAACAGAGGCTAAATATACAGCTGCAATAGAAGTTGTCAAGGAGGCTTTATGGCTAAAAAGGTTTGATAGTTGAATTGGGAATAAAGCAAGAGACTGTTGAAGTTTACTGTGACAGTTCAAGTGCAATTTACTTGAGCAAGAACCCAACACACCATGAAAAAACTAAACACATTGATATTAAATTGCATTTCATTAGAAATGTGATTTCCAAAGGTGTAATTAGGATGGTGAAGGTGCACACTGACAATAACCCTGCTAACATGCTAACCAAGGTCATCCCTACAACTATATTCAAGAGCTGCTTGGACATAGCTGGACTGAGTAATTTCTAAAATGCTCAAGTTGGAGGAATCAAGATCAGGGGTGATTTGTTCAAGGTGGAGAATTGTTGTGTTGTGAAGCAAATCAAGATAGATGAAACGCCAGATTGATCATGTGTTTTGCATCTAATGTTAATTACAATACGACAATTGATGTTGCGTTTTGGTGAGCAATTTCTTGTCTCACTTGAACGACTTCGATAAGCGTCGTTTTGGGTTTAAGTATAGCACGAGAGAAACATGTGCTTAAAGAAGCTGATCAAGTTTGTTAAGAATTAGTTATAACACATACTCATCACGTGCGTTTCTAGATTCATCTTGGCTTGTTGAAGAAGCTGTTATAAACAGTTGATTCTGTTACAATAGGAGAGAGTGCTAAGGGAGCTAAAAGGGTAAAGAAGATCCATGAGAAAGCTTCTTGATATACTCTGTAATAAGCTCTGTAAACATGATGTAATCATCTTGAGGAAATCAATAAAGTTGATCTTTGTTTCCTGTGGATGTAAGCTAGTGTGAACTAGCTGAACTACGTTAATTCCTGTGTTCTTGCTGCTAGTTCTTTGTTTTCTTTTCAGTTCATAGTTTCCTTGTGATTTGATCTGGTTGATTCTTTTAGCATCTTGATTGTTTGTTTTGAGATCTTAGGAAGTAATTGGCGTTGAATTCTAGAAATCTGTTACTCCAAACTCTACACTTCCTGAATGACTCCTCTCTATTCATTTAGTTTGCAGCAAAGCAATTGAAATCCCATTAATTTATATTTTTTTTCTTTTTTAGAAATGCAGATTTTTGAGTAATAGTTAAATAATTTGGTGGAAATTACAAATGTGTCATGATTGAGAAAAAACTGAAAGCTTTGTTCTTCCTAAACTTCCTCACTCTCTTTGTTTAGCTTGCAGCCAAGTGAAAAACATATAGGTTGAAAGAATTTTAATTGTAAAAAGTGTTTGATTATAAAGGAGTAATAAAAGGATAAGATTTAAAATAAATTATTTCATAGGGTCTATTTTAATTTAGAAGAAATTTATAAGTGAGATACCACTCAACTGCTCTATCACTTAAAATGTGTTTTAAGATTAATATTTGGGATTTGAGGTTAAAATTATAATTACAACAATAAAAATAATAAATGGGGTGTTATTACCCAAAAAAAAAGTGAGGTGGAATTATTATCAGTTTATCACCCTTATTTTGGAGAAAAAAATTCAAATAGCAACGTTCATCGCCTCTGAACCTGGCACCTCTCTTCTCCTGCTCTCTGTAGGCATCCATCCTCTTCTCTATTGCCATTACCGATCTGAATTAACCTCTCCGCTGGCGCCGTCAGAATTAACTAGTCTCTCCGGTGGTGACACGGATATCGGCTATAAATTTAGCGGACCTGCAGAGAAAGAGTTTTTAACTTACAAGAAGTAGCAACTACCGAGCAAGCATTCCTCTCATTCACTCGCCTCGAGGCAGTTAACTTATATGAATACGGCAGCAAACAGCAGAGCCATGAAACTGCAGCCGCACAAGGCTAGGACTCGCCAATCGGGCTCTTCGGCAAAAAGAAACCCAAATCTGAATTTAAATAAACAATATTATTCCTTTGCTTTTGCTGATTTTAATTATCATTTATTGTTATTATCATCTAACAGGCATTTGGTTTTACTTCATCTGTGAAAGCCAAGCGATCACAGATGCGAGCGACAGAGAAAGAGCAACGTCGGCTTCACATTCCGACTATAGACCGCTCTTATGGTGAACCACCACCATATGTGGTTGTAGTTCAGGAACCCCCCAGGTTTTGCATTATTAATTTTGTTTAAAAAAATAAATTTAATTTATTATGCCTTAATTCAGTAATAAATTTTGAAATTTTTAGATGGTGATTTTAATTTATGAAATGGTGGTGGCAGATTGGCTAGTCTTTGTTAATAAAGTGTCTTATTAAGCATTGCACTAAGCACAAAGTACCTGAGGTTCGAGGACCTGTTACTGTTGTATCAGGTTAGGTTTGATCTAGTCTATGCAATTTCTTTGTTAGATTTGAAATACAATGGAATTCAGTCAGAGGGATTTGATGAAATACGTTAGGTAAGAAAAGGCAGCTACAATTTGTGGATTGCCCGAATGATATCAATGGCATGATTGATTGTGCAAAGATTGCTGACTTGGCACTGCTTCTCATTGATGCAAGTCATGGTTTTGAAATGGTGAGATGTCATTTTGAACAGTTCTATTTGGTTTGGACTTCACTGCATATGTGTGTCGATGGAGCTGCCGCTGCTCCTTTTTCCTTTTGCGATCTCCATAACATAGTTTTATGTTATTGGTTTTGTATGATTTTCTGTTTTCCTGTGTCTAAGGAGTTAAGCATATATTTAATAACAATGCAGTTAAAACAATTTCGAATTTTGGTAACTGGGTTTTGTTTCTTACAGGAAACTTTTGAGTTCCTTAATTTAATGCAAAATCATGGATTGCCAAAGTTTATAGGAGTTCTTACTCACCTTGATAAGTTCAAGTATAAGAAGAAACTAAGAAAAATGAAGCAGCATCTCAAGCATCGCTTCTAGACAGAAACATACTATGGAGCAAAACTATTTAAATTATCTGGTCTCTTTCATGGGAAGTAAGTATTATATACAGTATGTTGTGTTATGGACATCTCACCCAATATTGTAGTTAAATTAGTAGTTTCAAATCATAGAATTCTTTTTTAGGTTAATTTTTTCTTTTTTCTTTCCCTAATTCATTAGGTGCACAAAAACAGATATTTGCAATCTTACAAAGTTTATTTCTGTTAAGAAGTTTCCTTCTTTGCACTGGAGAACTTGTCGTCCTTATGTTGTGGTTGATCGTTTCGAAGATGTTACTCCTCCTGAAAGAGTGCATATGAATAATAAATGTGACAGAAACATCACAATTTATGGTTATCTACGAGGTTGCAATCTGAAAAAGGGAACTAAGGTTATGCATTGTAAAGCACTTAACCTCACAATTGCCATTGGAAATTTTTTCTTTTGAGAATATGCTTAAGGGTTTATTTTATTTTATTTTTTTCCTTTTTATACAATTAAAGGTGAGAAGCAGGTTCATTTCTCAACATAAGGTTATTGTTGCATATGGTGTTTCTGAAAATTTAATGAGTTTTGGACATATGTTACTTAAGCTTAGGTGGTTTTAGGACCTACTTTTCATCTATATGGCCATTAGGCAAGGACTTGTTTATCATTTTGGTGAAAATTGGATGTAAGTTGTGAAGAACTTGATTAAGCATAACTTAGAGAGGTCTTATTTCATAATAAGCAAATCTCAACCTCATTGGCTTCATGGATGCAGGTTTTATATGTAAAATGTAAAATTCAGCTTTGGAAAAGGTGATCAATTAGCAATTTGTAAAAATTTTTTCCCCTTGGTTATGCTTAAGTTACATGGAGCTTTGTGCATTTGGCTTAGCAATGCCTGACGTGGACGTACATTGAAGGTGAAACTATAAGAAACATTAGGACAAAAGCTGACTATGAGAATTTTCTTTTTTCTATAACAGAGTTGCTATTTACATGGCATGTTAGTTAGCATGACAGCCCTGAAGGTCATTTGAGGCTTATGGATTAAGATTGTTAACCTTCTATTAAATGTTCATCTATCTTGCCTTTATCCAATCAATTAAACATTTATAATCAAATGTTCTTTCTTTGAAACAGGTGCACATTGCTGGTGTTGGTGACTACAGTTTAGCTGGGGTACAGGGTTAGCTGATCCATGTCCTTTACCTCCTGCTGCCAAAAAGAAGGGACTACGTGATAAGGAAAAACTTTTTTATGCACCCATGTCTGGCCTTGGGGATCTCCTTTATCACAAGGACGCTGTCCATATAAGCATCAATGACCACTTTGTTCAATTTTCTAATATGGATGATGAAAATGGAAAATTAAACTGTAGAGATTTACTATTTTGTTTCTTTTTTTTTTTGGGTTGATACATAAAAACCTTTAATATCTTTTGTGGATCTTGTTTTGAATAATATAAAATGGAAATAGCTCTTGTATTCTTGATGATATATTCTTTTGACTTATACAACCTGACAGGATAAAGAGGCAAATATCTTGTCATCTTCGCCGTTACCAGGAAAGGCTCAAGATGTTGGTGAGATGCTGGTAAAATTGTTTCAAAATACCAAATATTCAATTGATGAGAAGTTTGAAAAGAGCTTCATTTCTGTTTTCGGCCGGAAGCCTAATATCTCATCAGATGCTACCAGCAATGCAAAGATATGGATGATGATACAGATTATACTCATGACAAGCAGTATCAAACTGAGGAAGTGAATGCCGATGGGTTTCGTGAAAAAACATGTAGCTGTGGAAATGGAAGATTCAAAGTCCTCAGATGAAGATGCAGATATTAAAAAGGGTGAAATATTAAAAAGTGTTAGCGATTCTGATGAAGATAACTTTGCGGAACATGTTGAATTTAATGAGGGACAGCATCGTAGAAGAGCTATCTTTGGATATGGTGTAGATTCTGGTGATCAGAAGGTACTTAATTGTGACTGGTATTATCTCCATTTTTCACGAACCAATGTGTTAATACTTAATAGGGAAGGGGTGGCGGAGTGTCAAGAAACCATATTTCAGTTTTTGTTTCTTTATAGATGCTGGTCTATGTCTCCTTGCTTTGTTGAATCTGGTATATATTGAACTCGATGCACGTATTCTTTGAGGCCATGTCAACACCTCACACTTGTCAAAACTATGCGATTGTGCATATCCTAGATTTGAATGTTTTGATAATGTAGCCATACAGGATTTTCTAAAAGTTATGTAACTTTTATAATAAAACCATTTCATCTTTTATTTGTTGCTTTGTAAACTTCCATTGCCCCTTGGTCTTGATGCTATGTGTTGTACTTGTCACTTCATAATTTAAGTGGCTTTTCTTTTGTGGGGCAAGCTTTAGAAATTGGGCTTTTACTAGTCATCACCTTTATTATGCTTTTTTATTTTCTCAAATATGTTTCTTTCGCAACTCAGTTCACATGTAGTATCTAGCTGCACCTTTTATTTACAATAATAATGTTCCGCATTTTTGCTTCATTGCAGGATTCATATGAAGAGAGTGAGGATGGTGACAGTGATGAGGGCGAAGATGATGACAACGACACTGTTGATAATCAATTATCTTCTGGTACAGAGGAAAGAGAGGATAATGGTATTTCTTTCATACTTACTATTATTGTGATGCAATATTCAGTACTGGACTTAAAGGAGAATACGTCCCCTCTTTTATTTGTAACTATAGTTTATATATAGCTGACATGAGCCAAGTTAAGATGAGTAGAGTGGTGTTTTCAATCATGAAATGCAATACGATGTTTCCATTGAATAATTGTCTCTACAAATGCTAAATAGTTTAAATGGATATTTCCTCTGTTTTGATTTTTCTGTGGAATTTTCTTTTCAGTTTCTGAACAGTCTTAATTGTTGCGCTATATGAAGATGACATGGAAAATAAATTAATGTTGACTAAGTCCTCCTTGAGACTGTGCACGAATCTCATTCAGCTTGTATACCAGAAATCAGCATCAACATCAGAAACTTTGTCCAAAGAAGTGCACGATAGTAGCAAGGGTGAAGAAAGTGATGATGATGAATTTTTTAAGCCGAAGGTCAAAGGAAATAAGGTCTGTCTTGATATTATTTGTACGGTTATTTACTTGATTGTTTTTTTTTCTTAATTTGAGGTCTTGCTCGACAAGTAATACTTTTAGATGTGTTGTTAGTTTTAGCATTGATATACAAGCTTGATGTTAACTGAATGTAGTTTGTATTTGCATAGTCTCTAATTCCTGTTCATTTATTGCAGAAGTTGAGAGAATGATTGGATAGTGGGATTGTCAATACTGATGAGTGTTCCAAATTTTACAGTTACGGAGATCTTAAAAGCTGGAAACAGGAAGAAGCATATGAAAGCATCTGAGACCGTTTTGTTGTGGGTGATTGGTCCAAAGCTGCTCAGAAAAATCAAGTTTCAAAGGGTAAATCTGAAGATGATGACAGTGATGATGCTGTCTATGGTGATTATGAAGATTTAGAAACATGTGAGAAGCATGAAGGGCAATGTGAGGATAATTCTGGCAGTGAAGGAATTGAGAATGAAGATGAATCAGCAGTTGAGGAGTGGAGATTGAAAAAGCTCACACTACGTGCAAAATCCGATGCACAATATCCTTTTTCTTTTGACTAATACGATGTTTATTATATTTATTATGCATGGATCTTGTACCACTGCCTGCTCCATCTCCATTGATGGATTTTTTTTGTCCATGAATTTGGGTGTGGCTGTAGTGGGATGATGCATCCCTCATCTGTTGATAGTTTTGCTAAAAGACATTAGTGAAGTTTGGTTGTTGTAAGTTGTATTAGAGAAACTATATTTTGGTTTTAGTAGAATCTGTTTTGATGGCCTTTGACTTTGATTTACATATGATGCATCTGAATCTCCTGAGCAGGAAATGCATGAAAAAGATGTGGCAAAGTTTCATTGTGTCCAGCCTAACGAAATTGGACTGGTTGACAAGGTAGACTTTGTTTGCATCATAATGTGTTCTGCATGCTGCTGTTATGTTTTGAGTGCTAACTGGTGTTTGGTTCTTCCTGATGAAGGAGAAGATTGAATTTCGCAAAACAAATGAATATAGCTGAGCTCAATGATCTCGACGAGGTCACTCGAATAGAGGGTTTTCAAACAGGAACATATCTTGGAATGGAGATACATGTGTTCCTTTTGAGATGGTTGAATATTTTGATCCTTGCCATCCTGTTTTGGTTGGAGGAATTGGTCTTGGCAAGCAAAATGTTGGATACATGCAGGTATGAATACTCAAATAACCTTAAAGGTGCTGTGGTGATATATGTTTTCTACTTCTCCCTTAATTTGGGCTGTCTTCTCTTTCTATCCTTTTCAAATACATCTCAAAACTTTGTGGATGTTTGTTGGATAAAACATATTGGTAATTATGGGCTGCTTAACTCAAAAGACAGATTCAGTCATCCTGGAAAAGAGAACTTGCTCATGAATTATTTGATAAAAACTCCTTTATTATTTAGTCAAGTTTGATGCCTGAAACCATATGTGTGTATTATGGGACAAAGTTTGTTTTTAACTTCTTGTGGGTTTTTTTTCATTGTATAATTTCAGAATATATTTTCCTTTCATTCTTAGTGATTTGTAGGTGTTATATTTTCATTTTTTGTCATTGTAATGAGTGGACTGGTGCTGCACACTGTATTTTTTTCCTTGGTTCTTCCCTAATCAATAAGATTAATTAATCCTTATTTTTTATATTGAAAATGATGGCCTACAAGTTCACAGCTAAAGTCATTGCATTAAATTTGGTAGAACTTCGGGATATATTCTTTTATTTTAATTTTTCTATGTAATATATTTTTCTTGTTTCATCTCAAGGCTATAAGATTTTTCATGGCTTTGCTTCCAGGCTAGGTTAAAGAGACACAGATGGTGGCACAAGAAGGTACTCAAGAGTAGAGATCCCATTATTATTTCTATTGGATGGAGGCGTATCCAAACCGTCCCTGTTTATGCCATAGAGGACCGTAATGGGCGGCATCGCATGCTGAAGTACACTCCAGAACACATGCATAGACTTGCCATGTTCTGGGGTCCTCTTGCCCCGCCTCAGATGCGTAGTTGCTGTCCAAAATTTATCCAACAATCAGGTCAGCATTCTCTAGTTGCTACAACCAGTCTATATTTCAAAGGGATGATTTTTGTGCATTTCATGTGAAGAGTATGTTTCACCTCACATCTTTTTATTAGTTATCTCTAATAATTAGCATTATTAGTTATCTCTATAACTTGTGATAATATAGTGATAGACTATTTTTATTTTTATCTTTTTATTTTCTTCAAATTAACATTATTTATTTTCATAATTTTGCTTAATATTTTTCAGATAAAAACATCATAAACTACAATAAAATTGATTAACATATACTAATTTAGAATAGTAAGAGATTGTATTTGTTGGAGATTTAGTCAATTAATTGTAAATATTTGGGTGTATCTTTTCCTTTATTATTTGATTTAGTCATAACAAGAAAGCATATATTAGGGAGATATTGTGGGATTAGTTTACATAATTTAGAGATTCTTTATTTAGTTTCCTTTTTAATTAGCTTTCTAAGTGTATATATTCTGTCAAAGTTAATGAGAAAGTATGAACAAGAATTATTAATTCATCAGTATTCTTGTTTCATGGTATTAGAGCTAGGTTACTAGTCAGTTTTTTTTTTTGGAGAACTGCTAAATATGACCTCAGAGGTGTCTTCCACTACAACAGATCAAGCATCTGCAGGATCCATAACCGGATCCTCATCTACACCGTCTTTTGACAGCCACTCTCTGCAAATTACATAGCACAAGCTTAACGGACTGAATTTTCGAGAATGGTTTCAATCCGTTATTCTTGTCATCAGGGGTAGAGGGAAGGTTGGCTACTTGACAGGGGCAATAACACCTCCTTTGGACACAGCACCAACTTATAGCACTTGGGAACCAGAAAATTCGATTGTCATGGCTTGGCTCATTAATTCTATGGAGCCAAGTATTGGACGAACTTATCTGTTTTACAAGATAGCAAAGGAGATTTGGGAGGTCAAGAAATTTATTCTCGATCTTGAAAACACATCTCAATGTTTTGAGATTTGATCAAAGATTCGACAAGGAAGTCTCACGGTCTTTGAATATTACAATTCCTTAATGGAGTTGTGGCGGAAATTGATCTTTTTATGAGATGGGATGGTCTGTACTCGATGCAGAAAAATATAAGAAAATGCTTGAGAAAGAGCGTACTTTTGATTTTTGGATTGAATCCGGATTTGGATGAAGTACGTGGAAGACCGCTCGGGATGAAGCCTTTTCCAACCCTTCGAGAATCGTTTTGAGGTAAGGAGAGAAGAAAGTAGGAAGCGTGTGATGATGAATCCTTGGCCAAGATACTCCTTCCTTAAGCACGAGGCTCGGCTCTTGTAGCACACAAAAAGATGATGGTCGTGTATCTCCGAGAGACAAGATCAGTGTGATTATTGTAAGATGCCCTATCACACTCGTGAAACTTGTTGGGACTTACATGGCAAGCCACCGATTGGAAACCGAAGAAGCAACGCAAGCAAACCAAATCACCAATATAGTGGAATTAGATTCAAGCAACGTTCTTTGGATTTAACTTCTCAACAGAGCAAGTGGAGATTCTACCAGCCTTCTCAATCAAACTAAGGTGTCAACGGATTCGAGAGTCAAAACTCAAAGATTCCTCTATGGCACAAACAGTAAAATAAGTCAAACTTTCTGTCAAAGTCAGGCTATTGGATTGTAGATACAGGGCTTCACCATATGGTGAATGTCCTTGAGGATTATGACAGGTGCAGTAGCAGGATAAATGTGTGGCTTGCGGATGGAAAAATGTCACCTGCAGTTGGGAAGGGCACGGTTTGCTTACCGAATATGATATTGAAATCAGTTTTATATGTGCCCAAATTGACATATAATCTTTTGTGAGTTAGTAAGTTAACAAAAGATATGAATTGTATTGTGACTTTTTTCTCCTCTCACTGTGAATTTCAGGATTGTTCTTCGGGGAAGATGATTGGCATTGCTGAGAAAAAAGATGGCCTATACTACTTCTCGGGAGTTGGGGATTCCAGTAAAGTTAAGTCACAAAATAAAATGTCCATGTCAATTGTTTCTAACTCTGAAATTATGTTATGGCATCAACGCTTAGGGCATCCAAGCTTTTCTTATATGAAAGTTTTGTATCCAAATCTTTTCGTCAATAAAGAAAATTTTTCGTTTCAATGCGAACATTGTGTCCTTTCTAAACAATCCAGAGTCAATTATCCGCCACATATATACAAACCCTCAAGACCTTTTCTTGAGTGATGTATGGGGTCCATCCAGAACAATCAATTTAACTAGAACTCAATGGTTTGTCACTTTCATAGATGACCATACTAGGGTGTGTTGGGTGTACTTGATGAAAGATAAATCCGAGGCATTTTACTGGTTTCAACAGTTCCACAGATTTGTCCAAAATGTTTTTCAATCCAATATAAATGTCCTTAGAACAGATAATGGAAGGGAGTATTTCTCAAATGAATTTAACCAATATTTGGGGAATAATGGGATACACCATTAAAGTTCTTGTGTTAACACACCAAAACAAAATGGGGTTGCCGAAAGAAAGAATCGACATTTGTTGGAAGTTGCTCGATCAATAATGTTCACTAGTTCTATTCCAAATTCCTATTAGGGTGAGGCAATTCTCACATCTACATATTTAATTAATCGTCTACCCTAAAAAACACTTCAATTCAGAACTCCTTTGAGTGTCCTTCTTGATCATTTTCCAAATATAAATTTTTTCAACTCGTTGTCCCAAAAAATATTTGGTTGCACAGTGTTTGTCCATAATAAACAACCCAACCAAAGCAAACTTAATCCTAGGGCTCTTAAATGTGTATTTGTCGGATATTCTCCATCCAAAAAAGGATACAAATGTTATTCTCCTTTTCTCAAAAGATTTTTTGTTTCATGTGATGTAACGTTTTTTGAAAATCAGCCCTTCTTTCCCAACAACCATCTCTAGGGGGAGAATTCTGATGAAGATGGTCATTGGGATCCTAGTCTATCTCTTCCAATATCACAAGATGTCTCATTTTTGCCCATGAATTCTACCTTAATAGAACCAGGAAATGTCAGTATCCAACCACCTTCAGAAAACTCAAGTCCAAGTCCATTTCCTATCCCTAGTCTTATTTCAAGTCACGGTCAAGAGAGAGAAGCAATTTTTGAGAGACCACTTCAAGTTTACTCTCGAAGGCCAAAAGCTTCTCAGCAAGACCAATCATTGAACCAAGAACTAGATCCTGGAGTGAGCAGTAATCTGGACTTGCCGATTGCAATACGAAAAGCGGTAAGAACATGCACAAAACATCCTATTTCCAATTTTCTAACCTGTACAAAGTTATCTTCTGGATTTAGAGCCTTTATAGCAAAGATCGATAGTGTGGTAGTTCCAAAGAATATCCACGAGGCTTTCAAAGATCCAAAGTGGGAGAAAGCTGTACAGGAGGAAATGAGAGCATTGCATGATAATGGAACTTGGGAAGTAGTTGACCTACCAAAGGGTAAGAAAGTGGTTGGAAGCAAATGGGTTTTCACAGTGAAATATCAGGCAGATGGAGAGGTAGAAAGATATAAAGCTCGGTTAGTGGCACAAGGCTTCACACAGACATATGGGATTGATTATGAAGAAACATTTGCTCCAGTAACCAAACTCAACTCTATTCGGGTCCTCTTGTCCTTGACAGTTAATCTAGACTGGGAACTACACCAACTTGATGTGAAGAATGCTTTCTTGAATGGAACTCTTAATGAAGAAGTGTATATGAAGATTCCACCAGGATTTTAGTCTGAAAAAGAACGAGGTAAAGTTTGCAAATTGAAAAAATCGTTATATGGTTTGAAACAATCCCCACGTGCATGGTTCACCAGATTTAGCTCAACTCTCACTCGGCTAAAGTACACTCAAGGGTAGGCTGATCACACTATCTTCGTTAAGAAAGGGGAAAATGGAAAAAAAGCCATTCTTATTGTATACGTAGATGACATCATACTTACAAGTGATGATAATGTTGAGATTCACAAGCTCAAGAGTCAACTGAAGGAAGAATTTGAAGTTAAAGACCTAGGACCTTTAAAATATTTCCTCGGTATGGAGGTTGCTAGAAGTAAAGAGGGTATTTTCATTTCTCAGAGAAAATACACTCTTAACTTACTAGAAGAAACAGGGAAGTTGGGGTGCAAACCAATAGGAACTCCGCTCGAGAAGAATTGGAAAAGCAAGATTAAAGATAATGAGCCTTCAGTGGATGTAGGAAGATACCAACGCTTGGTTGGTAGACTGATTTACTTATCTCTCACACGGCATGATATTGCATATGCTGTGAGTGTGGTGAGCCAACACATGCATTCACCAACTCAGAGACATCTAGAGGCTGTAAATCATATTTTGAGGTATCTCAAAGGAACTTCAGGAAGAGGACTAATGTTTCTAAAATCTGAGAGCAGGAGTATCGAAGGATATGTTGATGCAGACTGGGCTGGAAGTGAAGATTGCAAGTCAACTTCAGGATATTGCACCAAGTTGTGGGGTAACTTGGTTACATGGAGGAGTAAGAAACAAACAGTTGTGGCAAGGAGTAGTGCCGAAGCTGAATTTCGAGCTATTGCACAAGGAATGTGTGAGGTTATATGGCTGGAAAGATTGATGCAGGACTTGCATATCACAGTTTGCTCTCCCACTTAGTTGTATAGTGACGGAATCGCCATCGCATCGTGAACAATCCAGTCCAACATGATCGAATGAAACATGTCAGAATTGATCGAGTTTTATCAAGAACGAAATCAAAGGAGGAGGTATCGATTTATGCTACATCTCTACTCATGCACAAGAAGCAGATATCCTCACCAAAAGTCTACCCAAACCAACTCATGAAAGGCAAGCTTGGAATGCAAAATATCTATTCCTAAGCTTGAGGGGGAATGTTGGAGATTTAGTCAATTAATTGTAAATATTTGGGTGTATCTTTTCCTTTATTACTTGATTTAGTCATAACAAGAAAGCATATATTAGGAAGATATTGTAGGATTAGTTTACATAATTTATAGATTCTTTATTTAGTTTCTTTTTTAATTAGCTTTCTAAGTGTATATATTCTGTCAAAATTAATGAGAAAGTATGAACAAGAATTATTAATTCATCAGTATTCTTGTTTCAGTATTTAATTGAATATGATTTATATTATGATAATATATTATATTATTTATATTCTTTGAGATGTTTATTATGTGTTTCACATTTATAACTTATAAGGTCATAAATATAAAATACTAGTTTTTAGATTTTTTAAGTTAAAAAATAACTTAATTCAGACAAAAAAACATATTATTCATATTCAAAAATTCAGTTATATTGAAAATTTAGACTAATTTAGATCTATTTAAATTTTAGGAAAAAAATTGCCACCTAAGACTATAATAAACTCTCATACGAATAAAGTTCTTCATTAATTCTTGAATTTTGAGATAATCCAATAATTCTCCGTCTTGCTACCTTTCCAGATATGGAATGAAAGATGTGCCTATTCTTTCAAAAAGGGAAAAAGAGAAAGACGTGCATATCTTCTCTTTTATTTGGCTATATCTAAGGTGCCACTTGAGCACCCTACCCCTCCATTTGTCTTCTAGCAAAGGCATCGTTGGATGAAAATCAAGCTCAGCCTACTATTGTAATAAGCATACGTCACACATAAAATAGATTGGTGATAGGGGTAATGAAAAAGTAATAATTTTATATCAACAATATAATTATAGGTAACAATTCTATTGCTGTTCTACTGTACCAATAATAATGTGAGGTGGAACAATATCATGCATGAATCACGGCGCTATTGAAGCATGCCAAAACGCAAAGAAACGTGTAGCACAAGAAAGTTGCAGGATTGAAAAAATAGGCCACGCACCTGTACCATCCCCAATACAAAGGATTTTATTTCCAAACAATTTTGTAATTAATGAAATTCTCATTACTTGTTTCATTGTTGCGAACATAAAAATTATTTTCTTGTTGCTATTAATAACAGTATTGCTACAATTTCTTTTTTTGCTAATCCCCCATACAAATTGCTATTAATGTCAAGTTCATTGTTTCTCAAAAATCATTTGATTTATGGATGATGTTGTTGCACCTCACATTATTATTGATACAGTAGACCAACAACAGACTTGTTACCTATGACTACATTGTTGCTACAAAAGTAGTTACCTTTTCACTACCCTTATCACCAATCTATTCTAAATGTCACGTGTGCTTATTTCTACCATAGATTGAGCTTGATTTTCATCCAACGGTGCATTTGCTAGAAGACAAATGGAGGGATTTGGTTTCCAAGTGGCACCTAGACGTGGCCAAAGCCCGAGATATGCACGTCTTTCCATCTTTTGCTTTTTGAAAGGATAGACACATCTTTTTTTCTATAGCTTGGGAGAAATAATTTTGGTAGCAGGATGAAGAACTATTAGGTTATCTCAAAATTTAGGAATTAATGGAAAACTTTATTCATATGAGAGTTTAAATACTCTTAGATCATGTAATGCAATTACATATCTAAGTTTTAGACAAGTGTAAAACTGTTGGTATAAATAGATTCATATTCTTTAAAAATTATTTATTTATTCATTTTATTGAATTAATAAAAATTTTATTTTCCTTTGAAAAAAAAAAAGAAAAAAAAAAAGACAATGGACAGATGAACCAATAATTGAGCTGCCTATTTGGGCGTGCAGGAATTAAGGCTGCCTAATACTACCCCATTAAGTAAGCCATACAAAATCTAAATGGCAACACATGGACCGACATATCATTGTCTTATCTCTATATACATCATTAAAGTACCAAGTCTTCCTTTCCAAAATGAAAAAGCACCTAGTCTTGTCCAGCACATGATGATTTTTATGTAATTAGTAATTACTTATGTAGTAATGATAGAGTTACAATCACCTTGTATAATTACATACAAATTAATATAACATGATAATCTTTATGCCATTTTGATTTATACACACTAATTTGTGCAAAATTGTTTGTGGCTATATATCATCATTGTTATTTATCTCATCATTAAAGTGCACAGACAAAGAACATGTGTCAAACAAAATTTTCATACTTTATGTAATTATTTATCTCATAATATTCTACAATTTTTATCTGATATTTCATGAGTGTCCACCCGATGATAATTGGGTATGTGAAGCATCGCTGGTAACTGAAAATACTACAATATATATTGTTATTTTTAAAGTACAATTTTTATTGAATATAACATTAGGAGCAACCAGGCAAGACATGCATGTCTCTTATACAATTAATAGGGCCTCAATAATGAACCCATTATTTTCCCCTAAAAGCAAGTTATACTTTAGAGGTGTTGACGCAATTGACTTGCTGACCTCAGGTGACTCTTAACTCATTTGCTCTCTCGAGTTGGTTAGTTGCTATAAATTTGGCTTTCAGTGTGTTTCTTTGTATATCTTTCTTTGATGTTTATTTCTATCTAATCATTCAATTCTTGTTGTATCATCTTTAATTGTTCTCTACTGTGCATTTCCCAATGGTGTTTCCTATTACCTGTTTTAAATTCTTCTCAGTCATGTTCTCGATGCTATTCCATGTTTTGGATTTTCCACACACCGCTTATTCCGATTCTATGGAGGAAGCTCATGTACTTTTAAATGGAAAACTAGCCTTCAAAATCATAATGGTTCTCTCTTGCCTTCGTGGACTCTTAATAATACAACCAAAATAAGCCAGTGTGCTTGGTTTGGAATTCATTGCAACCATGCCGAAAGAGTCAATAGCATTGACCTCACAAGTGCAGGCTTAAAAGGTAGACTTCGTGATTTCTCATTATCATCGTTTCCTCTTCTTGCGTTTCTTAATCTTAGCTTAAATTAATTCTTCGAAATCATTCCGGCACAATTTGGCAACCTTTCCGTGCTCAAGCTCATTGATTTATCTGTTAATCAGTTTTCTGGAAAAATACAGCCAAAAATTGGCCACTGACTCATTTGAAGGTGTTTTACTTGTTTATGAATCGGCTAAGCGGCTCAATTTCACATGAAGTAGGCAGATTAAGCTTTTTCAATGAACTTTCTTTGTGCTCTAACTTTTTGGAAGGTTCAAACCCTCTTCTTTGTGTAACTCGACAAATTTGGCGACCTTGTATGATATCAATGCACTTTCTGGTTCAATTCCAAATGAAATAGGAAACTTAAAATCATTTTCCAATCTACAAATGTCCAATTATACATTCAGTGGCTCAATCCTTCTTTCTTTAGGTAACTTGGCCAACTTGGCTATTGTATCTTGATATCAATGCAATTTCTGGTTCAATCTTGGATGAAATAAGAAACTTGAAATCTCTTTTCAATCTACGATTGGGTGACAATACACTAAGTGGCTCTATCCCTCTTTCTTTGGGTAACTTGACTAACTTGGCTACCTTGTATCTTGATAGTAATGCACTTTCTGGTTCAATTCTGAATGAAATCGGAAACTTGAAATCTCTTTACTATCTAGAATTGACTAGCAATACACTCGGCTCAATCCCACTGCCTTAGGGTAATTTGACTAATTTGGTTGTCTTAGAATTGAGTGACAATAAACTTAGTGGCTTAATCCCTCCTTCATTTGGTAACTTGACCAACTTAACTACCTTATATGTTTAGAAAAATTCAATTTTTGGTTCAATTCTGGATGAAATAGGAAACTTGAAATCTCTTTCCAATATAAATTTGAGTTTAAATAAACTCAATGGCTCAATCCCTCTTTCTTTAACGAACTTGACCAACTCATTAGAGGTTGTTTGTCTTTCTTCTAATCATATTGTTGGTGAGATTCCATTAGAACTTAGGAAGCATAGTTCTCTGGTCTAACTAATTTTGAGTGGTAATCAACTTTCTAGACGATTATCTCCGGAACTTGGATCACTTATTCAACTCGAGTACCTTGGCCTAACTAAGAATAGACTATGCAACTCAATCTTAGAAAGTCTCAGCAAATTGGTTAAATTGCATTACTTAAATTTGAGTAACAATCAATATAGTTAGGAAGTTCCAAATAAATTTGAGAAGTTGATTCATCTTTTAAAGTTAGTTTTGAGTCATAACCTTTTCGAAGAAGAGATACTATCTCAATATGTTCTATATAAAGCTTGGAGAAGCTGAATCTCTCCACAATAACCCATCTAATTTCATTCCAAGATGCTTTGAGGAAATGCATTGGCTGTCACGAATTGACATATCTTACAATGCGTTACAGGGACCGATTCCTAACAGCACAACATTCAGAGATGCTCCAATGAAAGCATTACAAGGGAACAAAAGATTGTGTGGAGATATCAGAGGTTTTCCATCTTGTAAAGTATTCAAGTCACGTAAGCAAACCTTGAGAAAGATTTGGGTTGTTATGTGTTTCCTCTCTTTGATTGGATTGTTTTTTTATTTTTGATGAAGGAAGAATGGCTCACAAACACAATAGAGTAGCCCTGGATATACTCCCAGGTTGCTTTCAATGTTAACTTTTGATAAATCGTTAGAGTAACAAATAATTTTGATGATGAGCATTGCATTGGAAAGGATGGACAAGGAAGTGGTTACAAAGTTGAGATACCATCTGGAGAAATTATTGCGTCAAGAAATTTCATTCACCACTCCCAGGTGAGATGGCATGTCAGTAAAATTTCTTGAATGAAGTTAGGCCTTGACAGAGATATGACATCGTAACATTTTGAAATTATATGGATTTTGTTCACATGTCCGACACTTGTTTTTGGTCTATGAATTTCTTGAAATGGGTAGTTTGGCCATGATCCTGAGCAATGATGCAGTAGCAGAGAAATTGGGCTGGACAAAGAGAAGGAATGTGATAAAGGTGTGGCTGATGCATTGTCATATTTGCACAATGATTGCTTTCCACCAATTGTTCGTCGAGATATATCAACCAAGAATGGACTGTTAGATTTAGAGTATGAAGCCCGTGCTTCTGATTTTGGAATTGCTAAGTTCTTTAAGCTAGACTCATCCAATAGGACAGAACTTGCAGGCACGTATGGATATATTGCGCTAGGCACGTACTTTATTCAAACTTGTTAAGTATACTAGTAAAAGCTTACTAGATTATAAGTTAAAAAACAAAAGTAATTTCTTATTTGTTTTTCCCTTCAGAGCTTACATACACACTGAAATTTGCAAAAAAGTGTGGCATGTATGGTTCTGGATTGTTAGCATTGGAAGTGATGAAGGGAAAGCATCCAAGACATTTTATTTTCTCAATTTGCTCTTCATCTTCAAACTTCGTCATAGCACCTCATGAAATACTGGACCCTCGCTTCCAACCCCATCACACAATGTTCGGGGTAAATTGTTATCAATCATGGAAGTCGCCATTTCATATTTAGATGAGTCCAAAATCCGGACCAACATTGGAAAAAGTGTCTCATTTGTTACAAACTTTGACATAGGATAGTTGTGTATTACAATCGGCGTATTTTCTAAAGGCCATAATTTGAGCTACAAGTATTCGTTTTTAGCGTATAATATACCTTTTGAAGCTTGCGATGAGATGAATTTAACCCAGAATGCTTGTGCCATTTTGATTCGGGGTCAAGCTAGAAATTTTGCTTCTTTGCTAGTCGTTATTTTAGTTTTTAGATTTTTTCCTATTTTTCTTAAGTCTTCTAGGATTTTTATCTTTTTTTATCTAGAACTTGGATTTGAGTGTCGTTTGCTTTCTTTTCTTATTTTGACTAAGAGAATTTAATTATCATATTATATTTTGGATTTGTCTATTTTAGTAAATTCTTGATAGTTAGTCTTGTTATAAAGGGGCTCTAAACCCTAGTTTTATTCATTGAGAATTTTAATAAAATTTATCATTATTCAGAAACCTAATTTCTTCTATCAGCAAACTCAATAACATTTTCGTTTCTTCAAATTTAGCCAAGCTTCTGATTGGTTTATTTTTCTAAGTACTTCCTTGGGGTAGTCCATGTAAATTGTTTCTATATTTCATCTGAGCACGAGGGGTATGGCTTGTATTTCCTCTTGACTAATGTACATTTTTCATTTTATGAATAAGTCTTCCTCGCTTCTAGGGATGGCAAAAATCCCCACGGGGACGGGTACTCTCAGGGATTTTCCTCATTCGGGGAGGGTATGGGGATAATTTCATACCCAATTTCTTATTCGGGGAAGGGACGGAGAAATTTTTTACCCAATTTCTTATTCGGGGAGGGGACGGGGATGAGGTGGAATCCCCATCCCCTACCCGTTTCCCCATTTTAATTTTTAATTTAATTTTTATTTTTTAAAATTACTAGTAAATAAATAATAAAATTTGAATTATAAAATTATAAGTATTGGTAAAAATAAAAAAAATCAAAATATTTATATTATTAAATTTTTAGGCCTAATTAACTAATTAAAGTCCTAAATTTTTATTTAGGACATTAAAAAGACCGGACAGATTCTATTAGCCCAAAAATTTTATTTTAATTTTAATATTCATTAAATATTTTAAACGTAAATCTATTTTTTTATTTATCTTAAATCTATTTTTTATTTATTTTTAGATGTTATAATTGCCCACAACAAATCACAATTTTAATATATAATCTAATTTAATATTTGCTCTTAATTTGTTTCGACTTAACTATTGTGCTGTAAATGGAATATTCCACATTTTTAAAGTGCCCACGCCACAATTGAAAAGTTAATTTTGAATCTAAATTTGATTTTATTTGTAACAATTTTGTATTAGGCTATTAATTGGTTCATGATAGTTTGTATCCCTTGTATGCTGCGTTACTTACTAATTTAATGTATGTGACTTTTGTAATGGATATTAATGTAAGATATATTTTGAACTTTACTTTTATTTGAATTTTTTATTTTAATATGATTAACTCAAAATCCAAAACAAAAAAAATGTATTAGTTATTCGGAGATCGATCACTGTGTCGGGAGAGGATGAGGATTCTCTTAAATAATTTTGATAGAGATGGGGACATACGCAAAATATCGGGGATGGGTACGGAGAGATTGGTCCCCTCCCCTCCCCTCTTCATTGCCATCCCTACTCGCTTCGTACAATTGAGGTATAATTAATAAAGATAAATATTATTCTTCATAACTTAGGTAAGTTCAAAATTACGAATATAGGGTCCAAGCAAATCGTTTGCATTTGTGGAGGAATCAGGACCAAATTGATTTGTTCACAACCCAAGATCAGTTGATCATTTTGCCCAATGTATCAAAATGAATCTAAAGAATCGAAAGAAACTAGCTAAGGGCCCTTTTGAATTGTTTTTGGGAGGGTCAAAAGTGATTTTAAAAAATTAAAAGTTAATTTTGGTGTTTCGGTAATTTTTTAAAAAAATCACTTTTGGCAAAGTCATTTGATCCTTTAGTAGACTTTGAAAAGCAGGGAGCAGTTTTTTAAAATCTGATTTTGAAAATCATTTTTATACTTAGTAAAATTTTATATATATCCTCATAGATTATAAAAATCTAAAATTATCCTTATTAATTAGCAGATAAAATCATTAACTTTAAGGAGATTATTATTTTTACCAATTACATTGAGATAAAAATAAAAAATAAAATTAGTAATATAAAAAATTTATTTTATTTATCGATTAGTGTATGTATACAATTAAAAAAATATTATATATATATATATATGTTTATAAATATATAAATAAATTTTATTCAACGTTATGTTCAATTTAGTCATTTATATTTTTATAGTAATTTAATAGTAGAATTAATCAAACACATACGATTATTTTTAAAACTCACAATATTTTTAAAAATAAATTATACTAAGCATTTAATTAATTACTTTCTCAGGTGATTATTTTTATAACACAGCTAACATTAATTATTTTAAAAATTATAAAATTACCAAACTAACCTAAGACAATTAGAACAAAAGGCAAGCACAAAGCATGCAGTTAACACATTTCGGTCAACTTCAAGAGTATAATGCTCTTTGTTTATTTAGAGAAAATAACTTGGGATTTCAAGCTTTAAAAATGGGAGCCATTATTCCTTGGTTAACTAATCAGCCTCGATGCCTTACGCACAGCTTTGGTCAAACATAGTCAAAGTTTGTTGAGCTAAATTTACTTGATAAACCAACTCAGCATATGGGCCCCACTTTAGTGCCACATCAGCAAAAGCGATTACAAACTTTAGCGCCAACAGACAAACGCATCTGCATATCTAATGAACAGGGACGTAAAGTTGTATATATCTGTCAAATATTTGGTACCCTTGCGGTTTGCAAGTACTCTGTATTTTCAGAGGAAGCAGCTGAAAATATGGGGGAAATTTATAGTAATAACTATTAAAGTTTTGGTTTTTTTCATCTTAACTCCCCAAATAAATTTCTATTAATATTAGTCATAAAATAACTTTTGAGACCAAAATACCCCTCTCCCTCATCTCTCTCCCAACACTCCCTTTCACTCATCTCTCCCAAACCGAACCAACTCCCATCATCGGCGGCAACATCAACCCTCGTCGGCGGCGGCTCCATCTCTCATCGGCGTCCGATCTACAATCTACAACCTTCAACAAAACCTAAGTTAGTCATTTTTCTTATTTTCATTAATTTAAAATGAAATTTTAGAATAATAATGGTTGTGGTTTGAGAATAATGGTGGTGGTGGTGGTGTTTGTGGTGGTTGGTGGTGTTTTGAGAGTATGTTGATTTGGGAGTATTGTTTTTGGATTTTTGAGTGTTGTGGATTAATTTTGGGGGTGGGGAGGGAGGGGGCAGCGCGCGCACATGCGCGCCCCGCTGTCGCACCAAATCGGTGCGACATGCAAGTGGTGCAACTGGCAAGTGGTGCGACAGGCTTGAATTACAGTGGTCTTTTTTTTTTTTACGAGTCAATTTTTTTTTTGCTGTAAATGCAATGTAATAATTTTATAAATATTACAGATACATGGCGAAATCAGAATCACCGGATATCGAAGTAGGCAAGATGTATTTTCGTTATGCCGATCACTTTCCTGGTCGAATTTCGAGCATGTGTAAGTTATCTTCGGTCGTAAAAGCCATCGAGGAAAAATTAACAAAGCAGCAGTTGAGTATGTTCAAAAATGATATATTTGGGCATTTCTTGGAGTGTCGAAATTTTCCATTTAGTGGGGTAATTTTGCACAATCTTTTACTGAGGCAAGTGGCCCATGACGAAGATAACCGTGAGGATCAGTTATGGTTTCAAATTGGTGAGCATTTGATTCGCTTGTCAATTGTCGAATGGTGCTTGGTTACTAGACTTTCATTTGGTGTTGATACCGAACAAAAAAATAATGAAATGGAGCAGAGGCTACAGAATACGTATTTTGGTAGTGTGCATTGTAAGATCAATGTGAACGAATTCAATGCAGTATTTAGGAAGTTAAAATTTGAGGAAATGGACGATATGGATGCATTAAAGATTGCGCTGTTTTATTTTGCGGACAGAGTACTAAATGCAAGAAAAAATCACTGTCAAATCAATTCCGAAAGCGTCTATGGGGTCTATTGTCGAGGGAAATGATTTACGAGAGTCTTGACAATGCACTATTCGAGAAAGATGAGAAATTTAAGAGGACTCGGTTGAAAAATCCAGATCATAACATTGAAAAATACAATCTTTACGGTTTTACGTCCGGGGTTCAGGTGCGTTTTTTTTTTATTAATAAGTTTTATAGTATTAAATATTTGATAGTTGTTTTATTTGATTTTTCACTTTGGTTGTTGTAGACTTGGATTTACGAAGCGATCAGAGGTTTGCCATCAACATGGGTCGTCAAAACGAAGAAGAAGATTCCCCGCATTTTGAAATGGAAGCCCATGGCGTCTTCGAGAATCAACTTTGCGGAGATTTATTCGTTCTTCAACGACGAATCTCGTCTTGTAAGTAAAATTTTCAATTGAATTTATGGCAGGGCGACGTTTTACAAACTCTTGAGCCAAATTCAAAGGAGAGTAGCAGAAAATATTGGCTCTCTATGAAGGATTACATGCCAAGCATTCCAGACTGGGTTCATAAGGTCGATATACTCTAAGTACTATCAATTTTTTAATTGAAATTTTTGACTTTTCATTTACTAATTTTAAATGATACTTTATACAGCACCAACCCTCAATCAACGCGATGCCGTTGGTTACAAGGCAATCAGACGAGCATGACGATCATGACGACATACCAAACCCAATACCAGAGCAGCGTCATGACACTTCTGAGGATTAGGTGGCTGTTGATGACCACCAGGAGCAAACAGACAACTCTGATGACGCATGTGATTCTGAGGTTAGAAATAATATACGATATTTTTCCTTTATAAATCATTATTGTTTAATTGTTATTCTAAAGTTTTATTTTTTTCTTTTGTAATAGTCGAGGACAAAGCAGTTTAATGATTACATACGACGACGGTTGGATAAGATTGATCGTAACATGTATGAAATAAAGTCAGAATTAAAAGATTTTAAAGAAACCGTTGTTGGCTTCATCGACACATTTTCTAAACGTCCAAATAAGGATTCTCCCACTGCACGCTCGTATGCGGTGAGCAAATTTAAATTTAATAATTATGTTCGTTTAACTTTTAATTTGATAGTTGTTTAATATGTTCTTCTTGGCGAATGGACAGGCCCCGGATGACTATGGAGTGTATACTGACTTGGGCAATCAAAATTTGTCTACGCACACGTCATTGTATAGTTTCTACGGGGATGTTAGTGGGGAGAGCGTGTAGGTGTTCACTGAGGTGCCTCCGGGCGTTAGTAAGTTCAGCCGCGCGTACATACCATTGTATGTTTATAACAGTCCTTACATGATTCCTCCAGTCAGGCGAGGACAGAACGTCCGACCTTTACCTCGACCCCAAATCATGGAGCATGCGATTGACATGAGTACGAGTGTGGATGTAAATGCATTGAGAGGATTGGAGGACTCTAGTCATTTCTTTGAGTTTAATCTTTGGTGATATCATCCAGGAGAGTCCAGCACCCGCGGTCATTCTTTCAAATAATTTTGGGTACAGCTTTGATGGGATGGCTAGGCGATGAGATATTTATATTTTCGAAGTTTTTTTAGTGTTGTGGATTTGTGTATAAAATTTTTCTTTTAAATCGTAATGTTTCTGTTTCTCTACAGCATATTCATGAGTATCTCCACTTGATTAGCGAGAAACAACGGCAGTATCCGAATGCCTTACTTCAACGTGTCACACATACTGACACATTTTTTTGGGTAACGTGCCGACAAAACTTATAAATACTATTTAATTTTTTTTTAATTATTGCCTTTAAGTTTTGTTAATTTATGCATTTCTTGGTTATTTATGTACTAGGTGTTCTTGAATCAGTTATGGAACAACGGGGATTGTGCGGTCGATTCATTAGTATTCGACGATCGCTTGAATAGTTATCTTTGTGGGCGACAGCACACAATGTCTAAATCAATGACGGATGTCGATATGGTATGTATTTTATTGCATTTCACATACTCCATAATGAAAATATTCGAGTTGTCGCTTTTTCTTAGTTGTATTTCAATTTCATATATAACGAACATGTTTTTCAATTTTTATATACAGTTACTCATCCCTGTTAACTTGGACGGCGCGCATTGGGTACTAGCACGAGTTGACTTTCGGAAAAATAAAGTCTGGATTTATGACTCATTACTCACATTTCGCGACGACAAAAAGTACAAGTTGAAATTCAAGCCACTTGAAGTTATATTCCCTCGATGGTTGGAATATGTTGGCTTCTACAACATCCGACCTGAGTTGCAGAGTGCAGACCCCTGGAAAGTTATCGCAGTTAAGAGCGCGCCGCAACAAGAGCCCGGAACTGGCGATTGCGGTGTTTTTGTATTGATGGTTACGATGTATTTAATGTTCGGGCTTAGATTGGAGTTTAACGCTAGTCATGTCGAGTACTTTAGAAAGAAGATTGTGGTTGACATATTTAATGACGATATTGTATTGTAAACCGTTGTAGTAATTTGAATGTTGAAACTTGAATTTTTATTTTAATTTGCGCACTTAAGTTTATATAATTTTAATGCTCACATTTTAATATTTAAAATAAAATAAAGTTTTATGACATATAAGTGTACAATACACAAAAAACAATAACAGTTTTAACCAACAAAACACAAAAAACAATTAACTTCGAGTCAACGCAATGAGATTCTTACATCGCTTACGATTATGGCCCAGTTCATGACACCGCCCGCATCTTACAGTCCGCCGGTTAACGTCATCGCCAGCCAAGGGTATTCTGAGCTCTTTACGACGGCCAGGTGGTGGTGCCTCAACTGGTGGGTATACTTGCATCTCCTGAATTTCATCTGGAACTTCCCAATCAGCCACATCACCAACTGGCTCCACTGGTTGTGCATAAGCTATCGCCAACGATTCTGTAGTGTAAAAGTCTGAGCAAAGGTTAATAAAATCCACCCGGTGTGTTAGACACGCCGCAATTGCATGAGCACATACAAGCTGATCAAGCTGAAACACTCTGCAGGTGCAAGTTCTCTTTTGCAAGTCAACCAAACATTCCTTAAGCCCACCGCCTATAACTTGAAATCGATGCGGAGACACCGGCCGAACTATCATTCTTTCAGCTATAGTTCTCCTCTCAATGACTATTTAATCTGCCCATGTTGTTAGCCGAGTAGTCATTGATTCAGCCACAATTTTTCTATCATAAAACCATTGCTGCAATGTTTTCCTAAAGTGATCAACAAGATGAGTAACATGAAATTTTTGAGGTTCCCTCATGAAAGAATTAACACTCTCCGCGATGTTGGTGGTAAGTATGCTGTACCTCCTACCTTCAAACTGAGACCTTGCCCAATTACACGTACCAACATTATTTTCTAGGTAATCAGCCGCACCCGAGTGGATCATCCACAACCCGTCAAGTTGTCTCTTAAATTCCTCGTGGCCATATGCTTTTACGGCATTAATAAGACAGGCTCAAATTCATCCCAAAGAGCTTTGGACATTCTAAACTGTGACTTAATGTTACATTTGATGTGGTAAAAACAAACGCTATGAGTTGCATTGTGAAATACTTTAAGAACGGCTCTCCTTATGACAATGCATCGATCAGAGATAATTACCAACTCAGGTCTATCACCAATCACTCCGTGTAACTTCATCATAAACCATTCCCAAGCATCATTATTTTCTGAATCCATGATCCTAATGGCTAACGGATACAATTGATTGTTACCATCAAGACATGTTGCCACGAACATGCTTCCACGATATAGTCCCTTCAGATGAGTACCATCTACAGCAATGACAGGCCGAATGTACTGCATAAAACTCTTGATGAAAGATCCGAGTGCTACAAAATAGTACAAGAGATTACCATCTCCATCCTGCTCGAGGTGAGTGACTGTACCCTCATTTGCTGTAGTTAGTATGTGAGAGTATTTAGGGAGCAAATTGTATGACTCTGCAGGGTTGCCTCGAACTATTTCAAGACCAACTTCTCTCGCTCGATATGCCTGCTGGTATGTTAACTGAACACCATATTCCTGTTGCATATCTGCTCTTATGTCATTCGGAGTATAAATCCTCTTATCTTGAATATATTTTTCTACGATAATATGACCGACAACCCGACTCTTTACTTGATGACGTCCATCAACAAATACGTCATTATGATAAGTGTGTACATTGTCAATTCTCTTTACCACCTAAGGAACATTTTGCTCGTTCGAACATCTAGTTGCTCGAATACGCCATTTACATGATTCTAAACAACCGTGAACCTCGAAACGTGTCATAATAGACCGTGCAATCTTGAAATCAAACTTATCTCTAAAGGCAACCTTGCGTAGTTGTAATATAAACTCATTTTGCTTAGCAAATAGCTTACCCACACTGATATCATCTGAATCGCAACTGCTAACAAAGCTTGAAGTAACCATGTTCGAAGGCAAAGTTGGAGCAAGACTTGTAAGGGGGTCAATTCTCCTTTTCGATCGAACCATAGAAGGACTAGGTCTATTGCCTCTGTTATTCACAGGAGTATTGTCTTCACACTCATCATCATGCTGAAACGATGGAACATTCGAAGGACCGGCTCCTCCATCATCACCATCATTATTGAAATGAGTGCCCCTCGTATTATTAGAAGGTTCTGCACAAACATTATCTCCCTCTGTCTCATCATGAAAATCATCATTGTCCCGAAAATTATTGTTGTGATACGGAGAGTACCGTTGCTCCAACGACGTCGTTATTGGAAATACCGTTGCTCTAACATCCTGTAATGTAACACCGTTATCATCAATGTTGTCATAATTGTTGTGGATTGGAGAGTAATATTGTTGTAGCGATATTGTCCTTGGCAACACCTTTTCATCATTATCGGGGCCAGACATATTTGCTCTAAACGAAGTTTCTGTATTGACATGTGGCTCAATACTTTCGATTGGAACTTGAGGTGATGTGGTCACGAATATAGGAATGCATCCAAAATTGGCTACGTCGGATGCCATATGCAACACAACCCTCACCATTTCATCATCAAATATATCCATGGGCAGTGCACATATACGATATAATGTGTTACTAGACCTCAAAGTTGTCTTCATTGTGATACTATATTCATTAGGGTTTATTTGTAACACCTCGTATACTCTTGTCAATAACTGATCAAACAAATAATTTTTCCCAACCAAAAAAGCTCGATTTTTACCATTCACATACTCCATATGGCCATCCTCTAATGTCTCCCACCAACCATCGTAACACAATTCAAGTACAACTAAATCTATTAAGCCTGAAATTATTAAAAAAAAATTATTTGAGCCTTATCAAATTAATACAGTTTTTATGAATCTCCAAGGCTTGGTGCGACAGACAACCTGTCGCCAGATTCTCCCACGACTCAGTCACTGAAACTCTCGAGCAAGTTCAGAAAATAACTCATACCACTAAGTGATGCTGATTAGTGTTGGATCCGGATAGATTATGATCGGATTTCACTTTTACTGTTGTCTTTTGCCGTCGCCGTTGGTTGATGATTCAAGAGTGGAAAGCTGCGTTTGGTTTGACGATATGGGAGAAAGAAAGTTGCTTTTGGTCTGTAAAGAAGGGTAATTTGGGGAGAAAAGCTTGTGTTTGGCTAATGTTGATAGAAAAAAGTTGAGAGGGTTAATTGTGAAAATAGCAAAAGTTTTATGATTTTTTCGTAAATTTCCCAAAATATGGAGACAAAAAGGAGATTAGCTAATAATGTGATTACTAATTTGTCTCGCTTATGAATTATGTGAAATTGATATAGAAAATATTATTATTTTTAATTATAGAAATTGCAATCAGACAACTATTAATATTTATAATTAAATAATTATTGAGACTAGTTTACATTAAATATATAAAGCATTACCTAAATTTTTTTACCCTCAATATATTCGTGGGATATCCACTTCACTCATATTTCTTAAGGAAAAAGACTACATATACTCAATTATTTCTTTTTTGAAAGAGAAAATTTGAGTCCCTATACTTATATGAAGACTCGAACTACTACTGGACCAAAGGCCCGCAACAATATTATGTTGCTTAGTGATCCCACGCATAGGGAAAAATGACTAAAAACCCTCCAAGTGCTTGTCAAACTTAATTATTTCCTCCTCAAGTTTCGAAACTCATCAAAATTCTCCAGCCAATAATGTAAACTCTCAACCTTTTTTTTCCCCTTTTTTTTTCCAATCAATTGCTCGCTCCTCCCATAGAGAGGCTTTTCTTTTTCTATTTTAGCCGAAGAAGTATTTTAGTGATTGATAATAAAACTGAGACCTAATAAGAGTTAACACGCATAATCTTTTAACGGAAAGAAATTTTGATGAGCTTTGATTTTGAACATTTACGGAAAATTATTAATTTAATAAAGCTTTGATCATTTTCCCAACTGTTACTTGAGATTCAAGACACAGCTAACAAAGTACGAAAACTCATAAAGTCACTCTTGTTACTTTAGCTGTATTTCTCTTCTCTCTTTTAATTAATTCTATTATTAAGGGCTGCTTGTTAACTTACTGCGTCTGTACAGACATCTGTTAGTCAGGCTTGTAAAATGATCGAATACAACAAGAACTATCTTTAATTTCATAATGAATTTTTTTCATACAAGTACTCTTTTTCTGTAGTATGCATGATAACATGGATAAACAAAGCATAATCTAGAATTGCCTAGAAAATTTTATTTGAAATAAAAAAATACTGGTATCTATGTGGTAAATGGATTTAAACTAACACACTATATTAATAAATTAATCAATTGAACTTGAATATGAATACAGCACAACCCAATTCCACTGGACTCTACATGATACATATCGTGATTCGTGATGATTAGCGTGACACTAACATTTAATTAATTTATTTATTAATGACTTGAGGGTTCTAATGAGTTTTGAAATCTGAAGCGAATAATGACGCTATTCGAACGACACAACTTTGTTCATTTTTTCCAAAATTATATACTTATATATTTGAAAGGATCCAACAAGCACGTAGATCAACTTGCATGGGACTGTTCTAACTTAACTAAGGTCTTTGGTTCGAGACTTGAGAATGCAGCTGCATCAAATACTTGTTGGGAGAGCTTTGCCGCCCTAGTGGTCCTGTCCGACTCGCATCTAGATTAGTCAGGGCTCAATGTGGTCTCCGGATACCAGATGGTTTAATACACCGAAAAAAAATATTTGAAAGAAATAGGATCCTCTCTGATACATTCTCCTAAGTTTTTAAAGATTTTGTGTATGTACCTTTTAGTGATGGTTTATGAGTAGGATTTAATTTATTTATCTTTTTATTTATTAATCATCAATCGTGACTTGAATGTTTTTTAGTACAAAATTAGATCATGAGCGAATTCTGATCATAAAGTAAAAATTGTGTCAAAGATCTTATGTCATGTGCTTTTTTAATAATAGTGTATAATTTAACTTCTTTATCTTTGTATTTATTAGTCATCAATCATCACTTGAATTTTTTCTTAGTATAAGATTAGATGATGAGAAAATCTTTATCCTAGCATAAATTTTTTTAAAATACATAATTAGGTTAGACACGGTAACTAACTATATCTTAGTGCTAAATTGTTGGTAATGATATTTGACTCCTCAATTTATCTCATCAACTACCAGTTTCAATTAACTAATTTATTTTAGAATTACCCTTATTAAAAATAATTGTTGTTATTTACTTTGACATTTTTTTTCATATGTTCTCTCTTAAGTATCACAATCACCCTCACTGCCTCTCTTCATCACCATCACCACCACCACCACCTATTGTCATCAACATCAATCTATCACCACAACACATCATGAGTTTTGTTGTAGGCTTTTGTAAAATTTTGTGAATAAGTTATGGGTTTTGTTATTGTTGATTCTATTGATTTTGATTTTATTTGATGATACAAGATTTTGACAAACTCAATTTTTGGATTTATTTTATGAGTTAATATTTAATTCAGATTTTAAATCATTTCAAGGAAGTGATAGAGATGTGAGAGAAAAAGAAAATAAAAAATTTATGTTTAATTATTAAGGATACTTTTGAAAAGAAATAGAATTAACGAAAAAATGAGGCTAGTCATAATTTGGTTTGGAAAATTTGCTGGTGGCTATGGTAGGTATAGACCTATTGAGATTAAAGATCAGTTGGTGCGTTTGGCAGGGATGGGGATTGAAAATTTGTTGGTGCAATCAATCATTACATTTCCATTAGTTCTTAGTCAATCCTCTTCAGAACTATATTATATTATTATTTACTAATAAATTTTTACTGATTGCCATGTCCTTGCAAGGTTTTTTTGCTTTGGAACTGATAGATAATGGTTTCATTGTTAATACAATAATGCATAATATATAATATTATATAACTAAAAAGAAACAGAGGAAGATCGCAAGGAAAAAAAAAACTTAGTTTTTTTAATTATTATCTTGTTTTTGTTAAATTTCTTGTCTTTATTTATGTATGGCTAATTCATGTTTATAGAATCAAAATGACAAATAAATTTTAATTTTTTTAACAAAATTTAAAACTCTTCAAAATTATCTAAATAATTTTAATATTGAACTGAGGCACTATCACAAATGCAAACCAGTTATGAACTAATGTCCAATTTTACGTCCCATTAATTATCGACTAACATGAATTCACCGGCAAGATCTTAAAAATGAAAAAAATACAGAAAATATGAAAGGAGAAATAATGGAAGAACTAAATGCGCAGAAAAGAATTTATTGGACAGAAAAAGTTGAAATATGGAAAACTGGGCTGTTAAAAGGAAAAGCTTAATAGTCATTATAATATTTGGAAAACTCAATTTTAACCACTCATACTTACTTTGGCCGGATGTTATTAGATTCTTAAATGCCAATGATACACAAAAAGAGAGAAAATAAGAAGAGGATACAAAATCTGTACATGTGATGCATTGCTAGAATTTAAAAATATAAAATTCTCATAAAAAAATTTAAATTTTTATCTTTAAAATACAATTTATAAGGAGTAATATTCTAGGATATAACGCTCTAAATTAATAAGGCCTCAATTGACGGATGATTAACCAACAAATAAATGAACCTATTATCTTTCCCTAGCAGCAAGTCCACTTTAAAGGTGTTAAGACGCATTGACTTGTTGACGTCGCGTTGATTCTAAATTTCTAACTCGTTTGCTCTTGTGTGTAGTTACTATAAATTTGGCTTTCCGTCTGTTTCTTTGTACATCATTCTTAGATGTTTATTTCTACCTGCCTTGTCCAGCTAATCTTTAATAATTCTTGTTGTTCTCATCTTTACTTGTTCTGCTGTTTCTACGATTATCAAGTCTCAGCTGATTTCCATTACGGAATGGTGTCACCAAAGTTGAATAATAATTTAGTAATTTTCTCACTCGTTTTTCTGATTTTATTTCCTATTTTAGATTTTCCACTCATTGTTTCTTGTGATTCTACGGAAGAAGCCCATGCCCTTCTCAAATGGAAAACCAGCCTTCAAAATCAAAATGGTTCTCTTCTGCCTTCATGGACTCTTAATAATCCCACCAAAATAAGCCCCTGTACTTGGTTTGGGATTCATTGCAACCACGCTGGAAGAGTCAATAGTATTAACCTTACAAGTGCAGGTTTAAAAGGTACGCTTCATGATTTCTCGTTCTCATCGTTTCCTCATCTTGGGTACCTTGATCTTAGGATCAATCAATTCTTTGGTATCATCCCTCCTCAAATTGGTAACCTTTCTATGCTCAAGTTCCTTGGTTTATCCTTTAATCAGTTTTCTGGAAGTATACCACCAGAAATTGGCTACCTAACTCATCTTAAGTTGCTTTCCTTTTCCAAGAATCAACTAAGTGGCTTGATTCCTCATGAAATAGGTAGATTAAGTTCTCTTAATGGACTTAGTTTATACTCAAACTTTTTGAAAGGCTCAATCCCTCCCTCTTTGGGTAACTTGACCAGCTTGATCTACATTGATATTAGTAACAATTTACTTTCTGGTTCAATTCCAAATGAAATAGGAAACTTAAAATCTCTTTCCGATCTACGATTGGACAACAATACACTCAGTGGCTCAATCCCTCTTTCATTGGGTAACTTGACCAAGTTGGTGACCTTATATCTGGATACGAATGCCCTTTCTGGTTCAATTCCGTATGAAATAGGAAACTTGAAATCTCTTTCCGATCTACAATTATCGTACAATACACTTAATGGCTCAATTCCTTTTTCTTTAGGTAACTTGACTAACTTGGCTATCTTATATATTGGGATAAATGCCCTTTCCGGTTCGATTCCGAATGAAATAGGAAACTTGAAATCTCTTTTGGATCTACGATTGGACAACAATACACTCAGTGGCTCAATCCCTCTTTCATTGGGTAACTTGACTAAGTTGGTGACCTTGTATCTAGATATGAATGCCCTTTCTAGTTCAATTCCAGATGAAATAGGAAACTTGAAATCTCTTTCCGATCTACAATTGTCAGAGAATATATTCAACGGCTCAATTCCTCTGGCTTTAGGTAATTTAACTAATTTGGTTGTTTTAGATTTGAGTACTAATAAACTCAGTGGCTCAATCCCTCTTTCTTTTGCTAACTTGACCAGCTTGACTATCTTATATCTTTATGAAAATTCACTTTGTGATTCAATTCCAAAGGAAATAGGAAACATGAATTCTCTTTCTATTCTAGATTTAAGCTCAAATAAACTCAATGGCTCAATCCCTCTTTCCTTGGCTAACTTAACCAACTCATTAAAAGTTCTTTATCTTTCTTCTAATCATATTGTTGGTGAGATTCCACTAGGACATGGCATGTTTAGTTCCCTGATCCAACTAACTTTGAACAATAATGAACTTTCTGGACAATTATCTCAAGAACTCGGATCTCTTTTTCAACTCGAGTACCTTGACCTATCTGCAAATACATTCCACAAGTCAATTCCAGAAAGTCTCAGTAACCTGGTTAAATTACATTACTTGAATTTGAGTAACAATCAATTTAGTCAAAATATTCCAAGTAAAATTGAGAAGTTGATTCATCTTTCAGAGTTAGATTTGAGTCATAACATTTTCAGAGAAGAGATACCATCTCAAATATGCAGTATGCAAAGCTTGGAGAAGCTGAATCTCTCCCACAATAACCTATCTGGTTCCATTCCAAGATGCTTTGAGGAAATGCATTGGCTTTCATGCATTGACATATCTTACAATGCGCTACAGGGACTTATTCCTAACAGTACAGCCTTTAGAGATGCTCCAATGTTAGCATTACAAGGGAACAAAAGATTGTGTGGAGATATCAAACGATTACCCTCTTGTAAAGCATTCAAGTCACACAAGCAAAGCCTGAAAAAGATTTGGGTTGTTATTGTGTTCCCTCTCTTAGGGACTGTTGCTCTTTTAATTTCTTTGATTGGATTGTTCTTTAATTTTCGACAAAGGAAGAATGGCTCACAAACACAACAGAGTAGCCCCAGAAATACACTAGGGTTGCTTTCGGTGTTAACCTTTGATGGAAAAATCGTGCACGAAGAAATCATTAGAGCAACAAATAATTTTGATGATGGGCATTGTATTGGAAATGGTGGACAAGGAAGTGTTTACAAAGCTCAGCTACCAACTGGAGAAATTGTTGCCGTCAAGAAATTTCATTCACCACTTCCAGGTGAGATGGCATGTCAGCAAGAGTTCTTGAATGAAGTTAAAGCATTGACGAAGATACGGCATCGTAACATTGTGAAATTTTACGGCTTTTGTTCACATGCTCTTCACTCGTTTGTAGTTTATGAATATCTTGAAATGGGTAGCTTGGCCATGATCCTGAGTAATGATGCAGCAGCAGAGCAATTTTGTTGGACAAAGAGAATGAATGCGATAAAAGGTGTAGCTGATGCATTGTCATACATGCACACAGATTGCTTTCCACCAATTGTTCATCGAGACATATCAAGCAAGAATGTGCTGTTAAATTTAGAGTATGAAGCCCATGTTTCAGATTTTGGAATTTCCAAGTTTCTCAAGCTAGGCTCGTCCAATAGGACAGAACTTGCAGGCACGTTTGGATATATTGCACCAGGTTTGTACTTTATTCAAACTTGTAAAGTATAAAAATAAGAGCTTACTAGATTGCAAGTTAAAATACAAAAGTAATTCTTATTTGTTTTTCTCTTCAGAGCTCGCATACACAATGAAAGTTACAGAAAAGTGCGATGTGTACAGCTTTGGAGTGTTAGCATTGGAAGTGATAAAGGGAAAGCATCCAAGAGATTTTATTTCCTCAATTTGCTCTTCATTATCTTCGAATTTGAACATAGCGCTTGATGAAATGTTCGACCCTCGACTTTCAACTCCATCGCGCAATATTCAGGATAAATTGATTTCAATCATGGAAGTTTCCATATCATGCTTAGATGAGAGTCCAGCATCTAGACCAACCATGCAGAAAGTGTCTCAATTGTTAAAGATTTAGTTCGGTGCATGAATTGTTTATTTTTCTAAGTAATTGTTCTATCCCATATTTTTCGTTTCCCAACTTTTTCCATATGACGAGGGATAAGGTTTCTAAACTTCATGTATCTTTTTTATTTTATGAATAAAGTCATCCTCGTATCATACAATTGTGGTTTAATTATTATCAGATTAAAGTGGTTACAATGTAGAATCATGTATAAAGTACAAAATCTTTGAATGGCGCCTTATGTATTCATTAATTGGCAAAAGAAGATTCTCTTCTAATTTAAACTCTTACAATTATAAATACGAATATATCATTATTAGTTAATGAACAACAATAATGAAGAAAAAGGATATCTTATATCTTTTGGTTGCTTGACCAAATTGGATATCTTATATCTTTATCAAAATTCATTTGTTGGTTCAATTTCAAGTGAAATGAGAAACTCGAAGTCTCTTTCAATTCTAGATTTGAGCTTAAATAAGCTTAGTGGCTGAATCCCCCCTTTTTAGCTAACTTGAGCAAGTCATTAAAAATTCTTGATCTTTCTTCTAATAATCTTGTTGGTGAGATTCCATAGAACTCGGATCACTTATTCAGCTTGAGTACCTTGACTTGTCTGCATATAGATTATGCAACTCAATCCTAGAAAGTATCGGAAAACTGGTTAAATTGCATTACTTGAATTTAAGCAACAATCAATTTAGTCAAAAAAATTCCAAATAAGCTTGAGAAGTTGATTCATCTTTTTGAGTTAGATCTAAGTCATAACATTTTCGGAGAAAAGACACCATCTCAAATATGCAGTATACAAAGCTTGGAGACGTTGAATGTTTCCCACAATAACCTATCCAGTTCCATTCCAAGATGCTTTGAGGAAATTCGTTGGCTATCGCGCATTGACATATCCTACAATGAGTTAGAAGGACCGATTCCCAAAAGCACAGCATACAGAGAAGCTCCAATGCAAGCATTACAAGGTAACAAAGGATTGTGTGGAGATATCAAAGGATTTCCATCTTGCAAATAATTCAAGTCGTACAAAAATGCATCGAGAAAGATCTGTGTTGTTATTGTGTTCCCTTTTCTAGGGACTGCTGCTCTTTCAATTTCTTTGGTTGTACTGTTCTTTATTTTTTGACAAGGGAAGAATGCCTTCCACGCACAACAGAGTAGCTCTAGAAATACTCCAGGGTAGCTTTCAGTGTTAACTTTTGAAGGAAAAATCGTGTACGAAGAAATCATCAGAGCAACAAATGATTTTGATGATGAGCATTGCATTGGAAAGGGTGGACAAGGAAGTGTGTACAAAGCTGAGCTTCCACATGGAGAAATTATTGCAGTCAAGAAATTTCTTTCGCCACTTCCAGGAGAGATAGCAGGTCAACAAGAATTTTTGAGTGAAGTTGAGGCATTGACTGAGATACGGCATCGTAACATTGTGAAATTTTATGGCTTTTGTTCACATATCCGACACTCGTTTTTAGTTTATGAATATCTTGAAATGGGTAGCTTAGCCATGATCTTGAGCAATGCCGCAGCAGCAGAGGAATTCGGCTGGACACAGAGAATGAATGTGATAAAAGTTGTAGCTTAAGCATTGTCTTGCATGCACAATGATTGCTCCCCACCAATTGTTCATTTCCTCAATTTGCTCTTCATCATCTTCGAACTACAACTTAGTAGCTGATTAATGATTATATTATTGAAACGAGTCTTGTGAGTTTTGAAAACTGAGGGGAGGAATGATTATAATTATTGAAACAACACGGAGCTTTGATAATCTTTTCAAAATTATATACATATATGCAAACGTCAATATTTTTTAAAATACAAATTGGATTCTATACGTAACTAAGTATATTTTAAAACTAAGCTATAGATATGATAGGATTTAACTAGCTATATTTTGTAGTTATTTATCATCACTATCAATCTATCACCACCTCAATATATGATGGGTTTTGTTAGATTTTGTGAATAGGTAATGTGCTATGTTGTTGATGATGATATTGTTGATGATGATATTAAACTTGATTCTATGTGATAATCCAAGATTTTCAATTCTTCTATTTGGGATCTATTTTAAGAGTTAACGTTCGATTCAAATTGTGAATAAAGTGGTGAGAAATAAGTGAGCAAAACAAACTAATGAGATAAATTGTAGTCTTGAAATTGAGCTGAAATCCATAACCCATGAAAATACCAATTAAGAAAACAAAAAGAGCAGTCTTTTGCTCAGTAGCCAACCCACACATTTAAATTAGGAAGCTAAGTTCAAAAATTTTTAATTTAATTAGGGGTACTTATTTTTTAATGTTTACAATGAAGTCTAACATTTAGAATAAATAATTTATTACTATTATTTTTTAAAATTTAAAAGAAAACAATAGAATTTAAGTTTTTGAGAACCAAATATTTAAATAAACGAATTTACATGACTATTAGGATTTGAACCCAAATCACCAAATCCACTAAAAAAATACACTCTTACCACTAAAGTGTATGTACTTTGTTATGTTGAAATATGCGTTCAAATTTTATTTATTTAAGTTATATTAAAAAAATTATTTATTTAAGTTTTTCAAAGTGGGTTGGGAAAAAATAATGGCCCAAGAGGGGTCACTGGGTCCGCGAATACTTGCGCTGACAAAAGGTAGAATTAATTAATGCCTACAATAATCATCTTCCCCAACTCGGTGCCCATCCCAGAGAATGAACTGCTGTCTAATATCTCTGCGTTAACTGAATAGAAACCAGCACTCACTTCAGGAGATTTCATAGACATTGAACTACCTTCACCCATATATTATCCATCAGCAAGCAAATTAATCCAGTTGGCGTTAAGTGTTGTGCGCGGAATGCGGAATCAAGCGCACCAAAATAATTATAGAAAAATAAAGGACACAAGAATTACGTGGTTTGATAATTAAACCTACATCCACGGAGGCAAGAAAGAATAATTATTTATTTAACAATTAATAGAGTAAAATATTTGAGTAACGAATCTCACTTTCCAGAAACCCAAATATACCCAGTACTCTCACACTCTGCAGGAAAGATAAATTCCTCATACACACTTCTCTCAAAAGCTTAGAAACTTATAAGCTTAACAATTTTGGGATGATTTACAAATGAAGAATGCATCTCTATTTATAGCAAAAAACGTTGCACTATTGCACTATCCGCTTTACAATTTGTCAATTCTCCTATCTGTCAATTTGACAAATTTTGCTAACCTTTCTCATTTTTCTTCATTTGGTAAAGGATTGTCAAAAGCCAAATATTTTACAGCTTGCAATTTGGTGCCGACTTTGAAAAACCAAAAGCAATGCATGTGGCTCTTTTTTCTTTTTCAACCAAAACTCTTTAACTTTTCAACAATTCTCCACCTCGGTGAAGTTTTGTCAAATCTGAGCCGACTACCAACCAATCATCATCCCCAAAGTGGCTGCATCTCTATGACTGCCTACGTACCCAAAATTTGGGATCAAGCCAACCGTAGTTCAAAATTCCCGAAGGACATATCTTAACACAATCGAAGGATTTGAATTAGTTTCAAGCAATGTTGAAACTTAACTCCAGAAACTACCTTCGTTAACATATCTGATGGATTATTTTTGGTATCGATCTTTCTCAACAACACAACACCGCTCTCGATAATCTCCCTCACATAATGATATTTCACATCTATGTGCTTCGTCCGAGCGTGATATGTTTGATTCTTCGCAAGGAATATCACACTTTGATTATCACAGAAGACAGCAATGTTCTCCTGGATTACTCCCAAATCACCTAACAAGCCTTTCAACAAGATAGCTTCTTTTACAGCTTCAATTGCTGCCATATACTCTGCTTCTGTAGTGGACAGAGCAATTGTCGATTGTAGAATCGACCTCTAGCTAACCGGACCTCCACCCAATGTGAATACGTAGCCCGTTGTTGATCTTCGCTTGTCAAGGTCTCCAGCGAAATCAGAATCACAATACCCAACACATTGTTGACTACAATCCTTCTTGAACAATAACCCAACATCAACTGTCCTATACAGATATCGGAGAATCCACTTTATCGCAAGCCATTGATTTTTACCCGGATTGTGCATGTATCTACTAACCATGCTCACTGCTTGAGATATATCGTGCCTTGTGCATACCATAGCATACATAAGACTACCCACAGCACTAGCGTATGGAACACGAGCCATGTAATCGCGCTCCTCTTGAGATATAGGACATAAAAAAGAGCTTAATTTGAAATGAGTGGCTAAAGGTGTACATATCGGTTTTGTTTTGCCATCCATACCGAATCTTTCTAGCACTTTCTTCAAATAAGACTTTTGAGTCAACCATACGCTCCCATTCTTCTTGTCTCTACGAATCTCTATCCCAAGTATTCTCTGTGCATCACCCAAGTCTTTCATCTCGAACTCAGAAGCCAGCTGCTTTTTTAATCTTTCGATCTCATCTCTATTCTTCGAAACTATAAGCATATCGTCGACATAGAGTAACAAATAGATGAAAGCTCCATCTGGTAGTCTTCTAAAGTAAACACAATGATCGTGTTCACTTTTGGTGAATTTCTGCCCTTGTATAAATTGATCAAATCTTTTGTACCACTGCTTTGGCGATTGCTTCAGTCCGTACAAAGATTTAATCAACCTACACACATGATTCTCCTTTCCAGCAACTCTGAAACCACAAAGCTGAATCATATAGATTTCCTCCTCCAAATCTCCATGTAAGAACGCTGTCTTAACATTCAATTGAGCCAACTCTAACTCATATTCTACAACTAAGGCAAGTAAGATACGAATGGAAGTATGTTTTACAAGTGGAGAGAAAACTTCATTGCAGTCAATACCTTCCTTTTGAGCAAAACCTTTTGTCACGAGCCTTGCCTTGTATCGAGGAGTTGTTTGATTCGGAGATCCTTGCTTTTTGGTGTAGACCAATTTATTGCCAATAGCCCTTTTCCCCTTTGGTAACTTTACAAGTTCCCAAGTTTGGTTTTGATGGAGAGATTTCATCTCTTCCTCCATGGCTAACTTCCACTGATCACTTTCACTGCTGCGTAATGCTTCACCGAAAGTGTTGGGGATGTCATCATCAATAACTGAAAGTGCATAGGCTACCACCATATCTTTAGTAAGCCATCCGGGTTTCTTTATCTTTCTTTTTGGCCTCCTTGTTGCTATAAAATCATCATTATCTACATCATCAATTGATTCTTCATTTTGTGGGACATCAAAACAAACAACTTCTTTTTCAACTCTAGGTGTCACCTCCATAGTTGAACCCTTCTTTAATGTAGAACTAACTGGTACAAATGGAGTTGCATCAAACTCCACCCGCTGCAATACCTCTTTGGTCTTGTTTTCCACCTGCTGAGAACTTAAAGCTTTCATCATTAAAGCTTCATTAAATGTGACATCTATGCTACACAAACTTTTTATCTTCGAGATCCCAAAGCTTGAAACCCTTTACTCTACCTTTGAATCCCACAAAGATAGCTTTTCTAGCACGAGGATCCAGTTTACCATCTTTGACATGATAATAAGCTGGACAGCATAATATACGAAGGGAATCATAGTCTTGTACATGCTTTCCTGACCACATTTCCATAGGAGTTTTACCTCCAATTGCAGCAGAAGGCAACCGGTTTACCAAGTGACTTGCGTAGCTCACAGCTTCAGCCCAAAATTTTTTATCTAAACCAGCATTAGATAACATACACCGTACCTTCTCCAGTAAAGTACGATTCATACGCTTAGCCACACCGTTCTATTACGGAGTATGTCTCACAGTGAAATGTCTTTTAATACCCTCATTCGAGCATACTTGCAAGAATGGATCAAAAGTATATTCACCCCCATTATCATATCGTAATACTTTGATCTTTCTGCCAGTTTGAGTCTCTACCAATTTCTTCCATTTCACGAAAATCTCTAGAACCTCATCCTTTGCTCGCATGGTGTACACCTACACACGTTTAGAGAAAATCATCAACAAATGTAACAAAATAATGGCTTCCACCAATTGATGCAGTCTTGGTTGGTCCCCATACATCACTATGAACATATTCAAAGATCTCACGAGTATCGTGATTAGCTGTACCAAACTTGACCCTTGTTTTCTTGCCTACTACACAATGCTCACAGAAATTTAATTTACAAGTTTTGGTACCTTTTAAGAGTCCGTTCCTCATCAGAGTGTGTAAAGACTTCTCGCCAGCATGTTCCAGTCGTACATGCCATAGCTTGGTGGTGTCACTGTGCGCCTCAATAACATTTGCTTCGTCAGTTGTACCTCCCTTCAAATAGTACAGATTGTGACGCCGAACCCCTTGCAGAATCACCATAGCCTCATGTGTAAGCTTCATTGTGCCATCTTCAATGGTAACCTTATAGCCTTTAGCTTCCAAAACACCCACAGAAATTAGATTTTTCTTTAAAGCTGGAACAAATCTAACCTCTTTGAGTTTTCTGACCATTCCATCAAACATTTTGAGCCGAATTGTTCCTATCCCCATTGTGCGACAAGGTTGATCATTCCCCATCACAACTACACCAGATTCTAGATTACAAAAATCCGTAAACCATTCCTTAATAGGACACAAATGATAGGTTGCTCCAGTATCAAGTATCCACTCGCTCGAACTAGCCAAATATGCTGCAGGAGTGATACTTAGTGAATAATCAGAGTCCTCATCTTTCCGTGCCATGTTTGCTGTTGCTGGTTTCTTCCCATCTCTCATTTGAGCCTTTGGACAATCTTTCCTCCAATGGCTCTTTTCATGACAAAAGGCACACTCGTCTCGAGCTATATTTCTGCTTCTCGATTTGGATCGAGAATTCTTTCCACCACGCTTTTTCTTTTTCTCCATCGTCCAATCTCTTCTCACCAAAGCTTCAGACGATGCTCGTTTGGAATTTTTATTATTATTCTGAATCTCCAAGTTAGTCAATACTGTGCAAACATCCTTGAAGATGATCACGCTTTTCCCATATATCAAGGTAGTCACAAAATGGCTATACTCCTCTGGTAGTGAGTGTAACAGAATCATAGCCTTGACTTCATCCTTAATATCTTGATCAAGATTCTTCAAATCAGCAAGTAACTTTTCAAATCTTGAGATATGATCGTGCATTGACACCCCATGCTTTATTCGAAAGCCATATACTTGGCTCATTGCATGAAGGCAATTTTCAGGACTTTTTAGCAAGTACTTCTCCTCTAATGCACGCCACAAAGTCATCACACACTCATCATCCTTCACCAAGTATTTCACCTCCTTGGTCAAACAAGATCTGATCTGACCACAAGCTTTTTCATTCATACGATCCCAAATTTCTTCATCGTACAAGTGTCTTTTATTTTTCAGAACAACATCGAGATCGATTTGAATAAGGGCATCCATAACTTCGCGCCTCCACATGCCGAAGTTGATTTTCCCATCAAACTTTTCAACATCGATTTTCTGGCCTCCTATAACATGTGCTGAATAGCGATTTGACAAATCTCGCCTCCCACCTGAAGTGTCTCCTGAAATAGTCTCGGTAGATCTCTCCCCAATTCTGGAAGTTTCACCTTCTACCATTTTCTCAACGAACTATTTCAACTTGAAAAACAATCTCTATGATGTTAATTTCGCGTGAATAAATGCACCATGAAAGTTCCCGGGAGACTGGACGGGAACTCAGTCCCAATTAAAAACCAGAATCCTTAGACTCTTATCGCCTTAGTTGACAGAAATTTCCTAGACATGTAAAAATACACACTACTTACAATATACTGTCTCCCAAGTACAAATGGCTATCTCCACCGTATTCGTGAATAGTACCGTATGCGGGAATAATACCGTATATGAAAATAGTATCATATACGTGAACAATATCGTATCCCCCCACGTACAAACCGTCTTCTCTGATACCACTTGTTGTACGCGGAATGCGGAATCAAGCGCACCAAAATAATTATAGAAAAATAAAGGACACAAGAATTACGTGGTTCGGTAATTAAACCTACATCCACGGAGGCAAGAAAGAATAATTGTTTATTTAACAATTAATAGAGTACAATATTTGAGTAACGAATCCCACTTCCCAGAAACCCAAATATACCCAGTACTCTCACACTTTGCAGGAAGGATAAATTCTTCAGACACACTTCTCTCACTTCTCTCAAAAGCTTAGAAACTTATAAGCTTAACAATTTTGGGATGATTTACAAATGAAGAATGCATCTCTATTTATAGCAAAAAACGTTGCACTATTGCACCATCCGCTTTGCAATTTGTCAATTCTCCTATCTGTCAATTTGATAAATTTTGCTAACCTTTCTCATTTTTCTTCATTTGGTAAAGGATTGTCAAAAGCCAAATATTTTACAGCTTGCAATTGGGTGCCGACTTTGAAAAAACAAAAGCAATGCATGTGGCTCTTTTTTCTTTTTCAACCAAAACTCTTTGACTTTTCAACATTAAGGTGGTTGCATGCTTGCACTTCAAAGTTAGCTTCGCTAGATTTTGAAGTCACATTTCCGTAGTCAGATGTTTGGCAGTCGTCAACAGAACCAGGCATTTGCCCACTCAAACATATGATGAGTCAGAGGATTTTTAAGTGCTTGAAACAAATCATCGTTGACCCTTCCCTTCCATGAAGCTGTCAAAAGCAGCCATCTAGATGGTCTAAAGCAGCCATCTAGATGGTCAGCAACAATTTGTTCAAACAAGAAGAAGAAGAATTTGGCAGCAGCAAATATGGAATGAAGAAAATTGAAAAAAGAAGAAGTTTGAAGAAGAAAATGGGGAACACGATTTTGACAAGGAAAAAAATTTTAATTATTATTTTAATAGCCAATTTTGGCTATATAAAGGGAGCTCTTCATTTGGTTTTCTGTATCCAATTCCATCGAGAGAAAAGCATTGCTTTCTTGAGTGTTGAGAGTTTTAAGAGTTAAATAAACTCTTGAGTGTCTAGTGAGTTAGAGAGTTTGGGTGTATTGGGGTTTTGGGAAGTGAGATAAAATACTACAATACTTGTAACTCCTTTTCACTAGTAAAATATTTCCTTCTGTCTTCGCCCGTGGACGTAGGCTAAAAGCCGAACCACGTAATTTTCGGTGTCCTCTTTTGTGCTTATTCTTTATTTTCTTCCAATTTTACTTTAGCTGCGTGTCTGCTCCACCCACCAATTTCCTAACAGTGGTATCAGAGCTATTGGTTGTATTTTTAGAGTCAGGAACTGTTCACGTAAGGGGTACTATTCACGTATACGGCACTGTACACATATACGATACTATTCACATATACGTACTGTTTATGTATACGGTTTTGTTCGTATAAACTATACTATTCACGTATACGGTACTATTCACGTGAAACGGTGGAAGCGATCCAAAAATTTTACGGTGCAAAGCAGGGAATAGTGGTGTGAGTAAAACAACTGTGTGGTTTTTTGTACATGTCTAGGAAAGTTCTGTCACAAAGGCGATAAGAGCTTAAGGAGTCTGGGTTTTAAGTGGGACCATTGTGACCCCTCCAGTCTTTCCTGGGAACTTTCCTGGTGTGCATTCTCACACATACTCACAACTATTCAAGGTGGTATACTAGCTTGTGTGCAGTATTTATCAACAAAATGGCGGCAAAGTATGAAATTGAGAAATTTAACGGAAATAATTTTTCGTTGTGGAAAATGAAGATGAAAGCTGTATTGAGGAAAAATAATTGCTTGGCAGCAATTGGAGAAAGGCCCATGGAGATAACTGATGACAAGTGGGCGAGGTGGCAACGCCATTTACGATCTACACTTGGCACTTTGCGGATGGATTATTATCCGGTGTGGCGGAGAAAAATACGGCAAAGGAAATATGGGATACTCACAAAATTGTATGAGGCCAAGTCACTACACAACAAAATTTTCTTAAAGAGAAAACTCTATACTCTTGAATGGCGGAATCTACAATGGTAAACCACATCAACATGAAGACTCTATTTTCACAACTCACAAGCGTTGGATCATAATATAGAGGAAAATGAGCGTGCGAGCTTCTACTTCAAAGTCTGATTCGTATGATCAACTCATCATCAACGACGAACAACAATCCGGTGGAGAGTCAGTTTTCGGCGATGTTGCAGCCTCTGTATTAAATGAGGAGAGCGAGACGGAAAAACAAGGAAAGCAGACAAGCAAGTTGAGGCGCTATCGGTGGCGAGAGGAGATCAAGGCGTGGCCCGGTGGGAGTCAAAATCGGGGTAGATCAAAAGTAAGAAGAATGTTAAATGCTACAAATGTGGCAAGAAAGGGCACGTCAAGAAAGAGTGTTGGAGTAACCAGAAGAAAAGAGAGGGCAAAGAACCTGAGTCATCAAATGCTCAGGAGTGTGTAGCAAGTACCTCGGATGATGGCGAAATACTCTACAGCGAGGCAACAATTGTTTCAGAAGGCAGAAAATGATTATCTGATGTCTGGCTTATAGACTCAGGAGCTACCTGGCACATGACCTCTCAGAGAGAATGGTTCCACACATATGAACCTATCTCAGGAGGATCTGTATATATGGGAGATGATCATGCCTTGGAGATCGCTGGTATTGGTACTATCAAAATAAAAATGTTTGATGGTACAATTCGCACAATTGGGGAGGTACGACATGTCAATGGCCTGAAGAAAAATCTATTGTCTTTGGGACAAATGGATAGTCATGGGTACAAAACTCATGTAGAGAATGGAATTATGAAGATTGTTAAAGGCGCGCTTGTATTGATGAAGGCAGAAAAGATCGGTGCTAATCTATTCATGCTTAAAGGAGAAACACTACAGGAGGCTGATGCGTGTGTCGCGTCAAATGGAGAAGAATCAACGATGATGTGGCATCTCAAACTTGGCCACATGTCAGAACAAGGCTTGAAGATTCTCTCTGAGCAAAAATTACTTCCGGGACTCAAATCGGTAAGTTTACCATTTTGCGAGCATTGTGTTACAAGTAAGCAGCACAGATTAAAATTCAGTAGATCTATTGCTAGAAGTAAATGCATTCTAGACTTGATTCATTCTGATGTTTGGGAATCACCGGATATATCCATGGGAGGTGCAAAGTACATGGTGACTTTCATTGATGATTATTCCAGAAGATGTTGGGTGTATCCAATTAAGAAAAAGTCAGATGTATTTCTAGTGTTTAAAGAATACAAAGCGCGGGTGGAACTTGAATCTGGTAAAAGGATCAAGTGCTTGAGGACGGATAATGGTGGAGAGTATACAGACGGCGAGTTTCTTGCTTTGTAGCAGAAGGTATTGAGGCGATTCACGGTGGCATACACTCCTCAAGCGGAGTGGCGGAGGCGGATGAAAGAACTCTTACGGAAAGAATAAGAGCTATGTTGAGGGGTCTACCCAATTCATTAAAGCTGTTATATAATAAATCGTCGCCATCTACTATTGGGTTGAAGGCACGATGGAGATGTGGGTGGAAAGCCGGTGATTATTCCTACCTACATGCATTTGGATGTCCTGTGTACGTGATGTACAATGCCCAAGAAAGAAAAAAGCTGGATCCAAAATCTAGAAGATGTATCTTTTTGGGGTATGCTGATGGAGTAAAGGGGTATCGTCTGTGGGACCCCACTGCCCATAAGATCGTCATCAGCAGAGATGTTATCTTTGTAGAAGATCAACTGCAAAGGAGAGATGAGGATGATGGCACTACAAAAGAAAAGTCAGAGACTATACCGGTATATGTGGAAAATAATATAGAAGATTCAGATTCTTCTGAAGCAGCACCAAAGCACGAAGAACAAGAACCAGTCGAGTCTGAGGCTCCAGAAGTTCGTCGGTCAACTCGTGAGAGACGACCGCCAACGTGGCACTCGGAGTATGTCACAGAGATCAACGTTGCATACTGTCTTCTCACAGAGGATGGAGAGCCTTCAACTTTCCATGAATCTTTAAACAGCTCAGATGTTGCTTTGTGGATGACAGCAATGCAGGAAGAAATTGAAGCTCTACACAAGAACAAGACATGGGAACTTGTACCACTACCACACGGAAGAAAAGCCATTGGAAACAAATGGGTCTACAAGATCAAACGTGATGGCAATGATCAAGTGGAGCGGTATCGTGCGAGATTGGTGGTGAAATGATATGCTCAGAAAGAAGGTATTGACTTCAACGAGATATTTTCTCCGGTGGTTCGACTCACAACAGTCAGAGTAGTCTTGGCGATGTGTGCTACATTTGACTTACATCTTGAGCAGTTGGATGTGAAAACTGCATTTCTTCATGGAGAACTTGAAGAAGAAATATATATGCTCAACCGAAGGTTTTGCGAAGCGAAAGGAGAACTTGGTTTGCGGAGTTGAACAAATCTCTTTACGGTCTCAAAGCGAGGTGTTGGTATAAGAGATTTGATTCCTTCATCATGAGCCTTGGATACAACGAGTTCGGACCATTGTGCATATTACAAGAGGTTTGAAAATAATGATTTCATCATTTTACTGTTGTATGTGGATGACATGTTGGTAGCAGGTCCCAACAAAGATCGAATCCAAGAATTGAAGGCACAGTTGGCTAAGGAGTTTGAAATGAAGGACTTGGGACCAGCAAACAAGATTCTAGGGATGCAAATTTACCGAGACAGAAATAACAGGAAGATTTGGCTTTCTCAGAAAAATTACTTGAAGAAAATCTTGTGCTTGACATGCAAGATTGTAAGTCAATTTCTACCCCACTTCCTGTTAATTTCAAATTATCCTCAAGTATGTGTCCTAGCAATGAAGCGGAGAGGAAGGAGATGTCTCGAGTACCGTATGCATCAGCAGTGGGAAGTTTGATGTTCGCTATGATATGCACTAGACCGGACATTGCACAAGCAGTGGGAGCAGTCAGTCGATACATGGCGAATCCTGGTGGAGAGCATTGGATAGCTGTGAAGAGGATTCTGAGATACATCAGAAGAACCTCAGATGTTGCATTATGTTATGGAGGATCAGAATTTACTGTCGGTGGCTATGTGGATTCAGATTTTGCAGGAGATCTTGATAAAAGAAAATCCACTACTGGTTATGTGTTTACACTTGCAGCAGGTTTTAAGACCGTTGTGGCTTTATCTGTGACGAGAATACATGGCTTGCAAGGAAGCTATTTGGATACAAAGATTATTGGAGGAGCTCGGGCACAGCAACAGAAAATTCTGTGTTTTGTGAGTCAGTGCCTTGCACATTGCAAGGAATCCGACCTTTCATTCCGGACAAAGCACATAGGAGTTCAAGTATCACTTCGTTCGAAGTAGTGGAAGATGGAAGTGTGGATTTGCAGAAAATCCATACCAAAGAGAACTGAGATGTTTTGACCAAACCGATAAATCGATAAGTTTATGCAGGTAGATCCTCTTGTGGCCTAGCGAAACGTAGGCAACATGATTGTAAGCAAAAATGATGGTGTGGAGATTGATTGATTCTCAATCTAATCTCCAAGTGGGAAGAAATGTCAGCGACCATCTAGATGGTCTACATCTAGATGGTCAGCAACAATTTGTTCAAACAAGAAGAAGAAGAATTTGGCAGCAGCAAATATGGAATGAAGAAAATTGAAAAAAAAAGAAGTTTGAAGAAGAAAATGGGGAACACGATTTTGACAAAGAAAAAAAAATTAATTATTATTTTAATAGCCAATTTTGGCTATATAAAGGGAGCTCTTCATTTGGTTTTCTGTATCCAATTCCATCGAGAGAGAAGCATTGCTTTCTTGAGTGTTGAGAGTTTTAAGAGTTTAATAAACTCTTGAGTGTCTAGTGAGTTAGAGAGTTTGGGTGTATTGGGGTTTTGGGAAGTGAGATAAAATACTACAATACTTGTAACTCTTTTTCACTAGTAAAATATTTCCTTTGCCGTGGACGTAAAAAGAACCACGTAATTTTCGGTGTCCTCTTTTGTGCTTATTCTTTATTTTCTTTCAATTTTACTTTAGCTGCGTGTCTGCTCCACCCACCAATTTTCTAACAGAAGCTAGATTATTTGGAGTAGGATTAGCATCTAAAAAACTGTCCTTACTAACAACCTCTTCAAAGCATGTGACCGGTGGTTGTATCCACCACTGTACAATGAAACCTCCTCTATAGACTTATCTGATTACTCATCCCACAATGTAGGTCACCCTTTCCAAAATATTTTGTAGGAAGCAAACCTCTGACAAAACACAATAGAAGTGATAAACGTCAACAAAAATTACTAGCACCGAATACACAGTATAAAGAGAAATCATGCATTTGATACAGAGCAGATAAATGAACATGTTTGAAAACGAACGGCGAGAAAGTTCAAGCTTTAAAGTACATAAATTTTGGCAATGATGGACTGAATTCTTAATATAAAACATTCACCAAACTAACATAATTCCCCAATTTCCAATTAGAGAGAACATTAACAATCCAATAGAAAGCGAACGCAAAACAATCTCAGAGTACTAATAAGAAAATGAATTGCGAGCACCCATCACCAATTGGAAGATGCTAAAAGCTAATTAATGCTCCAGTGAAACACAAAAATCCGAAGACGATTATTATCAATATCACATGCTCTAGCTATCTTCGATTAGTGCAGAAAATAAAATACAAAAGACGTGAAACGAGGGAGAGGGAAAAAAAAAAAAAACTAACCACTTTAAGAAGAAGACTCTTTAGCTGAAGTTTTCTTAGTGCGGTTGAGTTTTATGAGCAACTATGTCACTGATTGCTGACAGCACTCCAGCAGTTATTGCACGCACTGGTTAATAAATACTAAAGCTTTTCTCAACTTTCTCGGCCAGCAAATAGAAAAATTATACACAAAAAAGAAAAATCCATAATAGAAATTAAATAAAACAACAAAACGTACAAAAGATGAAAAGGTCAAATAGTGTCTGAAGTTGCGTCAATTACTGTTGGCTGTTGCAATCCTTTCTTTGCAACTGATCCCATTTTCTTTGCACGGATGGAAATAAAATGTCTTCCATAAAATAAAGACCTGCCCCCATTAGTGTTTGAGGTCTCACATGGCCAACAACAAAAAAATGCATAAGATAATAGGTAATTAGAATGACTGAGGACATCCAATTGTATATAGTTAGGAACAGTAGGTAAAAGCAAAAAAAAAAGTTATCCATTTAAATCGAAAAATATCCTTAAAATCACATTTGTTTTTTTGACATGTAAAGGTCAAATCCGGATTTATGATATCAACTGACAAGTCGGTTACAAATAATATTTAAGGACGACATGTCTGTTATAGGGTGACAGAAGGCTGGATGACAGGTAATTATTGTCAGCTAAACGAGTTAGTAATACACGTGATCACCACGTGCACCACTACCTCAAACGGCAGCATCTATTGCCGTTTCATTGTGCAGATTTCACAGCAGCCCTACACGTGTCCAAAATCAGTTCAGAAGGCTGTTAAAGCCGTTACTTGAAGCGGGAAGCTTCAGGGGTTTATGAACAAACCCAGAAACTGTTTTTGGCTGGCTGTAAAGGGAAATTTCTAGGCTGATTTCTCAAAATGTAAAGGGTTTTGTGAGCGGTTATGGGTGAGATTCGATTCCGTTACACTTTTTCTCTGTAACTGTATCTTCTACAACTTGAGATCAGTAAAATCTTGTTTCTCTTTTCACAGTGGATGTAGGCTCCTTTAAATCCGAACCACTTTAATTCCCGTGTTAAATCTTTGTTTCTTGTTACTCTTTATGATCAAGATTGTATTTAATTGAATATGATTTATATTATACTAATATAGAATAGTAAGAGATTGTATTTAATTGAATATGATTTATATTATGATAATATATTATATTATTTATATTCTTTGAGATGTTTATTATTTGTTTCACATTTATAACTTATAAGGTCATAAATATAAAATACTAGTTTTTAGATTTTTTAAGTTAAAAAATAACTTAATTCAGACAAAAAAAACATATTATTCATATTTAGAAATTCAGTTATATTGAAAATTCAGACTAATTTAAATCTATTTAAATTTTAGGAAAAAAATTGCCACCTAAGAATATAATAAACTCTCATATGAATAAAGTTCTTCATTAATTCTTGAATTTTGAGATAATCCAATATTTCTCCGTCTTGCTACCGTTCCAGATATGGAATGAAAGATGTGCCTATTCTTTCAAAAAGGGAAAAACAGAAAGACGTGCATATCTTCTCTTTTATTTGGCCATATCTAAGGTGCCACTTGGGCACCCTACCCCTCCATTTGTCTTATAGCAAATGCATCGTTGGATGAAAATCAAGCTCAACCTACTGTTGTAATAAGCACACGTCACACATAAAATAGATTGGTGATAGGGGTAATGAAAAAGTAATAATTTTGTAGCAACAATGTAGTCATAGGTAACAATTCTATTGTTGTTCTGCTGTACTAATAATAATGTGAGGTGGAACAACATCATGCATGAATCAAGGCGCTATTGAAGCATGCCAAAACGCAAAGAAACGTGTAGCACAAGAAAGTTGCAGGATCGAAAAAATAGGCCACGCACTTGTACCATCCCCAATACAAAGCATTTTATTTCCAAACAATTTTGTAATTAATGAAATTCTCATTACTTGTTTTCTAAATGTTTTTCATTGTTGTGAACATAAATTATTTTCTTGTTGCTATTAATAACAGTATTGCTACAATTTCTTTTTTTGCTAATCCCCCATACAAATTGCTATTAATGTCAAGTTCATTGTTTCTCAAAAATCATTTGATTTATGGATGATGTTGTTGCACCTTACATTATTATTGATACAGTAGACCAACAACAGACTTGTTACCTATGACTACATTGTTGCTACAAAAGTAGTTACCTTTTCACTACCCCTATCACCAATCTATTCTAAATGTCACGTGTGCTTATTACTACCGTAGACTGAGTTTGATTTTCATCCAACGGTGCATTTGCTAGAAGACAAATGGAGGGATTTGGTTCCCAAGTGGCACCTAGACGTGGCCAAAGCCCAAAGAAAAGAGAAGATATGTAGAGATATGCACATCTTTCCATCTTTTGCTTTTTGAAAGGATAGACACATCTTTCTTTCTATATCTTGGGAGGAATAATTTTGGTAGCAGGATGAAGAACTATTAGGTTATCGCAAAATTTAGGAATTAATGGAAAATTTTATTCATATAAGAGTTTAAATACTCTTAGATCATGTAATGCAATTACATATCTAAGTTTTAGACAAGTGTAAAACTATTGGTATAAATAGATTCATATCCTTTAAAAATTATTTATTTATTCATTTTATTGAATTAATAAAAATTTTATTTTCCTTTGAAAAAAAAAAAAAAAAGACAATGGACAGATGAACCAATAATTGAGCTGCCTATTTGGGCGTGCAGGAATTAAGGCTGCCTAATACTACCCCATTAAGTAAGCCATACAAAATCTAAATGGCAACACATGGACCGACGTATCATTGTCTTATCTCTATATACATCATTAAAGTACCAAGTCTTCCTTTCCAAAATGAAAAAGCACCTAGTCTTGTCCAGCACATGATGATTTTTATGTAATTAGTAATTACTTATGCAGTAATGATAGAGTTACAATCACCTTGTATAATTACATACAAATTAATATAACATGATGATCTTTATGCCATTTTGATTTATACACACTAATTTGTGCAAAATTGTTTGTGGCTATATATCATCATTGTTATTTATCTCATCATTAAAGTGCATAGACAAAGAACATGTGTCAAACAAAATTTTCATACTTTATGTAATTATTTATCTTTTAATATTCTACAATTTTTATCTGATATTTCATGAGTGTCCACCCGATGATAATTGGGTATGTGAAGCATCGCTGGTAACTGAAAATACTACAATTTTTATTGAATATAACATTAGGAGCAACCAGGCAAGACATGCATATCTCTTATACAATTAATAAGGCCTCAATAATGAACCCATTATTTTCCCCTAAAAGCAAGTTATACTTTAGAGGTGTTGACGCAATTGACTTGCTGACCTCAGGTGACTCTTAACTCATTTGCTCTCTCGAGTTGGTTAGTTGCTATAAATTTGGCTTTCAGTGTGTTTCTTTGTATATCTTTCTTTGATGTTTATTTCTATCTAATCATTCAATTCTTGTTGTATCATCTTTAATTGTTCTCTACTGTGCATTTCCCAATGGTGTTTCCTATTACCTGTTTTAAATTCTTCTCAGTCATGTTCTCGATGCTATTCCATGTTTTGGATTTTCCACACACCGCTTATTCCGATTCTATGGAGGAAGCTCATGTACTTTTAAATGGAAAACTAGCCTTCAAAATCATAATGGTTCTCTCTTGCCTTCGTGGACTCTTAATAATACAACCGAAATAAGCCAGTGTGCTTGGTTTGGAATTCATTGCAACCATGCCGAAAGAGTCAATAGCATTGACCTCATAAGTGCAGGCTTAAAAGGTACACTTCGTGATTTCTCATTATCATCGTTTCCTCTTCTTGCGTTTCTTAATCTTAGCTTAAATTAATTCTTCGAAATCATTCCGGCACAATTTGGCAACCTTTCCGTGCTCAAGCTCATTGATTTATCTGTTAATCAGTTTTCTGGAAAAATACAGCCAAAAATTGGCCACTGACTCATTTGAAGGTGTTTTACTTGTTTATGAATCGGCTAAGCGGCTCAATTTCACATGAAGTAGGCAGATTAAGCTTTTTCAATGAACTTTCTTTGTGCTCTAACTTTTTGGAAGGTTCAAACCCTCTTCTTTGTGTAACTCGACAAATTTGGCGACCTTGTATGATATCAATGCACTTTCTGGTTCAATTCCAAATGAAATAGGAAGCTTAAAATCATTTTCCAATCTACAAATGTCCAATTATACATTCAGTGGCTCAATCCTTCTTTCTTTAGGTAACTTGGCCAACTTGGCTATTGTATCTTGATATCAATGCAATTTCTGGTTCAATCTTGGATGAAATAAGAAACTTGAAATCTCTTTTCAATCTACGATTGGGTGACAATACACTAAGTGGCTCTATCCCTCTTTCTTTGGGTAACTTGACTAACTTGGCTACCTTGTATCTTGATAGTAATGCACTTTCTGGTTCAATTCTGAATGAAATCGGAAACTTGAAATCTCTTTACTATCTAGAATTGACTAGCAATACACTCAGCGGCTCAATCCCACTGCCTTTGGGTAATTTGACTAATTTGGTTGTCTTAGAATTGAGTGACAATAAACTTAGTGGCTTAATCCCTCCTTCATTTGGTAACTTGACCAACTTAACTACCTTATATGTTTAGAAAAATTCAATTTTTGGTTCAATTCTGGATGAAATAGGAAACTTGAAATCTCTTTCCAATATAAATTTGAGTTTAAATAAACTCAATGGCTCAATCCCTCTTTCTTTAACGAACTTGACCAACTCATTAGAGGTTGTTTGTCTTTCTTCTAATCATATTGTTGGTGAGATTCCATTAGAACTTAGGAAGCATAGTTCTCTGGTCTAACTAATTTTGAGTGGTAATCAACTTTCTAGACGATTATCTCCGGAACTTGGATCACTTATTCAACTCGAGTACCTTGGCCTAACTAAGAATAGACTATGCAACCCAATCTTAGAAAGTCTCGGCAAATTGGTTAAATTGCATTACTTAAATTTGAGTAACAATCAATATAGTTAGGAAGTTCCAAATAAATTTGAGAAGTTGATTCATCTTTTAAAGTTAGTTTTGAGTCATAACCTTTCGAAGAAGAGATACTATCTCAATATGTTCTATATAAAGCTTGGAGAAGCTGAATCTCTCCACAATAACCCATCTAATTTCATTCCAAGATGCTTTGAGGAAATGCATTGGCTGTCACGAATTGACATATCTTACAATGCGTTACAGGGACCGATTCCTAACAGCACAACATTCAGAGATGCTCCAATGAAAGCATTACAAGGGAACAAAAGATTGTGTGGAGATATCAGAGGTTTTCCATCTTGTAACGTATTCAAGTCACGTAAGCAAACCTTGAGAAAGATTTGGGTTGTTATGTGTTTCCTCTCTTTGATTGGATTGTTTTTTTATTTTTGATGAAGGAAGAATGGCTCACAAACACAATAGAGTAGCCCTGGATATACTCCCAGGTTGCTTTCAATGTTAACTTTTGATGGAAAATTCGTGTACGAAGGAATCGTTAGAGTAACAAATAATTTTGATGATGAGCATTGCATTGGAAAGGATGGACAAGGAAGTGGTTACAAAGTTGAGATACCATCTGGAGAAATTATTGCGTCAAGAAATTTCATTCACCACTCCCAGGTGAGATGGCATGTCAGTAAAATTTCTTGAATGAAGTTAGGCCTTGACAGAGATATGACATCGTAACATTTTGAAATTATATGGATTTTGTTCACATGTCCAACACTTGTTTTTGGTCTATGAATTTCTTGAAATGGGTAGTTTGGCCATGATCCTGAGCAATGATGCAGTAGCAGAGAAATTGGGCTGGACAAAGAGAAGGAATGTGATAAAGGTGTGGCTGATGCATTGTCATATTTGCACAATGATTGCTTTCCACCAATTGTTCGTCGAGATATATCAACCAAGAATGGACTGTTAGATTTAGAGTATGAAGCCCGTGCTTCTGATTTTGGAATTGCTAAGTTCTTTAAGCTAGACTCATCCAATAGGACAGAACTTGCAGGCACGTATGGATATATTGCGCTAGGCACGTACTTTATTCAAACTTGTTAAGTATACTAGTAAAAGCTTACTAGATTATAAGTTAAAAAACAAAAGTAATTTCTTATTTGTTTTTCCCTTCAGAGCTTACATACACACTGAAAGTTGCAAAAAAGTGTGGCATGTATGGTTATGGATTGTTAGCATTGGAAGTGATGAAGGGAAAGCATCCAAGACATTTTATTTTCTCAATTTGCTCTTCATCTTCAAACTTCGTCATAGCACCTCATGAAATATTGGATCCTCGCTTCCAACCCCATCACACAATGTTCGGGGTAAATTGTTATCAATCATGGAAGTCGCCATTTCATATTTAGATGAGTCCAAAATCCGGACCAACATTGGAAAAAGTGTCTCATTTGTTACAAACTTTGACATAGGATAGTTGTGTATTACAATCGGCGTATTTTCTAAAGGTCATAATTTGAGCTACAAGTATTCGTTTTTAGCGTATAATATACATTTTGAAGCTTGCGATGAGATGAATTTAACCCAGAATGCTTGTGCCATTTTGATTCGGGGTCAAGCTAGAAATTTTGCTTCTTTGCTAGTCGTTATTTTAGTTTTTAGATTTTTTCCTATTTTTCTTAAGTCTTCTAGGATTTTTATCTTTTTTTATCTAGAACTTGGATTTGAGTGTCGTTTGCTTTCTTTTCTTATTTTGACTAAGAGAATTTAATTATCATATTATATTTTGGATTTGTCTATTTTAGTAAATTCTTGATAGTTAGTCTTGTTATAAAGGGGCTCTAAACCCTAGTTTAATTCATTGAGAATTTTAATAAAATTTATCATTATTCAGAAACCTAATTTCTTCTATCAGCAAACTCAATAACATTTTCGTTTCTTCAAATTTAGCCAAGCTTCTGATTGGTTTATTTTTCTAAGTACTTCCTTGGGGTAGTCCATGTAAATTGTTTCTATATTTCATCTGAGCACGAGGGGTATGGCTTGTATTTCCTCTTGACTAATGTACATTTTTTATTTTATGAATAAGGCTTCCTCGCTTCTAGGGATGGCAAAAATCCCCACGGGGACGGGTACTCTCAGGGATTTTCCTCATTCGGGGAGGGTATGGGGATAATTTCATACCCAATTTCTTATACGGGGAAGGGACGGAGAAAATTTTTTTCTTATTCGGGAGGGACGGGGATGAGGTGGAATCCCCATCCCCTACCCATTTCCCCATTTTAATTTTTAATTTAATTTTTATTTTTTAAAATTACTAGTAAATAAATAATAAAATTTGAATTATAAAATTATAAGTATTGGTAAAAATAAAAAAATATCAAAATATTTATATTATTAAATTTTTAGGCCTAATTAACTAATTAAAGTCCTAAATTTTTATTTAGGACATTAAAAAGACCGGACAGATTCTATTAGCCCAAAAATTTTGTTTTAATTTTAATATTCATTAAATATTTTAAACGTAAATCTATTTTTTTATTTATCTTAAATCTATTTTTTATTTATTTTTAGATGTTATAATTGCCCACAACAAATCACAATTTTAATATATAATCTAATTTAATATTTGCTCTTAATTTGTTTCGACTTAACTATTGTGCTGTAAATGGAATATTCCACATTTTTAAAGTGCCCACGCCACAATTGAAAAGTTAATTTTGAATCTAAATTTGATTTTATTTGTAACAATTTTGTATTAGGCTATTAATTGGTTCATGATAGTTTGTATCCCTTGTATGCTGCGTTACTTACTAATTTAATGTATGTGACTTTTGTAATGGATATTAATGTAAGATATATTTTGAACTTTACTTTTATTTGAATTTTTTATTTTAATATGATTAACTCAAAATCCAAAACAAAAAAAATGTATTAGTTATTCGGAGATCGGGGACCCTCGGGGATCCCCTGTTATTATTCGGGGAGAGGATGATGATTCTCTTAAATAATTTTGACAGAGATGGGGAGGGGACGGGGACATACGCAAAATATCGGGGATGGGTACGGGGAGATTGGTCCCCTCCCCTCCCCTCTTCATTGCCATCCCTACTCGCTTCGTACAATTGAGGTATAATTAATAAAGATAAATATTATTCTTCATAACTTAGGTAAGTTCAAAATTACGAATATAGGGTCCAAGCAAATCGTTTGCATTTGTGGAGGAATCAGGACCAAATTGATTTGTTCACAACCCAAGATCAGTTGATCATTTTGCCCAATGTATCAAAATGAATCTAAAGAATCGAAAGAAACTAGCTAAGGGCCCTTTTGAATTGTTTTTGGGAGGGTCAAAAGTGATTTTAAAAAATTAAAAGTTAATTTTGGTGTTTCGGTAATTTTTTAAAAAAATCACTTTTGGCAAAGTCATTTGATCCTTTAGTAGACTTTGAAAAGCAGGGAGCAGTTCTTTTAAAAATGATTTTGAAAATCATTTTTATACTTAGTAAAATTTTATATATATCCTCATAGATTATAAAAATCTAAAATTATCCTTATTAATTAGGAGATAAAATCATTAACTTTAAGAAGATTATTATTTTTACCAATTATATTGAGATAAAAATAAAAAATAAAATTAGTAATATAAAAAATTTATTTTATTTATCCATTAGTGTATGTATACAATTAAAAAAAATTATATATATATAAATTTTATTAACGTTATGTTCAATTCAGTCATTTACATTCTTATAGTAATTTAATAGTAGAATTAATCATTTACATTCTTATAGTAATTTAATAGTAGAATTAATCAGACACATACGATTATTTTTAAAACTCACAATATTTTTTAAAATAAATTATACTAAGCATTTAATTAATTACTTTCCTAGGTGATTATTTTTACAACACAGCTAACATTAATTATTTTAAAAGTTATAGAATTACCAAACTAGCCTAAGACAATTAGAACAAAAGGCAAGCACAAAGCATGCAGTTAACACAAATCGGTCAACTTCAAGAGTATAATGCTCTTTGTTTATTTAGAGAAAATAACTTGGGATTTCAAGCTTTAAAAATGGGAGCCATTATTCCTTGGTTAACTAATCAGCCTCGATGCCTTACGCACAGCTTTGGTCAAACATAGTCAAAGTTTGTTGAGCTAAATTTACTTGATAAACCAACTCAGCATATGGGCCCCACTTTAGTGCCACATCAGCAAAAGCGATTACAAACTTTAGCGCCAAAAGACAAACGCATCTGCATGTCTAATGAACAGTGGACGTAAAGTTGTATATATCTGTCAAATATTTGATACCCTTTGCGGTTTGCAAGTACCCTGTATGTTCAGAGGAAGCAGCTGAAAATATGGGGGAAATTTATAGTAATAACTATTAAAGTTTTGATTTTTTTCATCTTAACCCCCTAAATAAATTTCTATCAATATTAGCCATAAAATAACTTTTGAGACCAAAATATCCCTCTCCCTCATCTCTCTCCCAACCAGGGGCGGAGACAATATATTGATTGACTGGGGGCTTACTCAAAGGCGATAAAAAAAATTTAAAAAGTAATAAATAATAAATTTAAAAGATTTATCATACTTCAATATATGTTTATAATTGTCCTTTACGAGTTTTTATATATTGATAACGTTGTATTACAACTTCATTATCAATATTATTGAACATTTAAAAATTTGATTAATATTAATATTTATGGGCTTGATTTTAGTTTGCAAAGCCCATCTCTTTTTATTTGTTTTAAAAACTTAGAGTGTGAGAATTTAAGTATAATTATGTATTAGGGACTTGAATATAAATTAGTGGGGGCTTAGGAAAAATTTATTAGAAATTTTTGGCAAATCAAATTAGTTAGTAAAAGATTTTTTTTTTTTCAGTGGGGACTTAAGTCCCCACTGGTCCCAAGCTAGATCCGCCACTGCTCCCAACACTCCCTTTCACTCATCTCTCCCAAATCGAACTAACTCCCATCATCGGCGGCAACATCAACCCTCGTCGGCGGCGGCTCCATCTCTCATCGGCGTCCGATCTACAATCTACAACCTTCAACAAAACCTAAGTTAGTCATTTTTCTTATTTTCATTAATTTAAAATTAAATTTTAGAATAATAATGGTTGTGGTTTGAGAATAATGGTGGTGGTGGTGGTGGTGTTTGTGGTGGTTGGTGGTGTTTTGAGAGTATGTTGATTTGGGAGTATTGTTTTTGGATTTTTGAGTGTTGTGGATTAATTTTGGGGGTGGGGAGGGAGGGGGCAGCACGCGCACATGCGCGCCCCGCTGTCGCACCAAATCGGTACGACAGGCAAGTGGTGCAACAGGCAAGTGGTGCGACAGGCTTGAATTACAGTGGTCTTTTTTTTTTTACGAGTCAATTTTTTTTTTGCTGTAAATGCAATGTAATAATTTTATAAATATTACAAATACATGGCGAAATCAGAATCACCGGATATCGAAGTAGGCAAGATGTATTTTCGTTATGCCGATCACTTTCCTGGTCGAATTTCGAGCATGTGTAAGTTATCTTTGGTCGTAAAAGCCATCGAGGAAAAATTAACAAAGCAGCAATTGAGTATGTTAAAAAATGATATATTTGGGCATTTCTTGGAGTGTCGAAATTTTCCATTTAGTGGGGTAATTTTGCACAATCTTTTACTGAGGCAAGTGGCCCATGACGAAGATAACCGTGAGGATCAGTTATGGTTTCAAATTGGTGAGCATTTGATTCGCTTGTCAATTGTCGAATGGTGCTTGGTTACTGGACTTTCATTTGGTGTTGATACCGAATAAAAAAATAATGAAATGGAGCAGAGGCTACAGAATACGTATTTTGGTAGTGTGCATCGTAAGATCAATGTGAACGAATTCAATGCAGTATTTAAGAAGTTAAAATTTGAGGAAATAGACGATATGGACGCATTAAAGATTGCGCTGTTTTATTTTGCGGACAGAGTACTAAATGCAAGAAAAAATCACTGTCAAATCAATTCCGAAAGCGTCCATGGGGTCTATTGTCGAGGGAAATGATTTACGAGAGTCTTGACAATGCACTATTCGAGAAAGATGAGAAATTTAAGAGGACTCGGTTGAAAAATCCAGATCATAACATTGAAAAATACAATCTTTATGGTTTTACGTCCGGGGTTCAGGTGCGTTTTTTTTTATTAATAAGTTTTATAGTATTAAATATTTGATAGTTGTTTTATTTGATTTTTCACTTTGGTTGTTGTAGGCTTGGATTTACGAAGCGATCGGAGGTTTGCCATCAACATGGGTCGTCAAAACGAAAAAGAAGATTCCCTGCATTTTGCAATGGAAGCCCATGGCGTCTTCGAGAATCAACTTTGCGGAGGTTTATTCGTTCTTCCGACGAATCTCGTCTTGTAAGTAAAATTTTCAATTGAATTTATGGCAGGGGGACGTTTTACAAACTCTTGAGCCAAATTCAAAGAAGAGTAGCAGAAAATATTAGCTCTCTGTGAAGGATTACATGCCAAGCATTCCAGACTGGGTTCATAAGGTCAGTATACTCTAAGTACTATCAATTTTTTAATCGAAATTTTTGACTTTTCATTTACTAATTTTAAATGATACTTTATACAGCACCAACCCTCAATCAACGCGATGCCGTCGGTTACAAGGCAATCAGACGAGCATGACGATCATGACGACATACCAAACCCAATACCAGAGGAGCGTCATGACACTTCTGAGGATGAGGTGGCTGTTGATGACCACCAGGAGCAAACAGACAACTCTGATGACGCATGTGATTCTGAGGTTAGAAATAATATACGACATTTTTCCTTTATAAATCATTATTGTTTAACTGTTATTCTAAAGTTTTATTTTTTTCTTTTGTAATAGTCGAGGACAAAGCAGTTTAATGATTACATACGACGACGGTTGGATAAGATTGATCGTAACGTGTATGAAATGAAGTCAGAATTAAAAGATTTTAAAGAAACCGTTGTTGGCTTCATCGACACATTTTCTAAACGTCCAAATAAGGATTCTCCCACTGCACGCTCGTATGCGGTGAGCAAATTTAAATTTAATAATTATGTTCGTTTTAACTTTTAATTTGATAGTTGTTTAATATGTTCTTCTTGGCGAATGGACAGGCCCCGGATGACTATGGAGTGTATACTGACGTGGGCAATCAAAATTTATCTACGCACACGTCATTGTATAGTTTCTACGGGGATGTTAGTGGGGAGAGCGTGCAGGTGTTCACTGAGGTGCCTCCGGGCGTTAGTAAGTTCGGCCGCGCGTACATACCTTCGTATGTTTATAACAGTCCTTACATGATTCCTCAAGTCAGGCGAGGACAGAACGTCCGACCTTTACCTCGACCCCAAATCATGGAGCATGCGATTGACATGAGTACGAGTGTGGATGTAAATCCATTGAGAGGATTGGAGGACTCTAGTCTGTTTGCTGAGTTTAATCGATGGTTCGCTGGTGATATCACAGTCCGCCGGAGAGTCCAGCACCCGCGGTCATTCTTTCAAATAATTTTGGGTACAGCTTTGATGGGATGGCTAGGCGATGAGATATTTATATTTTCGAAGTTTTTTTAGTGTTGTGGATTTGTGTATAAAATTTTTCTTTTAAATCGTAATGTTTCTGTTTCTCTACAGCATATTCATGAGTATCTCCACTTGATTAGCGAGAAACAACGACAGTATCCGAATGCCTTACTTCAACGTGTCACACATACTGACATATTTTTTTTGGTAACGTGCCGACAAAACTTATAAATACTATTTAATTTTTTTTAATTATTGCCTTTAAGTTTTGTTAATTTATGCATTTCTTGGTTATCTATGTACTAGGTGTTCTTGAATCAGTTATGGAACAACGGGGATTGTGCGGTCGATTCATTAGTATTCGACGACCGTTTGAATAGTTATCTTTGTGGGCGACAGTACACAATGTCTAAATCAATAACGGATGTCGATATGGTATGTATTTTATTGCATTTCACGTACTCCATAATGAAAATATTCGAGTTGTCGCTTTTTCTTGGTTGTATTTCAATTTCATATATAACGAACATGTTTTTCAATTTTTATATACAGTTACTCATCCCTGTTAACTTGGACGGCGCGCATTGAGTACTAGCATGAGTTGAATTTCGGAAAAATAAAGTCTGGATTTATGACTCATTACTCACATTTCGCGACGACAAAAAGTACAAGTTGAAATTCAAGCCACTTGAAGTTATATTCCCTCGATGGTTGGAATATGTTGGCTTCTACAACATCCGACCTGAGTTGCAGAGTGCAAACCCCTTGAAAGTTATCGCAGTTAAGAGCGCGCCACAACAAGAGCCCGGAACTGGCGATTGCGGTGTTTTTGTATTGATGGTTACGATGTATTTAATGTTCGGGCTTAGATTGGAGTTTAACGCTAGTCATGTCGAGTACTTTAGAAAGAAGATTGCGGTTGACATATTTAATGACGATATTGTATTGTAAACCGTTGTATTAATTTGAATGTTGAAACTTGAATTTTTATTTTAATTTGCGCACTTAAGTTTATATAATTATAATGCTCACATTTTAATATTTAAAATAAAATAAAGTTTTATGACATATAAGTGTACAGTACACAAAAAACAATAACAGTTTTAACCAACGAAACACAAAAAACAACTAACTTTGAGTCGATGCAATGAGATTCTTACATCGCTTACGATTATGGCCCGATTCACCGCCCGCATCTTCGGTTAACGTCGCCACCAAGGGTATTCGAGCTTTTACGACGGCCGGTGGTGGTGCCTCGGTGGGTATACTTGCATCTCCCGAATTTCATACGGAACTTCAGCCACATCACCAATGGCTCCATTTGGTTGTGCATAAGCTATCGCCAACGATTACGTAGTGTAAAAGTCTGAGCAAAGGTTAATAAAATCCAACCGGTGTGTTAGACACGCCGCAATTGCATGAGCACATACAAGCTGATCAAGCTGAAACACTCTGCAGGTGCAAGTTCTCTTTTGCAAGTCAACCAAACATTCCTTAAGCCCACCGCCTATAACTTGAAATCGATGCGGAGACACCGGCCGAACTATCATTCTTTCAGCTATAGTTCTCCTCTCAGTGACTATTTCATCCGCCCATGTTGTTAGCCGAGTAGTCATTGATTCAGCCACAATTTTTCTATCATAAAACCATTGCTGCAATATTTTCCTAAAGTGATCAACAAGATGAGTAACATGAAATTTTTTAGGTTCCCTCATGAAAGAATTAACACTCTCCGCGATGTTGGTGGTAAGTATGCTGTACCTCCTACCTTCAAACTGAGACCTTGCCCAATTACACGTACCAACATTATTTTCTAGGTAATCAGCCGCACCCGAGTGGATCATCCACAACCCTTCAAGTTGTCTCTTAAATTCCTCGTGGCCATATGCTTTTGCTGCATTAATAAAGACAGGCTCAAATTCATCCCAAAGAGCTTTGGACATTCTAAACTGTGACTTAATGTTACATTTGACTTGGTAAAAACAAACGCCATGAGTTGCATTGTGAAATACTTTAAGAACGGCTCTCCTTATGGCAATGCATCGATCAGAGATAATTACCAACTCAGGTCTATCACCAATCACTCCGTGTAACTTCATCATAAACCATTCCCAAGCATCATTATTTTCTGAATCCATGATCCTAATGGCTAACGGATACAATTGATTGTTACCATCAAGACATGTTGCCACGAACATGCTTCCACGATATAGTCCCTTCAGATGAGTACCATCTACAGCAATGACAGGCCGAATGTACTGCATAAAACTCTTGATGGAAGATCTGAGTGCTACAAAATATTACAAGAGATTACCATCTCCATCCTGCTCGAGGTGAGTGACTGTACCCTCATTTGCTGTAGTTAGTACGTGATAGTATTTAGGGAGCAAATTGTATGACTCTGCAGGGTTGCCTCGAACTATTTCAAGACCAACTTCTCTCGCTCGATATGCCTGCTGGTATGTTAACTGAACACCGTATTCCTGTTGCATATCTGCTCTTATGTCATTCGGAGTATAAATCCTCTTATCTTGAATATATTTTTCTGCGATAATATGACCGACAACCCGACTCTTTACTTGATGACGTCCATCAACAAATATCTCATTATGATAAGTGTGTACATTGTCAATTCTCTTTACCACCCAAGGAACATTTTGCTCGTTCGAACATCTAGTTGCTCGAATACGCCATTTACATGATTCTAAACAACAGTGAACCTCGAAACGTGTCGTAATAGACCGTGCAATCTTGAAATCAAACTTATCTCTAAAGGCAACCTTGCGTAGTTGTAATATAAACTCATTTTTCTCAGCAAATAGCTTACCCACACTGATATCATCTGAATCGCAACTGCTAACAAAGCTTGAAGCAACCATGTTCGAAGGCAAAGTTGGAGCAAGACTTGTAAGGGGGTCAATTCTCCTTCTCGATCGAACCATAGAAGGACTAGGTCTATTGCCTCTGTTATTCACAGGAGTATTGTCTTCACACTCATCATCATGCTGAAACGATGGAACATTCGAAGGACCGGCTCCTCCATCATCACCATCATTATTGAAATGAGTGCCCCTCGTATTATTAGAAGGTTCTGCACAAACATTATCCCCCTCTGTCTCATCATGAAAATCATCATTGTCCCGAAAATTATTGTTGTGATACGGAGAGTACCGTTGCTCCAACGACGTCGTTATTGGAAATACCGTTGCTCCAACATCCTGTAATGTAACACCGTTATCATCAATGTTGTCATAATTGTCGTGGATTGGAGAGTAATATTGCCGTAGCGATATTGTCCTTGGCAACACCTCTTCATCATTATCGGGGCCAGACATATTTGCTCTAAACGAAGTTTCTGTATTGACATGTGGCTCAATACTTTCGCTTGGAACTCGAGGTGATGTGGTCACGAATATAGGAATGCATCCAAAATTGGCTACGTCGGATGCCATATGCAACACAGCCCTCACCATTTCATCATCAAATATATCCATGGGCAGTGCACATATACGATATAATGTGTTACTAGACCTCAAAGTTGTCTTCATTGTGATACTATATTCATTAGGGTTTATTTGTAACACCTCGTATACTCTTGTCAAGAACTGATCAAACAGATAATTTTTCCCAACCAAAAAAGCTCGATTTTTACCATTCACATACTCCATACGGCCATCCTCTAATGTCTCCCACCAACCATCGTAACACAATTCAAGTACAACTGAATCTATTAAGCCTGAAATTATTAAAAAAAAAATTATTTGAGCCTTATCAAATTAATACAGTTTTAATGAATCTCCAAGGCTTGGTGCGACAGACAACCTGTCGCCAGATTCTCCCACGACTCAGTCACTGAAACTCTCGAGCAAGTTCAGAAAATAACTCATACCACTAAGTGATGCTGATTAGTGTTGGATCCGGATAGATTATGATCGGATTTCACTTTTACTGTTGTCTTTTGCTGTCGCCGTTGGTTGATGATTCAAGAGTGGAAAGCTGCGTTTGGTTTGACGATATGGGAGAAAGAAAGTTGCTTTTGGTCTGTAAAGAAGGGTAATTTGGGGAGAAAAGCTTGTGTTTGGCTAATGTTGATAGAAAAAAGTTGAGAGGGTTAATTGTGAAAATAGCAAAAGTTTTATATTTTTTCGTAAATTTCCCAAAATATAGAGACAAAAAGGAGATTAGCTAATAATGTGATTACTAATTTGTCTCGCTTATGAATTATGTGAAATTGATATAGAAAATATTATTATTTTTAATTATAGAAATTGCAATAAGACAACTATTAATATTTATAATTAAATAATTATTGAGACTAGTTTACATTAAATATATAAAGCATTACCTAAATTTTTTTACTCTCAATATATTCGTGGGATATCCACTTCACTCATATTTCTTAAGGAAAAAGACTACATATACTCAATTATTTCTTTTTTTAAAGAGAAAATTTGAGTCCCTATACTTATATGAAGACTCGAACTACTACTGGACCAAAGGCCCGCAACAATATTATGTTGCTTAGTGATCCCACGCATAGGGAAAAATGACTAAAAACCCTCCAAGTGCTTGTCAAACTTAATTATTTCCTCCTCAAGTTTCGAAACTCATCAAAATTCTCCAGCCAATAATGTAAACTCTCAACCTTTTTTTTCCCCTTTTTTTTCCAATCAATTGCTCGCTCCTCCCATAGAGAGGCTTTTCTTTTTCTATTTTAGCCGAAGAAGTATTTTAGTGATTGATAAACTGAGACCTAATAAGAGTTAACACGCATAATCTTTTAACGGAAAGAAATTTTGATGAGCTTTGATTTTGAACATTTACGGAAAATTATTAATTTAATAAAGCTTTGATCATTTTCCCAACTGTTACTTGAGATTCAAGACACAGCTAACAAAGTACGAAAACTCGTCAAGTCACTCTTGTTACTTTAGCTTTATTTCTCTTCTCTCTTTTAATTAATTCTATAATTAAGGGCTGCTTGTTAACTTAATGCGTATGTACAGACATCTGTTAGTCAGGCTTGTAAAATGATCGAATACAACAAGAACTGTCTTTAATTTCATAATGAATTTTTTTCATACGAATACTCTTTTTCTGTAGTATACATGATAACATGGATAAACAAAGCATAATCTAGAATTGCCTAGTAAATTTTAATTGAAATAAAAATACTGGTATCTATATAGTAAATGGATTTAAACTAACACCCATATTAATAAATTAATCAATTGAACATTTGAACTAGAATGTGAATACAGCACAACCCAATTCCACTGGACTCTACGTTATACATATCGTGATTCGTGATGATTAGCGTGACACTAACATTTAATTAATTTATTTATTAATGACTTGAGGGTTCTAATGAGTTTTGAAATCTGAAGCGAATAATGACGCTATTCGAACGACACAACTTTGTTCATTTTTTCCAAAATTATATACTTATATATTTGAAAGGATCCAACAAGCACGTAGATCAACTTGCATGTGACTGTTCTAACTTAACTAAGGTCTTTGGTTCGAGACTTGAGAATGCAGCTGCATCAAATACTTGTTGGGAGAGCTTTGCCGCCCTAGTGGTCCTGTCCGACTCGCATCTAGATTAGTCAGGGCTCAATGTGGTCTCCGGATACCAGATGGTTTAATACACCGAAAAAAAATATTTGAAAGAAATAGGATCCTCTCTGATACATTCTCCTAAGTTTTTAAAGATTTTGTGTTATGTACCTTTTAGTGATGGTATATGAGTAGGATTTAATTTATTTATCTTTTTATTTATTAATCATCAATCGTGACTTGAATGTTTTTTAGTACAAAATTAGATCATGAGCGAATTCTGATCATAAAGTAAAAATTGTGTCAAAGATCTTATGTCATGTGCTTTTTTAATAATAGTATATAATTTAACTTCTTTATCTTTGTATTTATTAGTCATCAATCATCACTTGAATTTTTTCTTAGTATAAGATTAGATGATGAGAGAATCTTTATTCTAACATAAATTTTTTTAAAATACATAATTAGGTTAGACACGGTAACTAACTATATCTTAGTGCTAAATTGTTGGTAATGATATTTGACTCCTCAATTTATCTCATCAACTACCAGTTTCAATTAACTAATTTATTTTAGAATTACCCTTATTAAAAATAATTGTTGTTATTTACTTTGACATTTTTTTTCATATGTTCTCTCTTAAGTATCACAATCACCCTCACTGCCTCTCTTCATCACCATCACCACCACCACCACCTATTGTCATCAACATCAATCTATCACCACAACACATCATGAGTTTTGTTGTAGGCTTTTGTAAAATTTTGTGAATAAGTTATGGATTTTGTTGTTGTTGATTCTATTGATTTTGATTTTATTTGATGATCCAAGATTTTGACAAACTCAATTTTTGGATTTATTTTATGAGTTAATATTTAATTCAGATTTTAGATCATTTAATGGAAGTGATAGAGATGTGAGAAAAAAACAAAATAAAAAAATTTAAGTTTAATTATTAAGGATACTTTTGAAAAGAAATCAAATTAACGAAAAAATGAGGCTAGTCATAATTTGGTTTGGAAAATTTGCTGGTGCGTATGGTAGGTATAGACCTATTGAGATTAAAGATCAGTTGGTGCGTTTGGCAGGGATGGAGATTGAAAATTTGTTGGTGCAATCAATCATTACATTTCCATTAGTTCTTAGTCAATCCTCTTCACAACTATATTATATTATTATTTACTAATAAATTTTTACTGATTGCCATGTCCTTGCAAGGTTTTTTTGCTTTGGAACTGATAGATAATGGTTTCATTGTTAATACAATAATACATAATATATAATATTATATAACTAAAAAGAAACAGAGGAAGATCGCAAGGAAAAAAAAAACTTAGTTTTTTTAATTATTATCTTGTTTTTGTTAAATTTCTTGTCTTTATTTATGTATGGCTAATTCATGTTTATAGAATCAAAATGACAAATAAATTTTAATTTTTTTAACAAAATTTAAAACTCTTCAAAATTATCTAAATAATTTTAATATTGAACTGAGGCACTATCACAAATGCAAACCAGTTATGAACTAATGTCCAATTTTACGTCCCATTAATTATCGACTAACATGAATTCACCGGCAAGATCTTAAAAATGAAAAAAATAAAGAAAATATGAAAGGAGAAATAATGGAAGAACTAAATGCGCAGAAAAGAATTTATTGGACAGAAAAAGTTGAAATATGGAAAACTGGGCTGTTAAAAGGAAAAGCTTAATAGTCATTATAATATTTGGAAAACTCAATTTTAACCACTCATACTTACTTTGGCCGGATGTTATTAGATTCTTAAATGCCAATGATACACAAAAATAGAGAAAATAAGAAGAGGATACAAAATCTGTACATGTGATGCATTGCTAGAAATTAAAAATATAAAATTCTCATAAAAAAATTTAAATTTTTATCTTTAAAATACAATTTATAAGGAATAATATTCTAGGATATAACGCTCTAAATTAATAAGGCCTCAATTGACGGATGATTAACCAACAAATAAATGAACCTATTATCTTTCCCTAGCAGCAAGTCCACTTTAAAGGTGTTAAGACGCATTGACTTGTTGACGTCGCGTTGATTCTAAATTTCTAACTCGTTTGCTCTTGTGTGTAGTTACTATAAATTTGGCTTTCCGTCTGTTTCTTTGTACATCATTCTTAGATGTTTATTTCTACCTGCCTTGTCCACCTAATCTTTAATAATTCTTGTTGTTCTCATCTTTACTTGTTCTGCTGTTTCTACGATTATCAAGTCTCAGCTGATTTCCATTACGGAATGGTGTCACCAAAGTTGAAAAATAATTTAGTAATTTTCTCACTCGTTTTTCTGATTTTATTTCCTATTTTAGATTTTCCACTCATTGTTTCTTGTGATTCTACGGAAGAAGCCCATGCCCTTCTCAAATGGAAAACCAGCCTTCAAAATCAAAATGGTTCTCTTCTGCCTTCATGGACTCTTAATAATCCCACCAAAATAAGCCCCTGTACTTGGTTTGGGATTCATTGCAACCACGCTGGAAGAGTCAATAGTATTAACCTTACAAGTGCAGGTTTAAAAGGTACGCTTCATGATTTCTCGTTCTCATCGTTTCCTCATCTTGGGTACCTTGATCTTAGGATCAATCAATTCTTTGGTATCATCCCTCCTCAAATTGGTAACCTTTCTATGCTCAAGTTCCTTGGTTTATCCTTTAATCAGTTTTCTGGAAGTATACCTCCAGAAATTGGCTACCTAACTCATCTTAAGTTGCTTTCCTTTTCCAAGAATCAACTAAGTGGCTTTATTCCTCATGAAATAGGTAGATTAAGTTCTCTTAATGGACTTAATTTATACTCAAACTTTTTGAAAGGCTCAATCCCTCCCTCTTTGGGTAACTTGACCAGCTTGATCTACATTCGTATTAGTAACAATTTACTTTCTGGTTCAATTCCAAATGACGTAGGAAACTTAAAATCTCTTTCTGATCTACGATTGGACAACAATACACTCAGTGGCTCAATCCCTCTTTCTTTGGGTAACTTGACCAAGTTGGTGACCTTGTATCTGCATACGAATGCCCTTTCTGGTTCAATTCCGTATGAAATAGGAAACTTGAAATCTCTTTCCGATCTACAATTATCGTACTATACACTTAATGGCTCAATTCCTTTTTCTTTAGGTAACTTGACTAACTTGGCTATCTTATATATTGGGATAAATGCCCTTTCCGGTTCGATTCCGAATGAAATAGGAAACTTGAAATCTCTTTTGGATCTACGATTGGACAACAATACACTCAGTGGCTCAATCCCTCTTTCATTGGGTAACTTGAGTAAGTTGGTGACCTTGTATCTAGATATGAATGCCCTTTCTAGTTCAATTCCGGATGAAATAGGAAACTTGAAATCTCTTTCCGATCTACAATTGTCAGAGAATATACTCAATGGCTCAATTCCTTTGGCTTTAGGTAATTGAACTAATTTGGTTGTTTTAGATTTGAGTACTAATAAACTCAATGGCTCAATTCCTTTGGCTTTAGGTAATTGAACTAATTTGGTTGTTTTAGATTTGAGTACTAATAAACTCAGTGGCTCAATCCCTCTTTCTTTTGCTAACTTGACCAGCTTGACTATCTTATATCTTTATGAAAATTCACTTTGTGATTCAATTCCAAAGGAAATAGGAAACATGAATTCTCTTTCTATTCTAGATTTAAGCTCAAATAAACTCAATGGCTCAATCCCTCTTTCCTTGGCTAACTTAACCAACTCATTAAAAGTTCTTTATCTTTCTTCTAATCATATTGTTGGTGAGATTCCACTAGGACATGGCATGTTTAGTTCCCTGATCCAACTAACTTTGAACAATAATGAACTTTCTGGACAATTATCTCCAGAACTCGGATCTCTTATTCAACTCGAGTACCTTGAGCTATCTGCAAATACATTCCACAAGTCAATTCCAGAAAGTCTCAGTAACCTGGTTAAATTACATTACTTGAATTTGAGTAACAATCAATTTAGTCAAAAAATTCCAAATAAAATTGAGAAGTTGATTCATCTTTCAGAGTTAGATTTCAGTCATAACATTTTCAGAGAAGAGATACCATCTCAAATATGCAGTATGCAAAGCTTTGAGAAGCTGAATCTCTCCCACAATAACCTATCTGGTTCCATTCCAAGATGCTTTGAGGAAATGCATTGGCTTTCATGCATTGACATATCTTACAATGCGCTACAGGAACTTATTCCTAACAGTACAGCCTTTAGAGATGCTCCAATGTTAGCATTACAAGGGAATAAAAGATTGTGTGGAGATATCAAACGATTACCCTCTTGTAAAGCATTCAAGTCACACAAGCAAAGCCTGAAAAAGATTTGGGTTGTTATTGTGTTCCCTCTCTTAGGGACTGTTGCTCTTTTAATTTCTTTGATTGGATTGTTCTTTAATTTTCGACAAAGGAAGAATGGCTCACAAACACAACAGAGTAGCCCCAGAAATACACTAGGGTTGCTTTCGGTGTTAACCTTTGATGGAAAAATCGTGCACGAAGAAATCATTAGAGCAACAAATAATTTTGATGATGGGCATTGTATTGGCAATGGTGGACAAGGAAGTGTTTACAAAGCTAAGCTACCAACTGGAGAAATTGTTGCCGTCAAGAAATTTCATTCACCACTTCCTGGTGAGATGGCATGTCAGCAAGAGTTCTTGAATGAAGTGAATGCATTGACGAAGATACGGCATTGTAACATTGTGAAATTTTATGGCTTTTGTTCGCATGCTCTTCACTCGTTTGTAGTTTATGAATATCTTGAAATGGGTAGCTTGGCCACAGTGGCGGATCTAGCTTGGGACCAGTGGGGACTTAAGTCCCCACTGAAAAAAAAAAAATCTTTTACTAACTAATTTGATTTGCCAAAAATTTCTAATAAATTTTTCCTAAGCCCCCACTAATTTATATTCAAGTCCCTAATACATAATTATACTTAAATTCTCACACTCTAAGTTTTTAAAACAAATAAAAAGAGATGGGCTTTGCAAACTAAAATCAAGCCCATAAATATTAATATTAATCAAATTTTTAAACAGCCCACAATAATATTGATAATGAAGTTGTAATACAACGTTATCAATATATAAAAACTCGTAAAGGACAATTATAAACATATATTGAAGTATGATAAATCTTTTAAATTTATTATTTATTACTTTTTAAATTTTTTTTATCGCCTTTGAGTAAGCCCCCAGTCAATCAATATATTGTCTCCGCCCCTGCTTGGCCATGATCCTGAGTAATGATGCAGCCGCAGACCAATTTTGTTGGACGAAGAGAATGAATGCGATAAAAGGTGTAGCTGATGCATTGTCATACATGCACACAGATTGCTTTCCACCAATTGTTCATCGAGACATATCAAGCAAGAATGTGCTGTTAAATTTAGAGTATGAAGCCCATGTTTCAGATTTTGGAATTTCCAAGTTTCTCAAGCTAGGCTCGTCCAATAGGACAGAACTTGCAGGCACATTTGGATATATTGCACCAGGTTTGTACTTTATTCAAACTTGTAAAGTATAAAAATAAGAGCTTACTAGATTGCAAGTTAAAATACAAAAATAATTCTTATTTGTTTTTCTCTTCAGAGCTCGCATACACAATGAAAGTTACAGAAAAGTGCGATGTGTACAGCTTTGGAGTGTTAGCATTGGAAGTGATAAAGGGAAAGCATCCAAGAGATTTTATTTCCTCAATTTGCTCTTCATTATCTTCGAATTTGAACATAGCGCTAGATGAAATGTTCGACCCTCGACTTTCAACTCCATCGCGCAATGTTCAGGATAAATTGATTTCAATCATGGAAGTTTCCATATCATGCTTAGATGAGAGTCCAGCATCTAGACCAACCATGCAGAAAGTGTCTCAATTGTTAAAGATTTAGTTCGGTGCATGAATTGTTTATTTTTCTAAGTAATTGGTCTATCCCATATTTTTCGTTTCCCAACTTTTTCCATATGACGAGGGATAAGGTTTCTAAACTTCATGTATCTTTTTCATTTTATGAATAAAGTCATCCTCATCTCATACAATTGTGGTTTAACTATTAATAGATTAAAGTGGTTACAATGTAGAATCATGTATAAAGTACAAAATCTTTGAATGGCGCCTTATGTATTCATTAATTGGCAAAAGAACATTCTCTGCTAATTTAAACTCTTACAATTATAAATACGAATATATCATTATTAGTTAATGAACAACAATAATGAAGAAAAAGGATATCTTATATCTTTTGGTTGCTTGACCAAATTGGATATCTTATATCTTTATCAAAATTCATTTGTTGGTTCAATTTCAAGTGAAATGAGAAACTCGAAGTCTCTTTCAATTCTAGATTTGAGCTTAAATAAGCTTAGTGGCTGAATCCCCCCTTTTTTAGCTAACTTGAGCAAGTCATTAAAAATTCTTGATCTTTCTTCTAATAATCTTGTTGGTGAGATTCCATAGAACTCGGATCACTTATTTAGCTTGAGTACCTTGACTTGTCTGCATATAGATTATGCAACTCAATCCTAGAAAGTATCGGAAAACTGGTTAAATTGCATTACTTGAATTTAAGCAACAATCAATTTGGTCAAAAAAATTCCAAATAAGCTTGAGAAGTTGATTCATCTTTTAGAGATAGATCTAAGTCATAACATTTTCGGAGAAAAGACACCATCTCAAATATGCAGTATACAAAGCTTGGAGACGTTGAATGTTTCCCACAATAACCTATCCAGTTCCATTCCAAGATGCTTTGAGGAAATTCGTTGGCTATCACGCATTGACATATCATACAATGAGTTAGAAGGACCGATTCCCAAAAGCACAGCATTCAGAGAAGCTCCAATGCAAGCATTACAAGGTAACAAAGGATTGTGTGGAGATATCAAAGGATTTCCATCTTGCAAATAATTCAAGTCGCACAAAAATGCATCGAGAAAGATCTGTGTTGTTATTGTGTTCCCTTTTCTAGGGACTGCTGCTCTTTCAATTTCTTTGGTTGTACTGTTCTTTATTTTTCGACAAAGGAAGAATGCCTCCCACGCACAACAGAGTAGCCCTAGAAATACTCCAGGGTAGCTTTCAGTGTTAACTTTTGAAGGAAAAATCGTGTACGAAGAAATCATCAGAGCAACAAATGATTTTGATGATGAGCATTGCATTGGAAAGGGTGGACAAGGAAGTGTGTACAAAGCGGAGCTTCCATATGGAGAAATTATTAAAGTCAAGAAATTTCTTTCGCCACTCCCAGGAGAGATAGCAGGTCAACAAGAATTTTTGAGTGAAGTTGAGGCATTGACTGAGATACGGCATCGTAACATTGTGAAATTTTATGGCTTTTGTTCAGATACCCGACACTCGTTTTTAGTTTATGAATATCTTGAAATGGGTAGCTTAGCCATGATCTTGAGTAATGCCGCAGCAGCAGAGGAATTCGGCTGGACACAGAGAATGAATGTGATAAAAGGTGTAGCTTAAGCATTGTCTTGCATGCACAATGATTGCTTCCCGCCAATTGTTCATTTCCTCAATTTGCTCTTCATCATCTTCAAACTACAACTTAGTAGCTGATGAAACGTTGGATCCACGACTTCCAACGCCATCGCTCAATGTTCAGGGTAAATTGATTTCAATCATGGAAGTTGCTATAGCATGCTTAGATGAGACTCCAGAATTCAGATCAACCATGCAGAAAGTGTCTCAAGCGTTGAAGATTTGGTCTGGCTCATGAATTGTTTGTTTTTCTAAGTAACTTTTCTATCACATTTAATTCCTTTCCCAGCTTTTACCAGATCACGAGGGCTAAGGCTTGTAAACTTAAGGTGTGTTTTTCTTTTTATGAATAAAGTCTTCCTCATCTCATACAATCGCCGCTTAATTATCAACAAACTAAAATGGTTACAGTGTAGAATCTATAATTTAAAAATCTTTGGATGGCAACTTATGGATTCATTAATTGGCAGAACAACATTTCCTGTTAATCTAAGCTCTTACAATTACAAATACGAGAATATAATTAATAGTTAATGAACAATAATAATAAAGAACAGGGATTTTGACTTTACGTAGATTAGAATGTAGACGCTGTTAGGAAATTGGTGGGTGAAGCAGACACGCAGCTAAAGTAAAATTGGGAGAAAAAATAAAGAATGAGCACACTAGAGGGCACCAGAAATTACGTGGTTCGGCTTTTAACCTACATCCACGGGCGAAGACAGAAGGAAATATTTTACTAGTGAAAAGGAGTTACAAGTATTGTAGTATTTTAGCTCACTACCCAAAATCCCAATACACCCAAACTCTCAAATCACTAAAATAAGAGCTTATAAATGCAAGCTCTTAAATTCTCTCTCAACTCCCTTAATTGCTCTCTCAAGATTGGAGTTGGATACAAACAACAAGGAGGAGCACTCCTCTATTTATAGCCACCAGTGACAACTGTTCATTTTGCGGCAACTGTTCATTTTTCGGCAACTGTTCATTTTGCGGCTACTATTCATTTTACGGCTTTTCTTTTCTTCATTCTCCCACTTGGAGATTAGAGTGAAAAACAATCAATCTCCACACCATCCTTTCTGCTTCGCCATAATCATGTTGCCTACGTTTCTGTTAGGCCACAAGAGGATCTACTCCAGACAAACTTGTCAGCATTGATCGGCTTGGTCATCACATCTGCTAGGTTCTCCTTGGTATGGATTTTCTGTAAATCCACACTTCCGTCTTCCACTACTTCTCGAACGAAGTGATACTGAACTCCTATGTGCTTTGTCCTGGAATGAAAGGCTGGATTCCTTGCAATGTGCAAGGCACTCTGACTGTCACAAAATACAGAAATTTTCTCTTGTCCGTGCCCGAGCTCCTCCAATAACCTTTGTATCCAAATAGCTTCCTTGCAAGCTTGTGTAGCTGCCATGTATTCTGCTTCTGTTGTAGATAAAGCCACAACGGTCTGCAGTTTCGAAACCCAGCTTACAGCTGCTCCCGCAAGTGTAAACACATAACCAGTAGTGGATTTTCTTTTATCAAGATCTCCTGCAAAATCTGAATCCACATAACCCCTGACAGTAAACTCTGATCCTCCATAACATAATGCAACATCTGAGGTTCCTCTGATGTATCTCAGAATCCTCTTCACAGCTATCCAATGCTCTCCACCAGGATTCGCCATGTATCGACTGACTGCTCCCACTGCTTGTGCAATGTCCGGTCTTGTACATATCATAGCGAACATCAAACTTCCCACTGCTGATGCATACGGTACTCGAGACATCTCCTTCCTCTCTGCTTCATTGCTAGGACACATACTTGAGGATAATTTGAAATTAACAGGAAGTGGAGTAGAAATTGACTTACAATCTTGCATGTTGAAGCGCCGCAAGATTTTCTTCAAGTAATTCTTCTGTGAAAGCCAAATCTTCTTGTTATTTCTGTCTCGGTGAATTTGCATCCCTAGAATCTTGTTTGCTGGTCCCAAGTCCTTCATTTCAAACTCCTGCCTTCAATTCTTGGATTCGATCTTTGTTAGGGCCTGCTACCAACATATCATCCACATACAACAGCAAAATGATAAAATCATTATCTTCAAACCTCTTGTAATATGCACAATGGTCTGAACTGAGTCTGTTGTATCCAAGGCTCATGATGAAGGAATCAAATCTCTTATACCAACACCCCGGCGCCTGTTTGAGACCGTATAGAGATTTGTTCAACCTGCAAACTAAGTTCTCCTTTCCTGTTTCTGCAAAACCTTCTGGTTGGAGCATATATATTTCTTCTTCAAGTTCTCCATGAAGAAATGCAGTTTTCACATCCAACTGCTCAAGATGTAAGTCAAATGTAGCACACATCGCCAAGACTACTCTGACTGTTGTGAGTCGAACCACCGGTGAAAATATCTCGTTGAAGTCAATACCTTCTTTCTGAGCATATCCTTTCACCACCAATCTCGCACGATACCGCTCCACTTGGTCATTGCCATCACGTTTGATCTTGTAAACCCATTTGTTTCCAATGGCTTTTCTTCCGTGTGGTAGTGGTACAAGTTCCCATGTCTTGTTCTTGTGTAGAGCTTCAATTTCTTCCTGCATTGCTGTCATCCACAAAGCAACATCTAAGCTTTCTAAAGCTTCATGGAAAGTTGAAGGCTCTCCATCCTCTGTTAGAAGACAGTATGCAACGTTGATCTCTGTGACATACTCCGAGTGCCATGTTGGTGGTCGTCTCTCACGAGTTGACCGACGAACTTCTGGAGCCTCAGACTCAACTGGTTCTTGTTCCTCGTGCTCTGGTGCTGCTTCAGAAGAATCTGAATCTTCTGGATTATTTTCGACATATACCGGAACAGTCTCTGACTTTTCTTTTACAGTGCCATCATCTCAATCTTTTCTTTGCAGTTGATCTTCTACAAAGATAACATCTCTGCTGATGACAATCTTGTGGGCAGTGGGGTCCCACAGACGATACCCCTTTACTCCATCAGCATACCCCAAGAAGATACATCTTCTAGATTTTGCATCCAGCTTTGTTCTTTCTTGGGCATTGTACATCACGTACACAGGACATCCAAATGCATGTAGGTAGGAATAATCAGCTGGCTTTCCAGTCCACATCTCCATCGCTGTCTTCAGCCCAATAGCTGTAGATGGCGATCGATTTACTATATGCTTTTAATGAATTGGGTAGAGATCCTCAACATAGCTCTTATTCTTTCTGTAAGAGTTCTGTTCATCCGCTCTGCCACTCCGTTTTGTTGAGGAGTGTATGCCACCGTGAACTGCCTCTGAATACCTTCTTGCTTACAGAAAGCAAGAAACTCGCCGTCTGTATATTCTCCACCATTATCTGTCCTCAAGCACTTGATCTTTTTACCAGATTCAAGTTCCACCCGCGCTTTGTATTCTTTAAACACTAGAAATACATCTGACTTTTTCTTAATTGGATACACCCAACATCTTCTGGAATAATTATCAATGAAAGTCACCATGTACTTTGCACCTCCCATGGATATATCCGGTGATTCCCAAACATCAGAATGAATCAAGTCTAGAATGCATTTACTTCTAGCAATAGATCTAATGAATTTTAATCTATGCTGCTTACTTATAACATAATGCTCGCAAAATGGTAAACTTACCGATTTGAGCCCCGGAAGCAATTTTCGCTCAGAGAGAATCTTCAAGTCTTGTTCTGACATGTGGCCAAGTTTGAGATGCCACATCATCGTTGATTCTTCTCCATTTGACGCGACACACGCATCAGCCTCCTGTAGTGTTTCTCCTTTAAGCATGAATAGATTAGCACCGATCTTTTCTGCCTTCATCAATACAAGCGCGCCTTTAACGATCTTCATAATTCCATTCTCCACATGAGTTTTGTACCCATGACTATCCATTTGTCCCAAAGACAATAGATTTTTCTTCAGGCCATTGACATGCCGTACCTCTCCAATTGTGCGAATTGTACCATCAAACATTTTTATTTTGATAGTACCAATACCAGCGATCTCCAAGGCATGATCGTTACCCATATATACAGATCCTCCTGAGATAGGTTCATATGTGTGGAACCATTCTCTCCTAGAGGTCATGTGCCAGGTAGCTCCTGAGTCTATAAGCCAGACATCAGAAAGTCGTTTTCTGCCTTCTGAAACAGTTGTTGCCTCACTGTAGAGAATTTCGCCATCATCCGAGGTACTTGCTACACACCCCTGAGCATTTGATGACTCAGGTTCTTTGCCCTCTTTTCTCTTCTGGTTACTCCAACACTCTTTCTTGACGTGCCCTTTCTTGACGTGCCCTTTCTTGCCACAGTTGTAGCATTTAACATTCTTCTTACTTCTGGATTTTGATCTACCATGATTTTGACTCCCACTGGGGCCACGTTCCGTTGATCTCCCTCTCGTCACCGATAGCGCTTCTGCTTGCTGCGAACTTGCTTGTCTGTTTTCCTTATTTTTCCGCCTGCTCTCCTCATTTAATACGGAGGCTGCAACATCGTCGAAAACTAGACTCTCCACTGGATTGTTGTTCGTCAGGTTGATGATGAGTTGATCATACGAATCTGGTAGACTTTGAAGTAGAAGTTCTGCACGTTCATTTTCCTCTATATTATGACCCAACGTTGTGAGTTGTGAAAATAGAGTTTTCAATGTGTTGATGTGGTCGGTCACCATTGTAGATTCCGCCATTCGAAGAGTATAGAGTTTTCTCTTCAAGAAGATTTTGTTGTGTAGTGACTTGGCCTCATACAATTTTGTGAGAGTATCCCATATTTCCTTCGCCGTATTTTTCTACACCTGGATAATACTCCATCCGCAAGTGCCAAGTGTAGATCGAAATGGCATTGCCGTCTATATCTCCATGGGCCTTTCTCCAATTGCCAAACAATTATTTTTCCTCAATTTTCATCTTCATTTTCCACAACGAAAAATTATTTCCGTTAAATTTCTCAATTTCATACTTTGCCGCCATTTTGTTGATAAATCGCACACAAGTTAGTGTACCACCTTGAATAGTTGTGAGTATGTGTGAGAATGCACACCAGAAAGTTCCCAGGAAAGACCTGGAGGTCACAATGGTCCCACTTAAAACCCACTCTTAAGCTCTTATCGCCATGTAACTTTCCTAGACATGTAACCACACGGTTGCTTTACTCACACCACTATTCCCCGCTTTGCACCGAAAAATTCTTGGATCGCTCCCACCGCTTCACGTGAAATCGTATACGTGAATAGTACCCCTTGCGTGAACAGCACCCGACTCCAAAAAATACAACCAATAGCTCTGATACCACTGTTAGGAAATTGGTGGGTGAAGCAGACACGCAGCTAAAGTAAAATTGGGAGAAAAAATAAAGAATGAGCATACTAGAGGGCACCAGAAATTACGTGGTTCGGCTTTTAACCTACATCCACGGGCGAAGACAGAAGGAAATATTTTACTAGTGAAAAGGAGTTACAAGTATTGTAGTATTTTAGCTCACTACCCAAAATCCCAATACACCCAAACTCTCAAATCACTAAAATAAGAGCTTATAAATGCAAGCTCTTAAATTCTCTCTCAACTCCCTTAATTGCTCTCTCAAGATTGGAGTTGGATACAAACAACAAGGAGGAGCACTCCTCTATTTATAGCCACCAGTGACAACTGTTCATTTTGCGGCAACTGTTCATTTTTCGACAATTGTTCATTTTGCGGCTACTATACATTTTACGGCTTTTCTTTTCTTCAGACGCGTATTAAAATATTCTCCACAAACCTAGGCAAGTTCACAATTATCAATAGAGGATCCAAGCTTAACGTTCGTACTGGTGAAGGAATCAGTCCATAATTGACAAATGTGTCAAACCTAACCAAGGTCACTAACAAAGAAGTCTAAAGAACCAGAAAAAACCAAAGCAAATGCTGAGCCTTTTTTTTTGGATCAACCTTGCCAAAGGAAGGGATTTTGTTAAGAAAAGAAAAAAGAAAAGATACAATCAATTCTTGGTGCATTTACTTCTCCAATTGGAGAATTGGAATTCGGAATAGGAATGATTGATGATATTTACTTGTTAAAATTGAAGTAGGAATGTGAAAGAAATATATGGAGTTTAGATGTTTTTTGGATTAATGAGAACTCGATTCCATGGGGGTTGAGAATCAAAGTTCCTATTCCTTAAACTCCACATTTTATCCCACCTAAATTTTATAATTCCACCTTTGTCCTCAATTAAAATATTATTATATTATTATTATTGCTATTATTTTTGTTTTTGTAATTGTTGTTGATGATGATGATGATAATAATAATAATATTATTATTATTATTGATTGATGATAATAATTAAAATTAATGATAGCAACAACAAAAACAGTATTAATAATAATATTTTAGTGGTTAATAATGGATTTTATCATATCATGTGTTAAATAGTAGAGACATAAAAAAAAATTGACATATAATCCTTTTAACGACAAAGAAATTTTACTGAACTTCGAAACATAAAAGAGAAAATGATTAATTTACTAAAATAACATGGGGAATTTGATCATTTTCCCAACTGGCATTTGAGATACAAGAAAAATCTAACGAAAAGAACGCGTACTCCAAATTACATATATTATGTAGCATAACATAACATAGGTTAAACAATTGTTGAAACAAACAAGGCAGTTAATAAAATTAAAGAGTAGAACTGCTGCATAGTATTAACTATTATAACGGTTTCTACAATTACCATGAAGGATAAGCAAGCTATACAAGATCAAGGTCAACAAAAGGAAAGTCACAGGGGCAATTATTTAAGGAATATCACAATTTTTTTTTTTTTGGTTTTGCAATTAACCCAGTTCTGGATTATGCCATGTTTATTCACGCTTACTACAGAATAGAGTATTAATTTGAATGAAAAAATTATGACCAAGTTAAAGATAACTCATGCTGTATTCGAACAATCGACAAAATAAGTTAACTAGCTAGCCGGTATAGACTTTATTACGAGAAAAGAGAAATACGGCTAGAGTGAGAGTAACGAAAAATCCTAAAGTGAAATGATATTGTTATTCATGTTACAAATCTATAATAAGAACAAGAAAATCTAGTAAATTAATTTTAAAACAACGGCACACCAAATTAATAAATTAATCATTTGAACCGTAGTGTCAACACAACCCAATTCCTACGGACAATATGATGATTAGCGTGAGACTAACATTTAATTAACTTATTTAATGATATGAGGGTCTTAAATGAGTTTTGAAAACTGAGGAGAGTGATGATTATATTATTGAAACAACATGGAACTTTGACAGTCTTGATGAGTTTGGAAACTGAGGGGAGTAATTAATGATTATATTATTGAAACAAGTCTTGTGAGTTTTGAAAACTGAGGGGAGGAATGATTATAATTATTGAAACAACACGGAACTTTGATCATCTTTTCAAAATTATATGCATATATGCAAACGTCAATATTTTTTAAAATACAAATTGGATTAGATACGTAACTAAGTATATTTTAAAACTAAGCTATAGATATGACAGGATTTAACTAGCTATATTTTGTAGTTATTTATCATCACTATCAATCTATCACCACCTCAATATATGATGGGTTTTGTTATAGGATTTTGTTAGATTTTGTGAATAGGTAATGTGCTATGTTGTTGATGATGATATTAAACTTGATTCTATGTGATAATCCAAGATTTTCAATTCTTCTATTTGGGATCTATTTTAAGAGTTAACGTTTGATTCAAATTGTGAATAAAAGTGGTGAGAAATAAGTGAGCAAAACAAACTAATGAGATAAATTGTAGTCGTGAAATTGAGCTGAAATCCATAACCCATGAAAATACCAATTAAGAAAACAAAAAGAGCAGTCTTTTGCTCAGTAGCCAACCCACACATTTAAATTAAGAAGTTTAGTTCGAAATTTTTTAATTTAATTAGGGGTACTTATTTTTTAATGTTTACAATGAGGTCTAATATTTAGAATAAATATTTTATTACTATTATTTTTTAAAATTTAAAAGAAAACAATAGAATTTGAGTTTTTAAGAATCAAATATCTAAATAAACAAAATTACATGGCTATTGCGATTTTATCCAAGTCATCAAATCCACTAAAAAATAAAAAACTCTTGCCACTAAAGTATATGTACTTTGTTAAACTTTGTTATGTTGAAATATGTGTTCAAATTTTATTTATTTAAGTTATATTAAAAAAATTATTTATTTAAGTTTTTCAAAGTGGGTTGGGAAAAAATAATGGGCCAAGAGGGGTCACTGGGTCCGCGAATGCTTGCGCCGACAAAAGCTAGAATTAATTAAAGCCTACGATAATCATCTTCCCCAACTCGGTGCCCATCCCAGAGAATGAACTGCTGTGTAATATCTCTGCGCTAACTGAATAGAAACCAGCACTCACTTCAGGAGCATTCATAGACATTGAACTACCTTCACCCATATGTTATCCATCAGCAAGCAAATTATTCCAGTTGGCGTTAAGGTGGTTGCATGCTTGCACTTCAAAATTAGCTTCGCTAGATTTTGAAGTCACGTTTCCATAGTCAGATGTTTGGCAGTCGTCAACAGAACCAGGCATTTGCCCACTCAAACATATGATGAGTCACAGGATTTTTAAGTGCTTGAAACAAATCATCGTTCACCCTTCCCTTCCATGAAGCTAGATTATTTGGTGTAGGATTAGCATCTAAAAAACTGTCCTTAATAACAACCTCTTCAAAGCAGGTGACTGGTGGTTGTATCCACCACTGTACAATGAAACCTCCTCTATAGACTTATCTGATTACTCATCCCACAATGTAGGTCACCCTTTTCAAAGTATTTTATAGGAGGCAAACCTCTGACAAAACACAATGGAAGTGATAAACGTCAACAAAAATTACTAGCACCGAATACACAGTATAAAGAGAAATCATGCATTTGATACTGAGCAGATAAATGAACAAGTTTGAAAAAGTACATAAATTTTGGCAATGATGGACTGAATTCTTAATATAAAACATTCACCAAACTAACATAATTCCCCAATTTCCAATTAGAGAGAACATTAACAATCCAATAGAAAGCGACCGCAAAACAATCTCAGAGTACTAATAGGAAAATGAATTGCGAGCACCCATCACCAATCTGAAGATGCTAAAAGCTAATGCTCCAGTGAAACACAAAAATCCGAAGACAATTATTATCAATATCACATGCTCTAGCTATCTTCGATTAGTGCAGAAAATCAAATACAAAAGACATGAAATGAGGGAGAGGGGAAAAAAAAAAAAAAACCACTTTAAGAAGAAGACTCGTTAGCTGAAGTTTTCTTAGTGCGGTTGAGTTTTATGAGCAGCTATGTCATTGATTGCTGACAGCACTCCAGCAGTTATTGCCTGCACTGGTTAATAAATACTAAAACTTTTCTCAACTTTCTCGAGAGCAAATAGAAAAATTATACACCAAAAAGAAAAATCCATAATAGAAATTAAATAAAACAGCAAAACGTACAAATGAGAAAAAGGGGACCTTTTTTTCTCAAATGGTGTCTGAAGTTGCGTCAATTACTGTTGCAATCCTTTCTTTGCAACTGATCCCATTTTCTTTGCACGGGCGGAAATAAAATGTCTTCCATAAAATAAAGACCTGCCCCTATTGGTGTTTGAGGTTTCACATAACCAAGGACAAGTGACAGATTCTTAAATAAATATGAAAAATATCTAGCAGAAAATGAAACGAATAGCCAACAACAAAAAGATGCATAAGATAATAGGTAATTAGAATGACTGAGGACATCCAATTGTATATAGTTAGGAACAGTAGATAAAAGCAAAAAAAAAAGTTCTCCATTTGAATAAAAAAAATCCTTAAAATCACATTTGTTTTGTTGACTTGTGAAGGTCAAATCTGGACTTAGGATAACAAATGACACATAGGTTATAAATGATATTTGAGGAAGACATGTCAAGTTATAGGGTGACAAGAAGGCTGGATGACAGGAAATTATTGTCAGCTAAACGAGTTAGTAATACACGTGATCACCACGTGCACCACTTACTCAAACGGCAGCATCTATTGCCGTTTCACAGGGCAGATTTCACAGCAGCCCTACACGTGTCCAAAATCAGTTCAAAAGGCTGTTAAAGCCGTTAATTGAAGCGGGAAGCTTCAGGGGTTATGAACAAACCCAGAAACTGTTTTTGGCTGGCTGTTAAGGGAAATTTCTAGGCTGATTTCTCAATATGTAAAGGGTTTTGTGAGCTGTTATGGGTGAGATTCGATTCCGTTACACTTTCTCTCTGTAATTGTATCTTGTACAACTTGAGATCAGTAAAATCTTGTTTCTCTTTTCACAGTGGATGTAGGCTCCTTTAAAGCCGAACCACTTTAATTCTCGTGTTAAATCTTTGTTTCTTGTTACTCTTTATGATCAAGATTGTTGCTTGGTGATTTCAATTGCAGAAGCTTTGATTAAAGAGTGTTATTCTTTGGACTGGGGGATCTCAAGCATTAAGATTGGATCTTGGGGTTGATTAAAGTCGTCATCTTGTTGGCTTAATCACAACCTGTTTCAACTTTGAAAAAGGCAAAAAACATCAGCTAGCCTTCGACCACGAAGCATAGAGCAATTTCTCATTCAAGTTAGTGCTTTTTTCTTTTCTCACAAGCATGAATCAGTCATCACCGCGAAAACCAAAAGAACAATATGTGAAAGAAAAGATCCCATTATCCATTTCATGTAAACGAAATGACGTTTTAGTAGAATCTTTAACAGCTCAACATCATCTTGAATACAGTTCCAATTTGCAGAACAATAAACTACTGGTAATGGTTACTTGACATTTCAGATTCTTGAGGCCCATCAGCCAGAGGAAGAAGTTCTTAAACCTCATCTAAATATATAATATGGACAATAAATTTATCTTCTATGTAAAACAGAAATTAAGTACTACCTAAGCTTAAAAACTGAAGGAAGAGTAAAGATTTAACAAATACAGGGCAAACAGAGGTTCTGAATGGAGAAGAGCCAGTGATAGCTGCCCCTTGTTCATGATTATCTCCAAAATCAGCTACTTAAACTAACTGGTCTACCTGAACTGCTGAACCAGCTTCAAACTAAAATCTAATTAACAAAATAAATTCTTATAAAAGATTTTCAAGCAAAACTGGCCTTTTAATCAAATAAATGTATCAATTCTGAGAATCGAAGTGCCACAAAAAAGGTAACAAAAAATGAGAACCAGAAACTTCTAATAATTTTTCTATCATCATTTTAACTAAAATTTAAGAAACAAAGAAATCTCCACGTAAATATGCAAAAAACGAGTAAATTAAGTGATAATTCTGCATATGTCACTGATAATAGTAAATTAAGTGATGATTCTGCATGATTGACACAAAAGTGATTCATTCCTAGCATTTTTATATTACATAACAAAATTGGAGTTTTTTTATTATTGCTATCTCAGTTTCACATAATCAATTCATATAAAACCAAAGCTAAAGATAAACAGAGAAATAAATTTGAGATAAATTAGTTTTATTTAACAAATACACCCAACCAGACTTTTTTTTCCTCCCCTTTTCTTTAATATATCATGATACTGTTACCCCTCAAATATAGGCGAGAAGCACTTACACTCGAACTGAAATGAGTTATGATACTTACCCCTCCAATCTAAAAATGACACTCTTAACTTGTGACACTAACAGAGGTTATTAATCCATTAAAAGAGAGAAGGGTAATATAATAAAAACATATTTAAAATAAAATATTCTGCGCAGCTGGATACATCCTTGTTCATGGAAGAGTTTGACTTGCCTACAAAGACAAGAACAAAGGACATAGATACAACCCCCTTCTTGATTACTTGAAGGAACACTAAGTTTTATCTTAACGTTCGGACGCATAATACTAAACAACACCAGATCGAGATGAATTTTGTGACAAAAATTCTGGAGGTGATTGATAGTGTTTGTTGTCATCTGCATTGGGATAGACAAATATGACTGTCCTAGATCGACACTCATCGTATTTCCCTGATCATTGATGAGAAGAGACCAAGATAGCGACCAAGCACAAGATTGATGGACGGCTTTTAAAGAAGATGAATTAAATGTACTTGTTGCATACGTAGATAATGAATCAATTACCAGAATTGTTCTTTTCCAGTGGAATCATAAGGGTGAACTCGCAGAATATATGCTGCAATTTTATTCTTTGACGAATAAAAAATGAGAACAATGGTTAGTTTACAATTATCTTTATAGAAAATATGTTCAAGTATTAAGCATAACTTAATATGGCAGCTTGTGAGCCACCCTTCTCTATGAATGAAATTAGAGATTGAGATGCAAGTTAATTGGGTGACCTCAGCAGTGCTCAATTTATATTTTCCAGTTTTTAAGCCAACAAAACATGAAAATATATCTATGCGACTGTTGCCAATGGTCAAAATGTCTAGCGATGGTACATCCATCTCTTTTATTTTCAAAAGCAAAGGGGCAATAGTCCACTAAAAACAAACTAAAAAAAAAAAATCAATTGGCTAATTAACTCAAGTTATTAAGAATAGTATTGTTATAACACACACAAGGAATATTTCATTTTCATAAATGTTTAGATGGCAAAATATCCTAAATTGATTAGGGGTGAAATGGATTCTTTATTACAATTTAACAAAAGTTGTAAGCTTAAGTTAATGTCATGAGGTCAAGTGTAATATTCTCAAATTAGTGAGGATAAGTGCCATGGCTCATTTGAGTTTGGGTGTCATGGTGTATGTACTTTTAGCGCGGCAGATCTACTAAATGACAAGTGAGGGCAGCTACACCGTGTAACACATGCACCTCGATATCTTCAATTGAGTGTACTATATATTTTTACTTTGGACATTCGCTTTAAGTCATCAAATTGGTTGCAAATTGTTGCGGGTAATTTTGACGCAGTTATTAAGTTGATTGTGTTTGAATTATTTTAAATTTATTACGACATAAAATCGAGACAATTCAAATGCAATTTAATGACTGCGTAGAGAGACAGCAGTTGATCGAGTTTGACTCGACCGGCGACCAGCGTTCATGACCCAGTTGGAACTCACGATTCTGGCTGCCGGTCCAGCCGAGCTAGGTATCGATTTGAAGCTTGTGAGATGCCGGTCATATCCCTACCGTCCTCGTCGCTGGAAAACAGCCAGAACGTCGGCGATTTGGCTCAAAAAACCTTCAACTCAAGCCATTTTTGTCACCGTCAATTCCGCTGGTTTTAGGTGACGCCACTGTTTGGACTTCGATCCTGAGCTCACCCACATCATTTTCTGACCAGCCACAACCGTTGGGGATGCCGTTTTGGTCGTGAACGATAGTCGGAAAGCTCACGTCTTTGGGAGCTCGATCCGCCATCATCAACGCGCGTGGCAACTCACGGCCACGACCATTGAACTCAGATCGATCAAAAGTGTCTAACCCAAGCTTGTCGTTGCCATTGATTGAACTTCAGTCACCGTTGATCGGCAATGGTAATTCGGTAATTTTATAAAACTTTTAGGGTAAATCAATAATTTCCAAAAATTGTGGATAATTTGGTAATTTCATACTAGGGCAGTGAGGTAATTTGAGTTTTTGGAGGTAATTTACGTTGTTAAGGGCATTTTGGTAATTTTACATTTCGAGGGTAATTTCATAATTTCTGACATTGTGGTTATTTTTGTGATCTGAATTGAGGGCAGCTTGGTAATTTAGGATTTTGAGGATAATTTGGTAAATATTGATGTCGGGGGCATTTTGGTAAATTTTGTATGCAGGGGTATTTTGGTAATTTTATGCATACACGAGTAGTTTATTGCGGATAGATATTTGTTTTGAGATTTATTGCGTAAAATTAATTGTATTTTACATTTATGGTGAATGATTATGTCGTTTCCTTTAATTAGGTCCACAAATAAGAATCAACCCGTGACGTTGACGATACTGAGTTCGAACATCGTCACTGTGAGTGGAATATACAAAATATATTTTCATAATATATTATGATTTTATGATACAGTATTGCATGTTTTGATAAATAAGTATTTAATGCTCTGATTTAATGATCTTCTAGAAAATAGATTTTTATCTACGTGCTGATATCTATTATTATTAAAAATGAGTTTGGTTAATGATTTTATTATCGTTTTTTAATAAATGCATAATAATTAGTTTTAAAGAGAATTAAGTGGATTTGAAGTATATTACATGGAAAAGAAATGAGATTTAAGTGTGATTATATATTATGTATATATATAAAAGATTGTTTGCAAAATCATTGGACAATACATTTCCCCTCTAGAATACAGTGATACAAATGGGATGATTACATAAAGGCTTTGGGCCGTGTGTTTGGGCGTTTTGCATTTTGGGGGTTTTTGCATGTAGTATGATAATTACAGCGATACAGATGAGACATATGATACATATGAGATATAGGCCTTTGGGGCCCATCTAAGTATATACACAAAGGATTTGGGCCATGTACTCGGGCGCATTGTCCTTTGGGGACCAGATCATGCATACATAGATATGATGAGATATTTGAGATGATACTTACCGGTCTATTCATGTAGCTCCGGGGCATGACGATACTTTGAAAGTATATCATTGCCTGTTCGTTGAGGTCTGAATATGAGATATGATGAGATCTATGAGATGATACTTACCGGTCTATCCGTATAGTTTCGGGGCATGACGGTACTTAGATAGTACATCATTATCTATCCGTTGAGATCCGAATATGAGATATAAAATGACATTACCCTATCTACCCATTGCAGCTCCGGGGCATGATGGTTCTCTAATTGTTCGTCCATCGAGGTCCGGATATGACGAGATTATTCTCCTAAGTATTTGTTTGGTGACAGTTTTCAGAATTTAGTATTTTGAGATTGCAATGTATTATGATTTCCTTAATTCACTGAAATGACATAATTATTTTGGAATAAGTTTATTTTAAAAAATTATTATCCACTCACTGAGTTTTATACTTACCCCGTTTTTATTATATTTTCCCCCCAACAGGAGATTTGTAGGTACGTCAGTCGACCCAGCAACAATAATTATATTTTAAATTATGGCCATGTGATGGTGCTAGAAATCATAGATGTTTTGTTGGGATATTACGGATTGTATAATCTATTACATATTTGTGATTAAGAATACGCTATTGTATTTAACATTAGAATATTTGGGTGATATTTGGTATGTTGATTGACAAAAGTTGGTTGTGGAGATTGATTGAATATTGAATTATTTTGGGAGTGTTTATTTTATAATTTGCAGGTGTGGGAATGTTTTATTTATAGGAGAGACTCTGCTGAATTTTTTAATAGAATCCTTAAATATTAGATTTATTATCGATTCGGTTAGACGAGTTTACATAGACTCACCTTAGGGCTTGGAGCGGATCGCGTTACACCCACTTTGTCCAAAACATTCAAACGTCATACTCTATTAGGTTACTTGAAATCACAAGTTTACCACCTTAGATTGATTAAATACACAAATTCAAGTTCAAATTTATTTTAATATTAAACAAATCTCATCCATTTATAATTTATTAATCCAATTGCATAATTTGAATGTCCAAAAACTAAATTGTATCTATAAAAAATAAAACATAACATTTGATATTTGATCTGATTTAGCCAAAATACCCAAGTTAATATTAAGAGTTAAGGGTGGGCAAAATATCTAACCCGACCTGACCCGATCCGAATCGATCAAAAAAATATCAGGTTCGGATCGGATCGGGTTGTTGATATAATCCGATCAGATTGGGTTCTTGCTAACCCGATCGGATCGGGTTGTTGATATAATCTGATTGGATGTATTCTTGCTAACCCGATTGGATCGTGATCAGATCGGATGAAACCCGATCCGATCCGAAAAACCGATCGGGTTGCTAAAGAAAAAAAAGAAATTAAAGGTAAAAAAAACGAAACCTAAACCCAAAGACTAAAGAGCACATGCACATGAGAACACTCAACACTCTTTAATAGCTAAAGACGAAATCACATTTTAGCCAAGCCAAGAACATTCTTCAGTTGCATCAAAATGGAAAAAAGAAAAAGAGAACCATCTTCGGTTCACTCCAACAGCCACAACCACATCTTTCTTCCCTTCCTCAACTTCTCAATCTCATCTCAAGAACACTCTTCACGATTTCATGCACACAACCACGCACACATATCAGAAAAGCAAATGGATCGATTTTGCCGACGCTTAATCGAGGACCGCAAATGGATCTGCTAGATCTGCTGCTACCAGATCTGCTGCTCCACGCCGCTAGTCCTCCACCATCACCTGATCCGATCCAAGATCCATTCAACCCGGTAATTGCAAGGCTGCAACCTGAGTTTCCCCTTCCTCTTTTGAAGCTCTGTTGGTATAATAGTATTATACCAGATTATTCGCTATTTAACAGTAATATATTATATGTTACATGTGAAATTGTTAATTTGTAATTATGTATTGTTAAATGTTAATAAAAAAATGAAAATTTGTAAATCCGAACCCAATCCAAACCGAATTTACCCCGATTTATTGACCCAATCCGATCCGAATATATATTGGATCGGGTTGTGTTCGGATGAATTTGTGTTCAAACCAATCAATCCAAAATCTGATTGGGTTGATCGGAACCCGACCCGAACCCGTATTTGCCCACCCCTATTAAGAGTAATGTAGGATTCTTATTAGAACCTAACTGTATATGTAGTTATAGATAGACCAGGTTCTCTGCCAGGGTCGGTTTTAGAGCTTTTAGGGCCTTAGGCGATTTTTTTTTTTTGTAAGGCCTCTTTTTGTTCTACAACTTTAATACTCAAAGAATCATAAAATATCTCAAAATTCGTTACATATTTAGTTCTTGAATTTCCACAATGATTAAGAAATTCTTAAAAACTTTTAAAAACAAAATCTAAAAAATAGTGAAGATATCTTTTTTACTTCTATTAGAGTCATTATAAAAATAAACAAACAAATAAATAAGAAAAATACTATTTTAAAATAGAATATTTAGAATTGTAGCACATTAGAAAGTTGAGAATATGAATTGATTATCAGATAATAGATATGGACTTTATATTTCAAGAAATTATTTGTTTCTTTTTTAAATGAATCGATGAATGTAATAATTTTCTTTGTAAATAAGACACCATGAAATTTTTTCATTTTTCAAATTACAAGGTTTTTAATAGAAATTAAAAGGAATGCTAAGAGTCAAAGGTTCTAATGTTAAATAATTAAACTTTTCTTGGAAAATTGAAAATGTAAAAAATTTAATTTTTTTTTCTTGAAAAGACTAATAATGAACGAATTAATGGTTAGACAATATTATTAATTATACCTTTGTAACACAAAAGTTAACAAATATGGATAGGTTTTTCTACAATACGTGTTATAAAAAAATTTATTAATTAGAGAATTATTAAGAAAATACTAGAAAATATGAGGCCTTCATAAAATATGAGGCTTTATGCGACTGTCTTATTCATCTACACTTAAAGCCACCACTGTTCTCTGCTAATTCTACTCTTTTATGATTACAAACTCAAATACATAATAAATAGCTGAAAAAAAACAAAGCAGAAAAAAAGGATTTTAACCTTACATGAATTACGGTATATGTGCATGTGTTCTTTTCTAGTATTTTTCTTTTCTAATGTTTTCTTTTTTATTTATCATTTTTTTAAGCTTCTTGTTATTTATTTTAACTCAATTGCTATTGGTGTCAGTGCCCAAGTGAACACAACAAGTAATATAATGATAAATATCTAAAATCGTCTCCACATGGATTGATGCTATTAGAACTGCTACAACAAATTCAATAGTACAATCTATGTTCTAAGTTGAAGCAAGTCAACTAATAGAACTAAATGTCTAAGTACAATCAAAACACAATAATTAAAAATGCAATGAATAAAATTTGCACGTTAAACACGAAGGTAAAATCAATAGGAATGGTGTAGTTGAGTAATTAAACTTTCTTGATGGTGCTGACTGTTTTATTCATTTAAGTTCAGTTACTGCAGCATCGACTACAGCACTAGGCAGAAACGATCTTTATCCTCAGCACTAACATGTTGGATGTCTTATATCTTTATGCAACTTAACAGTGACCAATTGTTATGTTAACATAAGATATAGCATTACACGTCTAGGTTCGTTTTACCCTACAAGGTGAATCCCTATATCTAGTTCATCACTAATCTTAGATTAAGTATGACCCTTTGTGGACTCAAGTTAAACTCAATCCAAAAAACTCAATCTATAACCAAATATTGCTCTAATATGTTCTACTAAGATAGGTTCTTTTGTGGCTCTTTCTTAACTTGTATCATCAGATGGATGGTCAACCAAAATAATGAATGTAAATAAATATTATTAAAGCAAAATGCTATAGTAAACATGCATCAACACCTATATTTAGTCAATTAATCATCAAGATAGTTTAACATCAACCACAAATAATTTAATTTATAATTTGTGACAGGAAAATAAACAACCAAGTTCTAGCCATTGAATACATCTTCATGATCAATGAATAACAAGTGAACAAGAAAAGAATGAGAAAGAACGAATTCCAATTGATTCTGCAATTTCTTCTACTGGTGTAGCCTTGAATTTTTGCTCAGGAATTCTGTTTCTTCTTCGTTTCTTTTCTATTTTGATCTTTAATTGACGGCCCCCCATTCCTTTGCATGTATGCCTCTTTTTATATTCGCAAATTAGAGTAATTGAAAGCTTTAAGGCGCGCATCTTCCAAATTAGGAAACTACAGATTGCAATATTCTGAATATCTTGCTCATATTTTTCTCTGTCAATGCTCTAGGATTGCTACAACAATGGCTACAGCATCTGCACTGTTCCAGACTTTTTTTAATTCTGCTATAGCCATGTTAAGTTGTCTTTTTTACGAGTCCATTGCAACAGCATCCTTTCCATAAAATTCAAGTTTCCAAATACTTACAATTAAGCATATGTTTTAGGCATACAATTATTCAAAAATCACACAAACTTTATTGAACTTAAAATAAAAAATGAATGTAATGCAAACTATCATTAAAATGCACTAAAACACATCAATTACTCTTTAAGTAGTCTTGATTTAAGCTTAAAAGTGCCTTGATAAATCTCATTTCATAGAGTTGTCACTTCCCCAGCCCATTCACATGTGTTCTCTCCAACTTTTCTTCTATTATTTTATGTTTTTTTTTCATCTTTTTGCATGCATCTCTTTTATTTATGAAACATTGAAGACAATTTTCCGAATAAGTTTTGGGGGTAGGAATAGTGTGTGCATTGGTTTTTTTAAAAAAATTCAAAAAAATTCAAAAATTCAAAAAAAAATTGTCAAGAGCATGTATATATAAATGTTAAGATGATTAATTGATTATTGAATAGGTTTTTTGCCGTATACGTTGGTTGCATAATGGTGGGTTTGTGGATAGCAAATGTGTAGAGCATCTAGGATATGAAATGAAGGTATTATAAGGTGTTTTATTGTCAGCGTGAGACTGTTGTTTTTCATTTTCTTAATTGGTATTTTCTTCGGTTATAGGTTTCAATTCTATTTGGTGACTTCAGCGGTCATCTCATGTGTTTGGTGACCTCCTCAATTTATTTGATCAGCCTTCTACTTTTCAGTTAACTCTATTTATTTTTAGATTTGTCCTTATTAAAAAAAGTTAAAATAAATAATATTTATATTTTCTTTCTCTCTCATATTCCTTTCACTTTCTTGAACTGATTCACAGTCTGAATCAAATATTATCTCTTAATCCAAACCCGAATCAAAAATTTGAAAATCTTGAATTATTATCACTAAAAATCAAAATCAATCCCAAGCATCTATCGCAACAAAATAAACTACTTACAAAATTTTACAAAACCCTGTAACAAAACCCCTTATGTGTTGTAGAGGAGATGGATTGGTAGTGATGACAATATGTGTTGGTGATGGTGATGGTGATAAAGATGATTGACTTTGATGGTGATGGTAATGTTAACGCTCCATAGAGAAAAAAAATTAAAAAACTAATTTTTTTTTTGGGATTTTCAGTATGGAGAAGGGACTGAAAGTCTTCCTATGAATCCTGAGCATCTTGGAATAAGACATTGGTGTAGTTAGGACGTTGTTCCATGACAAGGATACCTTGAGGGCTTAAACTTGAACCTGGAGTACAGCCTTGTGTTTTGGGAATAATTTCAAGAGTGTGTGATGGTCCAATAGAGGTGTGGTGAATGTCTGTGGCCGGGGAAGGAACATTGTTTAGTTCCATAAGGTAGGCTTTGAGAACAGAAGTAAAAGATGTGTCATGAATGAGGGTATATGGATGAGGATAAGTTCTCCATTCGTATGCCATGTCTTGTGTCCAGTAGTCCCGCGTTTCTGGGTGCTGGAAGTAAGGCCTGTGGACAATGAAGACTGTAGTCCACATGTTAGCTTCTTGTTCTGGCATTTTATCTAATCCATGAAAAGTAATCAACTGCGGGAGTTGTTTACGCTACCAAGTGAATGGGGAATACCATTCAAGGAGAGTCCATAGGAGGTCTGGTGAGAACTCAAGGGTGGTAAGGTGAGTTAGGACTGGTTTGATGGGAAGAACCAACTTTGTAGCATACAAGGTAGTGAGACACCACATGTACCAAAGTTCATCTTCACAGATGGACAGAGAGGAGAGAGTGAGGCCTGTGAGAAATAGGTGTTCCATGCAAAGATTAGGAAAACGGTCGGGTTTTTTTTGTTTGAACATTAAAGAAGAACCTGTAAAGGAATTTCTTTGCAAAATCCTACAGCTGGTAAGCCGATTGGAAATAGATGTTCATGGGAAAGTTTATCTGGTTGAGAGCTTTGAAAGGAAGTTAGCGATTCATAGCTATAACTGGAATGGTTTGGATTGAGGAAATGAGTGAGGGTTTATTTATAGCTGGACGTGTGAGGAAGTCTGGAATGAGGTTTTGGTTGCCTTTTATGTGTTGAACAGTGAAGTCATACTTAGCAAACTAGGTTTTGAGATTGAGCAGTTGCTTGTCAGGGAGCAACTTGTTTTTGAAGTCAAAGATTCTGGGGAAAAGAAGAATTATCCATATTGATAAGAAATGTGTGGCTGATTAGATGAAATTTGAATTTTTTAATTCCATACTTGACTGCCAAGATTTCTTTGTAGATCACATGGTAGTTCTTTTCAGAGTCTTTGAATTGTCCGCTTGCATGTGCATAGAAATGACGCACGCCATTGATTTCTTCGAGAAGAATGGCACTCCAGTAATCATCACTGGCATCAGTCTAGAGGATGCGGTGTCCATTTGTGGGAATCCTGAGTGGAGAAGGGGATTGTACGATCACCTTTAGTTGCTTGACAGCTTCTGTCTGAGCAGGGCCCCATGGAGGGCACTGTTTTTTTAGCATACGTGACAGCTAGCATGTGTGAATTGTAACTTTTGGGAGAAAATCATGGACATAATTAACAATCCCGATGAATTATTGGATCTGCTTTCTATTGAGATGTGTGTCCGAAAACTTTAATAATTCAACTGCAATGTGTGGACCAGGCTGATATTGGCCATCTTTAATCACCATGCCAAGAAATTCAATTAATTCCTTGCCTATGCTGCTTTTCTTTTCGGAAAGCATGATGCCATGTGCCTGCACAATGTGAAAGAAATCTAAAAGGAGCTTCTGGTGGCTCTCATGGTTAGAGGAAAACAACAAAATATCATCAATGTAGACCAATGCATGATGAAGAATAGGACTAAAGATTTTTGTCATGGCTTTTTGAAATAAGGAGGGAGCGACTTTAAGTCCAAAAGGCATAACAGTCCATTGATAATGGGCATTAGGGATGTAGAAGGCAATTTTGTGACGGTCAACTGGTGAAATACCAAGTTGCCAAAAACCAACTTTCAAATTGAACTTAGAGAAGATATGAGCCCCTTGAAGATAGACAAATAGGGTCTGAATTTTTGGAAGGGGAAACTTATCATCTTTAAGAAAAGAATTTAGTGGCTGGTAATTAATAATTAATCTCTTTTTTCCACGAACTAATTTCGATCATTTTTCAACATAAAAGGCTTAACAAGCCCAATTTGAATCAGTAGACTCAATAAGGCCTTGTTGGAGTAACTGAGAGCATTCTTGCTTGGCAAGCAGGAGGTCTGAAGGAGACATACCCGGGTGTGATGCTTTTGTAGGGTTTATGTCTTCATTGAGTTTGAAGGGAAGGTGAATGAAAAATTGTGCATTTTTCCAAAGAGGTGAAGGATGGTGGAACTGTGAATGGTTTTCTGGACAGAACTCTAAGAACTTTTATAAGATATGACTGTATGGAGATGGTGTTTCTGAAAGGGCATACAGATGAAGAACATCTGTATAGGGTAAGAACATTTGTTTGTAGCGAACTCCAGAACTGGTGAGGAATAAGTTTTTAACCAAATGGAGAATGTCAAAACCTATCAGTAAATCTTTATCTGGAAGTTTGGAGGCTACAATCTTTTTCCAAATTATACAAAATTGAATACCAATGGGTTTTTTGGTAATCAAAGTTGTTTCAAAAGTTTTACCATTAACTGCTCTGAAAAGTTTGGAATGGTGTTCCCAACAATCTGATGGAAGAACAGAATGATCAATCATACTAGTGTCTACACCAGTGTCAATAAACCCGATAACAGGAACATGTTTATGGAATTTAGAAGGAAGGATGAACATCTTGAGAGAAGGTCTAGGAATGGTGGAAACATGGTTGACAGTTTGAACTGTAGAGATGACGGAAATATCTTCAGAATCAGAGGATTCTGCTATAAGGCAATCAGTCTGGTCATCTTGAGCTGACTATTCTGAAAAATTTGATTCGACATCCTCATTCTCAGATAACAGAGAAGAATGTTGAAGATGTTGGATAAGACGAATAGCTTTGGCAGATTTATGGGGACAATTTCGGGCAAAGTGACCGCGTTTCTTGCAGACGAAACAACGGTTGGATTTTTTCTTTCGGTACTGAGAAACATCTTTCTTTTTGAAATACCGAAAAGGTTTTTTGGAGGATAATTTCTTGTGGAAGTGTTTCTGGAAATGTCGTTTCTTTGTGGTTGGACAAACACATTTCTTTTCATCCTTACACTCGATTTTGACATAAGGTTTGTGACAAGCCTGAGAAAAGGATTTTTTGTCTTCCATGAGATCTTTGAAGAATTCTTTTTGCTCACAGATTTTATCAAGAGATAGCATGACCATTTGAAAAATCTTTTCCAAAGAGATATCAGCTATGCTCAGATTAGTTTTCTTTGAAGATCTGGTTGTAATTCAGAAGGAAGAGAGGCTATAAAGACATGTTTAAGAGATGGCTCATTGAATCCATTCATCTTGTAAAATAGAATACTCATTCTTTTGTAGTGAGCATCTAAAATGTGCCTTTTGAGAGAACAGCACTTCATCTGGTGATAGTCTTTCCTGTCTGCATCAGTGGAAGCAGTTTTTTCACTGATGAATTGTTCATGAATAATATTGAGGGCAGTTCCAATTGGGGATTCCATGAATTGGATCTGTCGGTATTCTCCTAAGCTTTCTAGCCAGTTTCATAGAGAACCCGTGAATCGGCCCATGAATTCACGAAGAACGGCTTGGGGTTGAGCATTAAGTTTGGTACCTTGGAGATAAATCCATGCAGCAAATTCTTGAAGTCTGGCAGACCATTTGTGACGAGGAATGTCATCAAATGTAAACCAAGATGCTAAAGATGGTTTTGTCGGGTATTCATGAACTGGTGGTGGCATTGGGTCTGTTTGAGATGCTTGATCAGAAGGATGATCTTTAATAATAGGTGTTGAAGTAGAGGCACCTGGATCTGCAGTTTCAGTGGCCATAAATATGCATGTAATGTCAGCATATTCGGACTCAGAGTCAGTTGAGGTTCCGTCTGAGGTTGTAGATGAGTTTGAAGAAGACGGATTGGACTCAGATGGGTTTGATTCAACAGCTGTTTCTGGCTTAGAGGAGTCAGAAGATTGGTTCTGGACAGGATGATTCTAGACAGTATGATAATGATACTGATCCATTGGGGGGTTTTTATCATTCTTAAGAGGCTCTGGAATGTCCTATGGTAAATCTTGTGGTGGTATGATGGAAGTAGAGGAAGATAAAGGGACCTTTGGCTGTGGTTATGAAATTTTGACTTTGGATTTTGAATTTCTGGGTAAAGATAGTTGATGAGTCGGTTGAAGGTGCGAGAACCCAAAAAACTGATTATAAACAGGTTGTTGAGGTCTGGATGGTATGTAGAAAGGTGTATAGGTTTCAAAGAACGGAGGAGATACTAGTGTTGGTTGTGGTTGAGTAAAAAGGGAAGGTCGAGTCTTTTCAGTATCAATTCTTGTCAATTCGGCTTTGAGTTTTTTTATTTCAGCTTCTTTTTTATTGAACTCTGGACCCCAAATGTGGTTATTGATCATTCGTCGGAGATCAGTGACGAGTTTGGAGATCTGACCTTGGAGATGGATATACATCTGATCAAGACGACTGCTTATGGAATCAACTTTAGTTTCAGTCTGAGAGACATGACTGGCAACACGATCAATCTTCTTACCGAGTTGCTGAAGAGTTTGATTCTGAGCACTGGTGTTTTTGGTTTGCCAGTCTAAAACAACTTCATACTGTTTTGGCTCTTCAGGTTGCCCAGAAGCGGTAACTGGAGATTGGACAAAGGGTTTGGAGGTAACTCGGGTTTGTGTGTCTGTATGTTTTTCAAGTGGAGGAAAAGATTCCTCATAGGAGTGGCTTGAAAACATAAGGCAAGATCTGATTGGATGGACATGAGGTTTATGATCTGGTGGAGGTTGTGGAGGAAAAGATTTGTAAGATAATGGTGGATAAGAAGATTTTTTCTTCTTCTTTTTCTTTCTCCGCATAACTTCCAATTCTTCATCAATATCCATATCATCCAAGCAAGGACAATCCGGATTGAACATATGGGCTTCAGGAACATCCCATATGAAATGACCATTGATTTTATCTGGATATACTGGATACCCTTCGGAGGAAAAACCATGAATATGAAGTTTCTTTTCCTGACCAGTTTGAACTGCTGTGATCATAGCAGTATAGGAAAACTGTGGACTGTCTGAAACAGGCTTGGTGTCAGGAGTTTGAAAAGACAGTTTGACTTGACTATTTGGTCGTCTGTCAAATGTGGCTTCTGTGGTTTGTATTGGTTCAGAATTTTGGTGAAAGTGCTCATAGTTGGTTAGCCATTCAAGAGGCATGAGTTTGAGCAATTCTTGTTTCTAGATTTTTTTGGGGATTTGAATGATGGTTGGAATTGTGTCGGTGTCAGCTAATATCATCAAGGCATCAGAAGTAGTGTATGGTGTGGGAAGATCTAGTGCATGATTTTGTAATCGATACATTATTTGGTGATGGAGGGTTGCAATCTTTGATGTGGGTGTTTGTTCTGCTCCTTGGAGCTGGATCTGGACCTTAAGAGTTGTTGGAAGGTTAGGGTCTTCAAGAGAGAGGTTAAAATTTGGGTAAAAGGTTAATAAGACACTACCAGATGGAGGGTTGGTACTGCTTGAACCTAGTGTCAGGAGAGAAATTTTGTGAAGAGTGAGAATTAAATGTACACCTCTAAGATGGAGGTGCGTGTACCCTTCTCGTTTCCAGTTGGTGACGAGATCCAAGGGTATTTCCATAGTGACATATTGTTCACTCTGAGAGGCTTGTAAAGCACACTGATATAGTCTAAATGACTGGATGTATTCTTTTGGGATTGGTCTTTTAGTGGAAATCAGAGTTCGGATACTTCTAGTGAAAGAAGTTTTCTGTCTGTAGAGATTGTAAGAACTCATGATGGGAAACTAGGACTCATTGATTTGTGCAGATTCTGGAATATAGGAATATTCAACAAGATTCTCAATTTTGGAGGCTATGTGCTTAGAACATGATTTGGGAAGAGATAGAGTAGAAGAAAGAGAGATATGGGATGAAGATGATGAAGGAAATGAAGTTGATGTTGCATTTGTTTCCATGGTTGAGGAGGTCTTCTTCTAGGAGATCAAATAAGATTATTCAAATTACTAATGATACCACATCGGCAAGAAGTGTGGCTCTGATACCATCCACTCCATGACAACGACTTATGAACAAGCTTTTGATACACCTATCCATGTGACTCCCGTTTGTCTTTTGTTAAAGTCCTTGTCAGTGTGCTTTGCTTTTGTTAAAGTCCTTGTCGGTATGCTTTCCTTTTATTAAAGTCCTTGTCAGTATGCTTTACTTTCGTTAAAGTCCTTGTCGGCGTGCTTTACTTTTGTAAATGTCTTTATTGGTGTGCTTTGCTTTAGAATCATTCGAGAGGTCCTGTTCTCAATGATTTTCTATAAATAGCACCTTCAGCTTCAGTTGAGGAAAGCTCATCAAGAAATAAAAAATCCAGTTCCATACATTATGTTTCCCTAAAACTCTCTCTCTCTAATAGCTCATTTCATCCTTACTTTTTAAACAATAAATTTTTTCATCCTTATTTTTCAAACAATAGTCCAAAATACCCTTCCGTGAATTTATAATTTATTTACTCTGTAATTCATTGAGGGAAAAATATGATTTTTAGTTAAATAAATATATAAAGTTTTTTAAAATAAAAATCTCAAGAATAATTAAATAACATTTGACTTTTTGTATAAGTTTAAAATTTAAGTATAACTTAATGAAACAAAAATAATACTAAAGAATATGCAACACACACACACACACACCCCCCCTTATGTGTGTTCATTAAATTCTTTTTTAAATAAAGTCAACTAAATAATAATAATTCTTTTCATCAAGAATCATTGTCTATATTAAGGTCAAGAATAAGTTAAAAGATTAAAAAAAAACCAATGCAGTATATTTTATTCTGCAGTATTTTTAAATGTATTTTGTTATATATTTAGTGTGTATTTTTTAAGTAAATGAAGGAGTCTGTAATTATTTTTGATAGAATAACAGTACTGATTGATTATTTATTTATTTATTTATTTTGACCATATTAAAGTTAAAGATAAGCTAAAGAATTAAAAAAAAAATCTAGTGCTTGTGAAATCTATGGTTTTTTTGGCACTACATATATATTTTACATATTATTTCATGTTATTTTTTTATTTCTTAAGTTATCCTTAAATTTTAAATTTATGTAAAAAAACAAATGTTTTTTATTTGTGTTTGAGAGTTTATTTTAAAATGATTTATCGTTATTTAGAAATCTTATTTTGCCCTCAATGAATTATACAATACAATAACAATAAATTAATGAAAGGGTGTTTCAGACTATTGTTTAATATGAATGAAATAGATTATTATTTAAATAGTAAGGATGAAATAGGTTATTGCATCAAACCTTATGGATGAAAAGAGAATTTTTCCATTGTATGTAGAAATATATGGATTGATTAAAAAATTGAGGGCTAATGAGATAAAGTTGGGTTATTAAATATTATTACTATTCTGCATTGGGATATCTAACCGATACGTTAGGAACATAATATATCAGACAACTCTAAACGTGTATAAAATATTTGAAAATTTTGTAACATATATTTGCCAGTATCATGTACTTAAAATTCTATTAAAGAGAAGCTTTTCATATTCTTATGGAGCACTTCATCATCCAGGTGACAGTAGATTGATGGGGTACCTCTAGCTTTTAAGTGAGCTGGGCAGAGAAATTTATAACCGGCATCATTTTGATAATTGTAATTTTCTGTTCCTGGAGTTAAGAGTGTTAGTCTGTTAGGCTGCGTTTGGAACGTAATATTAGATTGAACTAAGTATTATAATTGGATTGGATTAGTTTGGATTGGATTAGGTTAAATTATACAATACTATATTATGTTTGGTATAATAGTAGATTGGACAATGTTAAATTATATTTAAATACAAAAAGATATTTATGAATACTTAAGAGTAATAATTAAAATTAATTTAAAAGTAATTAATAAGAACATTAAATATATAGTAAATTAGTTATTGGGTAGTCATAATTATAATAAACAAATATAAATTAATGAAAGTCTTTAATTATTTAATTAATTTTTATCAAATATTTTAGATATATTTTATTTTATCAAAATTTAGCAAATAATATATAAAAAATAATTAATTACTTGTATTATTAATTTTCATGATTATTTTTAATATTAAATTAGTGATTATTAAAACTAATAGAATCAATTATTGTAATAAATTATTGAAGAGTTAATTTTATTGGAGTAAAAGTACCAATTTAATTAGACTATAAAAACAAAATAAAAATAAATTTAAGGTAAATCATGAATAAAATTATTAATTAATTAATTAAAATTTAAGTGATAAATAAAAAATGGTGTTATATATGAAAGAAATACAAGAAATGAATATTTTTTTTCTTTTATTCTAATCCCATCTAAACCCACTTATAAATTGAGATTGTAATCCCATAATTTAAGAACTAAATTTAAATTTAGTCTTCCCTAATCCAATCCAAGTAAAGTTGCCAAACATGGAATAAAATATTTAATCCCAAAGTTAAGCTAATCCCACACTTAATCCAACTCGCAAACTTAACCTTAGAGACTACAGTGCTTTGAGTCCGTTGGCACAGACCTTTTTGTTAAATTTCTCAAGATTTTCATTACACATCTCAAGTGTTTCGTTTCATTTTCAATATTTTTATGACACATTTTGTAGTTTAAGAAAACCAGCTGAAGATGATTCGTATAAAAAATTTATTAGCTGAGAATAATTTTTGCATTTTGGAAAATACAGGTTTGAACTAGACCATGGTAAATCAATACAAAATATAGTAGTCAATTACCGAGATGGCTATAATTTAGTATTAGAATATCGTTAGTTTATGTGTTAACGGAAATCCATATTTTAAAAAATATCGACGTTTGCACTTATGAGTATATGATTTTGAGAAAATAATCAAAGCCCCTCTGTTATTTAAAACTCATCAAAAATCCATATTTTACTGGGCTTTTTTTTAATTTTATTTTTTTCATCCGAAAGATTATGTTTCTTAGTGAATAGAAAAGTCTATCCAATTCCAATTAAAGCAACACACGCAGCCTTTCAGTTAGGGATGGCAAAATCTCCACGGAGACAGGTATTCTCGGGGATTTTCCTCATTCAGGGAGGATACGGGGATAATTCTATACCCAATTTCTTATTCGGGGAAGGGATGGGGAAATTGTTTTACCTAGTTTCTTATTCGGGGAAGGGACGGGGATGAGGTGGAATCCCCATCCCCTCCCCATTTCCCCTATTTTAATTTTTAATTTTTAAAATTACTAGTAAATAAATAATAAATTTTGAATTATATTATAAAATTATAAATATTGGTAAAAATAAAAAATATCAAAATATTTATATTATTAAACTTTTAGGCCTAATTAACTAATTAAAATCTTAAATTTTTATTTAGGACATTAAAAAGGCCGAGTAGATTCTATTAGCCCAAAAATTTTGTTTTAATTTTAATTTTGTTTTATTAAAAATATTAATTAAGTATCTACATTTATTTCATTTATTTTATTGTCGATATAAAAGTAAATTCTTTTTCTTTTTATTGTAGAATCATGAAGATTGACAAAGATAATTATTTTGATAATTTGTATTTTGCATGTGACTTTTGTAAGGGATCAATGTTAATGTAAGATATATTTCGAACTTTACTTTTATTTGAATTTTTTATTTTAATATAATTAACTCAAAATAAAAAAAAAATTAGTTATTCGGGGATCGGAGACTCTCGAGGATCCCCTGTTATTATTCGAGAAGGAGATGTGGATTCTCTCAAGCAATTCTGACGGGGATGGGGATGGGGAAGGGACGGGGACATACGCAAAATATCGGGGATAAGTACGGGGAGATTGGTCCCCTCCCCTCCCCTCCCCATTGCCATCCCTACTTTCAATATTCTTTTGTCGTAACGATAACGGTATAGTCATAAAAATCGTATAAATATTATTGTACAAACTCTTATACGATTATTGTTGCCATATTTGCACTTTGATAAAGGCACAACTGCTTTGATATGTATTTTATAAATGGTAAACATTTAGCAAATTGTGGATCTAAATTGAGATAGCTTCGATCATCAAATTTTATGTAAATATTCGCTATAGGTTTCCACAAGGTTTGGGTTTGAACTCGTTCACTCGGCTGAAGAGGAGAAATATATATATTGTTGGGAGATTGGTGGGTGAAGCAGACATGCAGTTAAAGTGAAATTGAGAAATAATGATCACATAGGGACATTAGAATTTACACGGTTCGACTTTTAGCTTACGTCCATAGGCGAAAACAGAAGGAAATATTTTACTTGTGAAAAAGAGTTACAAATATTATAATGTTTCGTCTCAAAACCCAAAGCCTCAATACACACAAACTCTCAAAACACTAGAACAAGAGCTTAAAGCTCTCAACACTCTCAATCAACCTCTTGGCACTCTCACTTCTCAACTAGTTTGAGAATTGAAGAAAATGGAATGCTTGAAGAGGGAAAATGAAACCTCTATTTATAGGCTAAGTAATGTGCAAAAATCAAGAATGATGGGCTTTAAAATTATATATATTTTCACTCAATTTTCCACTTTGGTGCCAAAGTAAAAAATTGCATGCCTCCCACTTACTCACGTCTCTCACTCATACTCCCACTTACTAAACAAATTATATGTCAAGAGTCAAAAGTTGCATGCTAAGCACATGCAATTGTTTGCCACGTGCATGCACATCTTCTAAAATATTTTTATGGGCTGGAATTTTAAGATTGAAAAAGTCCCGGAAAGCTTTAAGACCATCGAGTTTAATAGCACTATAAAATTATGCGTTTAAACTGCACGGTTTTAAAGCTTTTTCAAACTTTCCCAAACTTTAAATTCCTATTTTAAGTCCATTATTTATTAGGTTGGCATCTTATGGCAAGTCTAGTTAAATTAAAATTTTATTTATTGTATATCTTGTAATAAGGATTAATTTCCTAATTTAATGAGATTCCAATTTATTATGAATATTTGTTTCCTAATTTAATTAGATGTCTAATTTAAAAAGTCTATTAATGATGGGATTCTATAATTGGCGCGTGAGATCTACTTGGAGTAAGAAGTTGGTTCAAATAGGAAGTTCATTAAATGCTCTAGATATTTCTTGGGAGACAAGCAAGGCAAGAAGATAAGATTTATTCATATTCAGATTCATGGGAATTATAAGAGGAAAGAAACTCTTATTTGTAAAAAATTCAAGTCTTTTAAGACTTGCTATTTTGGTGAAACCCTAGTGCCTATACAAGGAGAGGTATTTCAAGTAGAGAAGCAAAATTTGGCCTCCTCCCTAGAGAATCAGATTTGGCGCATAACGTTGTGTTGATTTGTTTTCTTATCTTCTTTTCATCTCTGTGGAGAGTCTATGTGGATCTTGAATCACTAGACATTGAAGAATTGCTATTGATCACTTTGCGAAGTGCCTTAAGGATCGTGGATCAAGAGAGGTAACAATTATTCAAGAAAAGCAGATCCAGTCTAAGGTTGAATAAATTGTATGGTGATAAACTGTAAGTGAGAGTCTTAAGTTTGGTAGATCCATAAGTTGTAACATCTCAACTTAGTGAATTGCTTTTCATCTGGGCTTGGCCTCGTGGATGTAGGATTGATTAATCCGAACCACATAAAAATCTATGTATCATTTATTTTCTGCATTTTATTGTGTTTTTGAAAAATTAATATTTTTTATGCGGATGAACGGTAATCGTAAACAATAAATGTAAACAGTAACGGTGAATAGTATTTCCAAAAATTAATTAAGTTGTTAATTTTTGGTTTTTAATAGCCTACATCTATTTGTGACATATCTAAATTCCTTTCATCCTGGATTGAAAAATTTCTATATATATGTCTCTGTCTCTCTATGTGTGTATTTCACATGTTTTGTATGCATAAATTTTTGTAGTGCCTCTTCTTCTGGCCTTTTTCCCTCTACCACTTATGCATGCATATTTTACGGAATAAGCACATCACTTTGTTTTTCCCTCTTCAATTAATAAACTTCATTCCCTTTTCGAAATAAGAATAATGATGATGAAGAAGAACTTCACTCCTTTGGAATTCCCAAAAAAGAAACAAAGAAAGATAAAAGTAATTTGCTTATAGATATATAAGATGACTTCATTATTTAATTGTTCAAACTTCCTGTTGATTTATATTTTCTTAGAATAGTGTGAATTTGCTGTAATTACTTTTTGAAATTGGGGTTGATTGACAAAATTAGTGGGGTGAAAATATCCTCGCCCCTTGTGATTTTGCCTTAGAACTTTTCTAGTTTTACATATAACCCCTGTACATTTTCATGCTCATTTTAGACTTTGGCTTCTAAAAGTTACTCCTATGAATTTTGGCCTTATTATTTTTTCTAGATCTTCCAAGCTCCTCCCTTGTTTCAAGTAGGGTAAACTGTAACAAAATTCCTGTTAGGAACTTGATTATCTTAGGATTCAAGATATTAATTCATGTTGAGTTCAGAGTGATTGTGAAATTCACATTGAAATCATTATTTATAAGGCTTCAAATTTCAATAATAGTAAGTAAAACCTCTCTATAGTCATATTGTTGGGTCCAACACAAATTAATGTTTTGACTTAATCATCCTTAGTGCAAATAATATAGAGGTAAAGAATGCACTACATTAATAATTAATTAAAGGAACATATCAAATCTAATGTATATACATTAATAAAAGAGATAAATATAGTTTTAAAAAAAGTAGTACATATATCTATACAGTATTATGCAAAGTCATTTTAAAGTCTAAATGTTTTGCATTCTCCTAAATATTTTTCTCTAAATATAAATTCCATAAGTCAATTGTAACATGACAATTGTTTGTGATCTTATGTTAGGAAAGTTGAAGTTGGTAGTTGGAGAGCAGGAGTTAAGGACTTATCAAAGTGTTAAGAGTAGAGGAAGCCTATTTATCATGTTAGGCAAGTTTAAATGGTGTTGTTTTACTTTAGTTTGAAGAACTTGTAGTCTAATTCATAAATATTGTTGCCTTGTTGGGTGATAATTTTTATTTTGGTTTATTTTGTTGTTGGATGATAATGTTTATTTTGTGCTCTTTATTTGGAGACTCAGAGTTTCCTCTCCTTAATGTTCCAAAATGTTGGATGATAATGTTTATTTTGTTGTTGAGACTTGAGATGGATGTTGAATGCTTAAATTAGCTTATGGTATTGATTCTCTTTTGGTTAATATAAATTCTTTAGAAAATTCTGTTTTGCTTCTCTTTTGATTCGGTGGCATACTACTACCTCTACCTTCCTTAGTTCCTTACTATTGCCGAGTTGCTGACTACATGTGATTATTTTGATTTAATGTTTATTTTGTGTTTGTTTTTAGTTTTTGGCTGTCGAATATTGTTTTCACATGCAGCTAATGACTTGTGATTTGATGCTATTTTTATTACACAGATGCTCAATTAAATCAAAATTGCACGCTATTATTACACAGATGCTACGCTATTATTATAGTTTTCTAGCAATCAAATTCAATTCTCTGCTGTTATTACACAGATGCTCGATTACTCAGTAGTTCACTTGGAAACTGACTTGTGATTTGATCATATGAATAAATATTAAAAGAAAAGCTTATAGATCTTATGTCGGCAATTACAATTGTCAAACTCAAGGTGAATTTTTTTAACTGTGTTCTCACTAGTTATAGATTTCATTAATTTTGTGTAAAATTTGCCAAAAGGGTCCCAAGTCTGAATTCGATTCGAACTTTCACCCAAATCTAAACTCAATCTAAACAGATTCGAATCCAAACGTATCCGAAATATTCATCCAATCCGAATCAAATGGATTTGAATTTTGGATTAGAATATGATGGATTTTTTCAATCCGCATTATCCGAAATCCGATTCGATTCATCCGAATCCAAAGTTGCCCATCCCGACCTTTTTGGATCGATCCTGAGTCCATGACTGACTAATAAGTTGTTTACTGGTCATAAAAAGTTTCTCCATCATATATTTTCCAAAAGAGCTAAAAAACTTTTCCCAATACATATAATTAATTTTATGATCAAAATTATTGGGCAAATTGACCCTCTTTTTTGGATCGTGAGTCCTTACTAACTTGTTGATTTGTATTTTCTTAAAATAATGTGAACTTATTGTAATTACTTTCTAAAATAAGGGTTGGTTTAAAAAATCAGTGGGGTGAAAATATCCCCACCCTTTATGATTTTGCCGTTACAACTTTTGAAATTTTACATATCATTCATATACCTTTCCATACTCATTTTAGACTCTAGCTTCTAAAAGTTTACTCCTAAGAATTTTGGCCCTTTTATATTTTTCTAAATCTTCCAAGCTCCTGCCCTATTTTCAAGTAGGGTAATTAGTGACAAAAATCAAGGATCGGCTTTAAATATAGGCGAACTAGGCAGTTGCCTACGGCCCACGTGTTAGTAAGGCCCCTGTTTGGACGCCTAGGCCCCATATATTACGAAGACCCTTTTTTCTAAGTATTTTCTTAATATACTATTTTCAAGTAGGGTAAATGGTGACAAAAATCGAGGATCAACTTTAAATATAGGCGAACTAAGCAGTTGCCTAGGGCCCCACGTGTTAGAAAGGCCCCAGTTTGGACGCCTAGGCCCCATATATTACGAAGACCCTTTTTTCTAAGTATTTTCTTAATATACTCAAAGTAATAGATTCTTTTTAGTTATTTCTAATAAGAAACCTATTTTCTAAGCCTCTCTTTAATTAATAGTTACCATAAAATTAAGAATTTTTTACAAATTTTATATTTGTTAACCTTAATGTTAAAGAGATATAAAAAATAATACTATCTGACCATTAATTCATTATTAGTTTTTCCAAGCAAATGATTAAATTCTTTATCTATTAAAAAAACCTTAATTATTTAACATTATAAAATTTCGTACGCTCTTCTCTATAAAGAAAATTATTACATTTATTGATTCACTTTTGAAGTTCAAAAAAAAATAGTTTCTTAAAATAATAGTTCTAAAAAATAGGCTTAAAATTTCGTATGTTCTTCCCAATCATGCTTAATTTTGAGCATTAGTCTTATGTAATTCAAAAAAAAAAAAATAGTATTGTTCTGTCAAATCTCCCATGAATTATATTTGCTTTCTTTTAGCTCCAATGAAACAGTTAGCCCAAACTTCAAAAACTTTTAAAAAAAAATTATCCCCCACAGAAAGAGCAAAACAAAGTAATTAACCCATCATAAAGACTACGATCAATTTAAAAAGTAATGTTACAATGAGAATTCTTTAAGTTACTAAGTTAACAATTAAATTAAATTACAAGAAAAACACATACTCTAATTCAGTGTATTAGAGTTTGTGTTTTATATATCATTTAGTTTATTTCTTAATTTAATAACTTAAAAAATCTCTTATTAAATAATGACTCAAATTTAGATTATGTGAAACATTGAGTGACCGACAAGTTGTGTGCATAAAATCACAAACAAACTTGTGAAGCAAAATACATAAACCATGACATCGGCAGGTCGTATATTTGCATCGGAAACTTATAAATGATGGCAAAGATTTGCGTATTGTAAAATAAAAATTTTAAGGACTATTAAAAAAGATTAAAAAATTATTTTCTTATTCAAATTTTTTGAATTTGATTGCTATTTATAAAATTGATTGATGAATCAATGTATTCCTTTTTTATAGTTCAGAAAAAAAAATCATACATCAATAATTTGTTGACTTATAATATTGGATTTCATATTGTTTAACTAATTAAAGGGGTTAATAATATAATTGTTCTGTCAAATCAGACCACGAATTATATGCTTCTTTTGGCGTCAACGATTATCTACCAAGGCTATGGCGTTCATTAAAAAATGTCGACATTAGTTCTATAAAATTCAATGCACGGGGATTGACGAAGAAATTTAAGACGGGTTATGTATGTTAAATTAATACTAAGGTAATGAATGACTCGTTTCATTTAAAAAAAAAAAATTGAGTGAGATGTTGTAACAAACAACCTGTATACATAAAATACATAGTCGACGACGCAGATCTTATACCTCTATCGAATACTTGAAATTTGCATGTGAAACTGAGATAGCAGTAATTAAAAAACTCATATTATTATGTGATAAAATGCCAGTATAACTTAATGAGTCTAATAAATACTTTTGTGCCAATCATGAAGAATTATCACATAATTTACTATTATCATGATGTGGTGGTTTCAAATGGTCACTTTTTGGAAATTCGTTTTGGTATTAAGCTAAAAGATCATGTTGATGCTGTTGTCCAAAAGGTAATGCATTTGGTGTTTTCACAGAAATTCTTTTGCTAATTTCTTTGAATTCAAAATTTCCTTAAAAAATTAACAATCACTGTATTCCATTATGAATCTACGATGGCTGAACGGGTGGAGGGATGTTGATTGGGAGTAGCAAGGCTAAGCTGCCCAGAACCAAACAAAGTGGCATTGCGAGGATTGGCGCTCATTTTTTGCATATTTACGTAGAGATGTCATTGTTTCTTAAATTTTTGGCCGTCCTTGGATTGAAGTTGGATAAAAGTTACAACATTAAACTATTTTGGTAAACATTAATTACTGTAACTTGAAAGTTAAATTGATTTAATTTTATACTTATATGATAAAAATTAATTATATATTTACTAGTTTTCAAAATTGTTATTTAAAAATTATATTTATTATATATAGTTATATATATATATTTTCACAACAACTATAGTCTAAGAGCAACCAAATGGGGCCTCACTTAAAATGACGATAGAAAAACTATTCAAAGTTTGTTGAAAATTTTAGTTCTAATTTTTATCACATTTGTGGTGGCACTTTGACTGCAGAATCAATACGTTAAAAGGCCATTTTCTTGAAAAATTTATAGGAACTTACCTTGTTAGATTTTAATTTGAAGATGGTCCAAATGTTCAGGTACACCAGTTAGTTTAAGTAGCTGATTTTGGACAAAATCATGAACAAGGGGCAACTATCAACCTATCACTGGCTCCTCGATTCAGAACATCTGTTTGCCCTGTTATTGTTAGATCCTCACTCTTCTTTCAGTTGTTAAGCTTAGGCAGCATTGAATTTCTGTTCTACATAGAAGAGAAATTTACTGTGCAGATTATATATTTAGATGACGTTCAAGAACTTCTAGCTCTTGCTGATGGGGCTCAAGAACCTGAAATGTCAAGTAACCATTACTTGTAGTTTATTGCTTTGCAAATTGAAGCTGTATTCAGGATTATGTTGCGCCTGCTAAAGATTCTACTATGGTTTTCATCATTTCGTTTACATGAAATGGAAAATGGGGTCTTTCCTTTCACATATAGCTCTTTTTACAAAAGTGATTTTGAGGATATTTTTCGATTCAAATGGAGAACTTTTTTTTTTTTGGCTTTTATTTACTGTTCCTAACTATATAGGATTGGATATCCTTAGTCATTCTTACCACCTATTATTAAGCATCTTTTCGTTGTTGGCTATTTGTTCCATTTTCCGCTAGACATGTTTCATATTTATTTAAGAATCTGTCCCTTGTCCTCAGTTACATGAGACCTCAAACACTAATCGAGGCAAGTCTTTATTTTATAGAAGACATTTTATTACCGTCCGTGCAAAGAAAATGGGATCAGTTGCAAAGAAAAGATTGCAACAGTAATTGTCGAAGCTTCAGCAACACCCTTCTAGAACAAAGGTCCCTTTTTTCTTATTTGTTTTGTTGTTTTATTTAATCTCTATTATGGATTTTTCTTTTTTGTTTATAGTTTTTCTGCTTGGTGGCTGAGAAAGTTCAGGAAAGCTTGAATGTTTATTACCCAATGCAGGCAATAACTACTGGAGTGCTGTCAGCAATCAGTGACATAGTTGGTCAGAAACTCAACTGGCATTAACAAAACTTCAGCTAACGAGTCTTCTTCTCGAAGTGGTTAGTTTTTTTTATTTCTCATTTCATCTCTTTTATATTTGATTTTCTGCTCTGATTGTCTTCAGATTTTTCTGTTTCACAGGAGCATTAGCTTTTAACATCTTCCAATTAGTGATGGGTGCTTGCAATTCACTTTCTTAGTTTGTTTAGCGTTCGCTTTCTATTGGATTGTTAGTGTTCTCTATGATTGGAAATTGGGGAATTACGTTAGTTTGGTGAATGCTTTATATTAAGAATTCAGTCCATCGTTGCCAAAATTGATGTACTTTAAAGAGTGAACTTTCTCACCGTTCGCTTTCAAACTTATTCATTTATCTGCTCTGTACCAAATGCATGATTTCTCTTTGTGATGTGTATTTGGTGCTGGTAATTTTTGTTGGCATTTATCACTGCCACTATGTGCTTGGTCAGAGGTTTGCTTTTTAAAAAATATTTTGTAAATGGTGACCTCCATAGTGGGATCAGTAATCGGACAAGTCTATTTTCAACTCCATACTCCTGCGATTAAAATGCTAATTCATCTGAAGAGGAGGTTTATTTATACAGTCTGGTGGATACAACCACCAGTTTCATGCTTTCATGAGGCTGTGATGAAGGACATAGTTTTTTAGATGCTACTCATACTCCAAATAATCTAGCTTCATGGAAGGGAAGGGATGATGATGATTTGTTTCAAACTCTTAACAACCCTCTGACTCAACTTGATCAGCATACGTAGAGTGGGCAAATGCCAGGTTTTGTTAACGACTGCCAAACGTCTGACTATGGAAATGTGTGACTTCAAAATCTAGTTTTCGCTAGATTTTGAACAGGAAGAATGGAACCACCTTCAGTGGATTACTTGTTTGATTTTTTGGGTGTGGATTTACGAATAAGCTCCTCAATGCAAACTGGAATAATTTGCTTGCCGATGGATAGCATATGGGTGAAAGTAGTTCAATATCTCTGAATGCTCATGATGTGAGTGCAGGTTTCCATGCACTTTCTTCTCTGGGATTTATCTTGCATTTTAATTAGAAGCTATGATCTCTAGGGCTAACACTGTCTCGAAGCAGAACTCAGATGATAATGTCTCTTGCAGGACAATGTTAACACAGATCAGTTGCTCCTCTTTTCCAACTATTTCTCCCTCGTCTGGCAAGAAACTTAGTTCATGTGGAGCTATTTGGCCTTACTAAGTCCTTGGCAAAGGTAGGGGCTGCGGTATCCAATTCTTTTCAGTCTGGCTATAGCAAGAATGATGGAGAAAATTGTTCCCAATATAGTTCCATATATGGGTCCCCTATCAGTTCCTGTGCAGAACAGGGTCAGAGTGTGAAGCACAAATGCACAATGCTACTCTCTCGACTGCATATTCCAAGGAAAATGATGAAACAACTAAATCAAATGACAAAAGGCTTAAACCTAGTGAAAACCCTATATCAAGGCCCAAAGATCGTTAGATGATTCAAAAGGGCGTAAAAGAGTTGCGAGAAATTTTACCAAACAGGGCAAAAGTAATTGCATTTTTTTTTCCACTAATGATTTTAACTTCATCTGTATTTTGTCAATAGTAATTTATGTTTGAATGCTGATGCTATTCTTTATTTCCTTGATATGTTCAACAATGTAGCATAGATGCACTTCTAGAACGCACCATCAAGTACATGCTGTTCTTGTAAAGTGTGACAAAGCACGTTAACAAGCTAAAACAAACAGAGGAGTCTAAGATAACTCTGAGGCAGTCATCTTGCCTGAACTTGCAGATAATCAGCAAGGAATGTGGTTTGCTTTTAAAAGATAACTCTAAGGGAGGGACGACGTGGGCATCTGAAGTCGGTTCACAATCTATGGTCTGTCCCATCACAGTTGAGGATCTGAATCCTCCTCGGCAGCTGCTCGTAAAGGTAGAAACTGGACTTTTCTTTGAGTAGAAATTGTTTGGTTTGAGTAACATTCATATATTTGGCCTTTTTGAAATATGCTTTCCAAGGAACGGGGTTTCTTTTTGGAAATAGCTTACTTAATCAGGGGAAGGGAGTGAGGCAAGCAAGGAATGAGAATATCTGGGCATGTTTTGTGCAGTAGCGGTACAAAAACAATATCGCTGTAACAAATTAACTATAATTTCCTACTAAATTAAATTTGCTTGCTGTAACAAATGAATGATTTATGCACAGCTTATTAAAGATGTTTAAATATCTGACGTTTGCCAATTTCTTTAGTGATTTATCTCAAAGAAACTGAGAACATGATGCAAGTCTACATTTCAAAAACTTTCCTTGTTTTCAATTGGGTGATTCTTGTTCATATGCCACGGAGTCAGAGTCTACACGTATATTATCAAAATGCAGCAAGCTACATGGTTTTTTCTTCTAAATTTTTATAATATTCAAACTTTCATCTAGCAGGCATAGACTAGGTAAATCCCCAACAAATCTTATACATCAAAGCTGTTATTTAGGAATATACTAACTGCAGTAAGAACAGGAGTGATTTTGCACAACAAAGCAAGATAACTTGAAATGATTGGGTTCAGTCAATTTCGTCTTCTGGAGAACACACGGATGTAACATTGGTAAATGCCTTGGGTAATAACAGTGTGATGGTTCTCAGAAATTCTTTTGCCCAAACCACCTTTGTAGCAGCAACTGGTAAGCCCAGTTGTCCACCTGCTATTATGATACTTTTCAGGGTTGGATACGTTAAGAGCAAGCTCGTGCTGCATTGCTTGCCATGACTGACATGGTTCCAGTCAACACTCAGGTGGTCCCCCAACCCAAATTATGACTAACCTCACTTTTTTTGGAGGGAAAATTCCATTTACGTAGTTGTGTGAGCTCCTTAAAGAACTTTCAAATATATGTTTCTCACAGAGATGTATATCTGAATGGTGATTATCGAAGATTATTATTGAAGAGGTTATTGTAAGTGCTAAGTTAACAGAAAGAGGGGGGCATAATAGTGGGTTTTGTGGTTCAATAATGTATAGAGCATCTAGGATACGAAATTGAGACATTTAAGGTGCTTTGTTTTCTTAATTGGTATTTTCTTGCATTTCAGTTCTATTGCATGACTACAGCAATCATGTTTTTCTTCATTTCTTATTTCATTTTTTTTTTGGGTTATGCTTCCTAAGATTTTTGTTAAACTTCCCAACGTGTATCCTCTAATGGTTAAGTTAGGAACATTATCAGGCTATTTAGGACGTACAATAAAAATTTTTGAAGACATTGTAAATATCTGCTAATATCATGTACTTGATATTCTTTTAAAGAGAAGCTTTGCTTCTTTTAATGAGAGCACCTCATCATGTAGGTGACAGTATGTTGATAGGCTTTAACTGAATTGAGAAGAGAAATTGAGGGTGAAAGTTTGAAAATAGGCAACAATGTTGGAGTGACATATCACAAACACTATTGGATTATTAAACCTCTAACCGTGTGAGGTGAGGAAAGATTTGATTCATAAAATGAAAAAGATACCTCTAGTCAATAGGACTCACAAGTATTACCCCTTGTGATATGGTAAAATCTAGAAAACGATTTCAAAGGACCAGACCAATTACTTAGAAAAATAAGCTATTCACAAGCCTGACTAAATCTTCAATTGACTAGGTCTTCAACAGTTGAGACACCTTCTGCATGGTTGGTCTAGATTCAGGACTCTCATCTAAGCATGAAATGGCGACTTCCACGATTGATATCAATTTGTCTTGAACATTGCGCGATGGAGTTGGAAGCCGAGGGTCCAACATTTCATCGAGTGCTATGTTCAAGTTCAAAGATGAAGAGGAAACTGAGGAAATAAAATCTCCTGGATGCTTCCCCTTTATCACTTCCAATGCTAACACTCCAAAGCTGTACACGTCGCACTTTTCAGTAACTTTCATTGTGTATGCAAGCTCTAAAAAAGAAAAACAAAAAGAATTATTGTCATATTATTATTATTATTACATGAAATCTAGTAAGCTAATATTAATTAGTATACTATACAAGCTTCAATAATAATTTACATACCTGGCGCAACATATCCATATGTGCCTGCAAGTTCTGTCCAATTGGACGAGTCTGGCTTGAGAAACTTGGCAATTCCGAAATCCGAAACATGGGCTTCATTCTCGAAATCTAATAGCACATTTTTGCTTGATAGATCTCGATGAACAATTGGCGGGAAACAATCATTGTGCATGTAAGACAATGCATCAGCTATACCTTTTATCACATTCATTCTCTGTGTCCATTCCAAATCCTTTGCTGCTGCATCATTCCTTAGGATCATGGCCAAGCTACCCATTTCAAGATATTCATAAACTATAAACGAGTGCCGGGCATGTGAACAAAAGCCATAAAACTTCACAATATTACGATGTCGTATCTCAGTCAAAGCCTTGACTTCATTCAAGAATTCTTGATTAAATGTCGCCTCACCTGGGAGTGGCGAATGAAATTTCTTGACTGCAACGATTTCTCCAGAAGCTAGCTCAGCTTTGTAAACACTTCCTTGCCCACCCTTTCCAATGCAGTGCTCATCATCAAAGTCATTAGTTGCTCTAATAATTTCTTCATACACGATTTTTCCTTCAAAAGTTAACACCGAAAGCAAACCCGGAGTATTTCTAGGGCTACTCTGTTGTGTTTGTGACTTATTCTTCCTTCGTTGAAACTTAAAGAATAGTCCAATCAAAGAAATTAAAAGAGCAACAATCCCTAAGAGAGGGAACACCACAACAATCCATATCTTTCTCGAAGCTTTTTTATTTGACTTGAATGCTTTGCAAGACGGAAGTCCTTTGAAGTCTCCGCATAATCCTTTGTTCCGTTGTAATGCTTCTATTGGAGCATCTCTGAATGCTGTGCTGTTAGGAATTGGACCTCGTAACTCATTGTAGGATATGTCAATGCGTTGCAGGCCATGCATGCCTTCAAAGCATCTTGGAATGAAACCAGAGAGGCTATTGTGGGAGAGATTCAGCTTCTCTAAGCTTTGCATATTGCAGATTTGAGATGGTATTGCTCTTCCAAGAAAGTTATGACTCAAATCTAACTCTGAAAGATGAATTAACTCCTCCAATTTAATTGGAATTTCCCGACTGAACTGATTATTGCTCAAATTTAAGTAATGCAATTTGACCAAGTTGCCAAGACTTTCTGGGATTGAATTGCTTAATCTATTTGAAGATAAGTCAAGATGCTCGAGCTGAATGAGTAACCCAAGTTTTGGTGATAGATGTCCAGAAAGCTGATTTTGAGCCAAAATGAGCTTGATCAGAAAACTAAGCTTGCTAAGTTCTGTTGGAATCTTGCCAACAATATGATTTGATGAAAGATCAAGAACTTCTAGTTGAGATGAGTATCCAATTTCAGGAGGTATATTGCCAGTAATATTATTTACAGAAAAATCTAAAGTGCCTAACTTTGGTCATCTTCCCCAATCAGATGAGATTTCACCATAAAAGTTATTATGGCTAAGATCTATGAAAGTTAAGTTTGGATAAATATAAAATGATTCAGATATATTACCAGTTAGATAGTTTCTATTGAGACGTACTCTTACTAGGCTTGTCAAGTTTCTCAAATTGGGAATTGGACCTTGAAATTGGTTATTACCTAAAAATAGCTCAGTCAACTTTACAAGGTTCCGATATTCTTTAGGAATAGCACCAGAAAGTGAATTGTTATACAAACTCAAGTAAGCCAGGTTGGTCAAGTTACTCAAAGAAACAGGAACTAAGCCACTGAGTTTATTGTACCCCAAATCTAGATCGGAAAGAGACTTCAAGTTTCCTATTTCACAAGGAATTGAGCCAGAAAGTGAATTATTATAAATATACAAGATAGCTAAGTTGGTTAGGTTACCCAAAAAATGAGGGATTGAGCCACTGAGTTTATTCTCACCTAATTCTAGATTGGAAAGAGACTTCAGGTTTTCAAATTCACTTGGAATTGAACCAAAAAGTGAATTGCTATAAAGGTACAAGGTAGCTAAGTTGCTCAAATTGCCCAAAGAATGAGGGATTGAACCACAAAGTTTATTGTAGCTCAATCCTAGATTAGAAAGAGACTTTAAATTTCCTATTTCACTTAGAATTAAGCCAGAAAGTGAATTGTTATGAATATACAAGGTAACCAAGTTGGTTAAGTTACTCAAAGAATAAGGGATCGAGCCGCTGAGTTTATTGTTGCCCAATTCTAGATCGGAAAGAGACTTCAAGTTTCCTAATTCACTTGGAATTGAACCAAAAAGTGAATTGCTATAAAGATACAGCATAGCTAAGTTGCTCAAATTGCCCAAAGATTGAGGGATTGAGCCACTGAGTTTATTGTAGTTCAATCCTAGATCCGAAAGAAACTTCATGTTTCCTATTTCAGCTGGAATTGAGCCAGAAAGTGAATTTTTATAAAGATACAAGGTAACCAATTTGGTCAAGTTACATAGAGAATAAGGGATTGGGCCACTGAGTTTATTAATGCTCAATTCTAGATCAAAAAGAGACTTTAAGTTTCCTATTTCACTTGGAATTGAGCCAGAAAGTGAATTGTTATAAAGATTTAAGGTAGCCAAGTTGGTTAAGTTACCCAGAGAATGCGGGATTAAATCTTCCAAATAATTTGAGTACAAAGAAAGGTTGTCTAGAGAACTTAATCTGCCTACTTCATGAGGAATTGAGCCACTTAGCTGATTCTCGAACAAGTGAAGGGTCTTGAGATAACTTAGGTGGCCAATTTGTGGCGGTATGGCACCGGAAAACGAATTAGATGATAAATCAAGATACTTGAGTTTTGAAATGTTACCAATTTGAGGTGGGATGTTTCCAAAGAGTTGATTGCGCTGAAGATCAAGATACGCAAGATGAGGAAACGATGAGAATGAGAAATCATGAAGCGTACCTTTTAAACCTATACTTGTGAGGTTAATACTATTGACTCTTCCACCATGGTTGCAATGGATTCCAACCCAAGCACATGAGCCTGTTTTGGTGACATTGTTAAGAGTCCATGAAGATAGGGGAGATCCATTATTATGATTTTGAAGGCTAGTTTTCCATCTGAGAAGTGCATGGGCTTCTTCCATATAATAAGAAGAAGCAATCAGTGGAAAATTGAAAACACACAATAGGATAAAAAAAGCTAGTGAGAAAATTACTAAATCGTTTTTCAAGTTTGGTAACACCATTGCGTAGTGGGAGATCAACTGAGACTCGATAATTATAGAAAGAGTAAAGAACAACTGAAAATGAGAACAACAAGAATTAAAGTTAGCTAGACAAAGCTGATAGAAATACACATCTAGGAATGATGGATGTACAAAGAAATACACCGAAAGGCAAATTTATAGTAACTATGTATACTCAAGAGAGCAAATGAGGTAATAGAATTAATGAGGTGAGGCAACAAGTCAATGCGTCAACCTCTCTAAAGTAGACTAGTTGTTGTTAGGGAAAAAATTGGTTTTTATTAATTTCGTTAGTTATCTATCAATTGAGGCTTTATTAACGCTTTGTGTGTGTGTATATATGTTAGTTTTTTAGTCCGAGATTTTAAAGTGTGAAAAAGTTTGGAAAAACTTTAAGACCTCACAATTTTAAAACTTTTCCATACTTTAAACACCTGAATTAAAAAATTTCTGTGTAATTAATGGAGACTAAGATTTCTATCCAATCTACCAAGATATCATCTAAAAAACCAATGCACGAGGATTGACGAAGAAATAAAATACTGGTTATGTATGTTAAATTAATTCTATTGTAAAAAGTGAGTGACATGTTAAAGAAAAAAAAATTGAGTAGTGCTACGCATTCTTAAGTTTTTATTCTAAAAAATTATCTCAAATAATTTCGAATTTATCAATTGACTGATAAGATTATACAATTAATTCACTTAGTTTTTATAAAGAATTATCATCTACCTAAAGAATGATAAATCATTTAAGATGAAATTTAGAATATCTATTATTATTGAAAACAAATTCTATTTCATCCAAAATTGAATTAAAAAGTGAATTTTTACAAAAATACCAGATAGTTAAGTTGGTCAAATTAGTTAAAGAATGTGGGATTAAGGCATTGAGTTTATCCATCCAGGCCACTACGTGAGGTGTTTGAATCCTGAAACTGGGATATCTCATCGAGTTCAGCTGCATGGTTGAATCGCCAAGCTTCTCTATACGATTCAAAATACGTGATATTTAATGGGGGAAAAAAAACTCAGTTGATATTAAAGGTACAAATCAATTAATTTACTTGTAAGAATTCTATCCGACGACGTATCGGTCAATGACGTCGCCGATAATAATTTCACTGACAATTTGACTCTGCTCCTTTCTCATACAGATGGAAGAAGGTAAAACATCAAATCTTTTTAATCTTTCTTTTTTGGTTTTATTATTGCATAATTTCTTGAATTTTTTCTTAATGCAAGTTTAAAATTTTGCTTTGCGGATTCGGAAAGCTTAATGTTCAATTTGTATGATCAGAGCACAGGATCCTCTTATATTTATTGATCTAAAATTTTTGGCTTATTGTTCATAAGAATATATTTTAATTTGTTAGATTTCTACTTGAAGCTGATTCAGCTGTTCAGGCAGACCAGTTAGTTTAAGTAGTTGATTTTGAACTTACTCATGGGCAAGTAGCTGATTTTATTGTTAAATCTTTACTCTATTTTCAATTCAATTTCTGTTCTAAATAAAGGGAAAGTTACTCTGCGTGTCAGATGAGGCTCAATAACTTCTTGCTCTTGCTGATGGGGCTCAAGAATCTGAAAAGTCAAGTAACCATTACTTTATAGCTTATTCTTTTGGAAAAGTCAATGATGTAGGATGGTTGGGGATGTAACAAGGATGGAAATATTTATCTCACTTACAACGGACAAGTTTTGTTCCGCTTAAGCTTAATTTTGTGAAGTCAAATCCACAATGAGAGACTTCGTCTTCAATCAGTTATCCAGAAAATGAAATGGTTGGATTTTGTAATTCTCGCCATCGCTTAAGGAGATCAACGAAGTCAAGACCCAAAAAGTTTTTCCAGAAAAATTAATGGACAAAATTGACCTTCGGCTTTTTCAATCCAGAGCGACTAACCAACTTGTTTACCGGGCATTATCTCTCCAAAGATTATGTCTGTGTTAGTAAATAGAAAAGTCTATAAATTCCAGATCAAAACAACACATTGTGCCTTTCAATACTTATTTGTCATAATAATATGCACTTTGATAAACATACAACTGCTTCGATATAATAAATTTGGATCTAAATTGAGATAGTTCGAGGCCAACTCATGATCTTATATTGTAGTACAACAGACTAAATTAAAATTTTGGCTTTTAAAATGAGTATGAAATTTCATAAATTAAAAAAAAAATGAAATCAGTTAATTAGTGAACGCATGAAGTAAAGCGAAATTAATGGAAGCCACATATGCAAACTATTTATCCACCATGAGGTTGAAAAAATCAATGTGCAGGGCAGCATGCGTATATAATACGATAATACAATAGATAAGAAGATAATTGGTCCATATCTGTTGCCCAATTAGATTTTATATAGCTTAACTAAGAGGTTAGTAATTGAATGTTCGGTCAAATCGGCCCTTGAATTTTATATATGTTTAGCACCAACGAAAACCTACAAATAATATGAACCGTCACGGTATTACAAAATGACAACATATCAACTCTGAAAATTTAATGCATGACGATTGACGAAGGGGGAAAAAAGGAAAGAGAAGAAAGGATTGCGTCTTCAATCAGTTAAGGAGGTCAATAGAATCGACTGTGAAAAGTATTTTCATAAAGATTAATGAGCAAAATTGACCTCTGCTTTTTTGAATGGATCCTGACTAGCGAAATTGTTTGCTGGGCATTTATTTGTTTCTCAAAAGATATGTCTGTTAGTAAATAGAAAAATTAAAGCAACACTCTTTGCCTTCCTATACCCTTTGGTTATAATAATCAATATGCACTTTGATGAAGATGATAAATATATAAATAATAAATACTTAGCAAATTTTGGATCTAATTATATTGAGATATATTGTCAAAGGCAAGTTCAGGATCTTAAAGTACACCAAACTAAATTAAAAGTTAAACTTTTAAAATGGGTATGAAATTTCATAAGTAGAAAAATGAACAAAAAAATGCACAAACAGAATGAGTAAAATATTCTTACGGACTAACTGAATAAATATCTCAAACTTTAAGAACAAATTTATCCTTAATGGAAAGAGAAAAATAAATTAATTTATCCATCACAAAGAGTAAGTTATTAAGGTAAAATACGAGGAAAAAAAAACTCGCATGACAAAATATACTGCATTAGAGTGTGTGTTTTACTTATCTTTTAGTTTATCTCTTAACTTAATAACTTAAGGAATCTCTTATTAGATAATGACTCTAATTTAGATTTTGTAAAAAATTAAGTGTCTGACAAGTTCTATACATAAAACAACAAACAAACTTATAACGTAAAATACATAAACCATAATAAGTTTATGTAGTGACAAAATACACTGCATTAGAGTGTGTGTTTTACTTATCTTTTATTTTATCTCTTAACTTAATAACTTGAAGTAGGGATGGTAAAATCCAGATTCGGATCCGCATTGAAGTTTTGATATCTAGATAAACAAAAAATATGCGGATTCAGATGCCGGTAAATCCGCATGGATTGCGGGCAAATTTTTTGAATATCCAGATCTGCATTATAGTAAATTCAAATATAATTTTAAATTCAACAATTTACCTTATAATATCAAACAAGATCTAATTATAATCCAATAATCAACAATAATATAATATCAAGGGAAAATATCACTCGCATACCCTTAAATGACACTTGTATCAAATGTACTATAACACTTAAAGATCTAATTATAATCCAATAATCAACAATAATATAATATCAAGGGAAAATATCACTCGTATACCCTTAAATGACACTTGTATCAAATGTACTATAACACTTTTAACATGTATCACTCGTATACCCTAAGTTGACAAAATGTGTTTGCCGTCCACCAAACCGTTAGCTACTGTTAGAAAGTTAACAAAATTATGGCAAATTGACTATTTCGCCCTTGAAACTTAAATTACGGCAGTTAACGGTTTGGTGGACGGCATACACATTTTTTCAACTTAGGGTATACGAGTGATACATGTCAAAAGTATTGTAGTACGTTTGATACAAGTGTCATTTAAGGGTATACGAGTGATATTTCCCTAATATCAATTCAACATAAATAACATACAACAATACCATAAATCCACAAATAAAAATCTTAAAATATAAATCAAACATAGAAAATATAAAAAATATTCTAAGGCAAACCATTTCATTACAATGTTCTCTTATTATTATTATTATTATTATTATTAGTTTCTTGACATATTTTTCAAAGTCAAGGAAGATTATAGAGTTAAGTTTGCTTATACATATTCAATAAATAATTTAACTTATATCTTTTTTAATTGAAATCTAATTAAAAATAATGTGGATCTGGATATCCGATCTTCTGGATTCATTTGCATCCAAATCAAAACGGATCTTAGATTGGAGGCTTCGGATCTGTATTTTTTAAAGTACAGATATAGATTTTTCAAACCCGAATCCAAATCTTCCAGATCTTTGCGGATGCAGGCCGGACCCCCTTTTTTTGCTATCCCTAACTTAAAAGATCTCTTGTTAGATAATGACTCCAATTTAGATTATGAAAAAGATTAATTGATTGACAAGTTATGCACATAAAACAACAAACTTGTGAAGTAAATTACATAAACCATGACAGGCTATATATTTGTATCGAAAACTTATAAATAATGAAAAAGATTTGTAAAATAAATCTAAAAATTATTAAAAAAAGATAAAACAATATTTATTTTGTTATTCAAGTTTTTTAATTTGTTTGTTATTTAAAAAATTGGTTGGTAAATCAATGTATTCCTTTTCATAGTTGGATAAAAAAATTATACATCAATGACATTTTTTTTGTTACGTTTAAGCTTAATTTTGAGAAACCAAAACCACAATTAGAGATTGCGTCTTCAATCAATTATCCAGAAAATGAAAAGGACGGATTTTGTAGTTCTACCCATCAGTTAAGGAGGTCAATGAAGTCAACACTCAAAAGTTTTTCCACAAAGATTAATGGACAAAATTGACCTTTGGCTTTTTGGATCTTGAGCGGCTAACCAATTTGTTTACCGGGCATTATCTCCCCGAAGATAATGTCTGTGTCAGTAAGTAGAAAAGTCGATCAATTCCAAATCAAAGCAACAAACTGTGCTTTTCAATACCCATTTGTCATAATAATGTGCGCTTTGATGAAGAGGGTGGCAATAATATTGTTTTGTCAAATCAGCCATTGAATTTATATGCTTCGTTTAGCTTCAACGAATATGTACAAAGAATATAAACCGTCACGGTATTACAAAATGCCAACATATCCATTCTAAAAATCTAATACACGACGATTGACGAAGGGAAAAAAGAAAAACGGATCGCGTCTTTAATCAGTTAAGGAGGTCAAAAGAGGCAACTCTCAATGTTTTTCCACAAAGATTAATGGGAAAAATTGACCTGTGCTATGTTGGGTCCTGACTAACAAAATTATTTGCTGGGCACTTGTTTCTTTGATTATTAAGATTAGACTGAATTAAACTGAATTATATTATATATTGTATTATGTTTGGTACAATATCGGATTGGATAATATTAAATTATATTTAAATAAAAAATATTTATAAATGTTTAAGAATAATAATTAAAATTAATTTAAAGATAATTAACAAGAGCATTAAATATGCAGTAAATTAGTTATTTTGTAGTTATAATTAAAAGACCTCATACTAGATAATGTCTCCAATTTAGATTATGTAAAACATGAACTAACTGACAAGTTATGTGCATAAAACAATAAACAAACTTGTAACGTAAATTACATAAACCATGACAGGCTATATTTATGTATCGAAAACTTATAAATAATTAAAAAGATTTGCATATTGTAAAAATAAATTTAAAAATTATTAAAAAAAGATAAAACAGTGCTTATTTTCTTATTCAATTTTTTTTAATTTGTTTGTTATTTAAAAAATTGGTTGGTAAATCAATGTATTCCTTTTTATAGTTGGATAAAAAAAAATTATACATCAATGACATATTTTTTGTTCCGTTTAAGCTTAATTTTGAGAAACCAAAACCATAATTAGAGATTGTGTCTTCAATCAATTATCTAGAAAATGAAAATGATGGATTTTGTAACTCTATGCATTAGTTAGGGAGGTCAATGAAGTCAACACTCAAAAGTTTTTCCACAAAGATTAATGGACAAAATTGATCTTTGGCTTTTTGGATCTTGAGCGACTAACCAATTTACTAAGTGGACATTATCTCTCCAAAGATTATGTCAGCGTCAATAAATAGAGAAGTCGATCAATTCCATATCAAAGCAACAAACTGTGCCTTTCAAGACCCATTTGTCATAATAATGATTAATGAGCACTTTGATAAAGAGGGTGGTAAATAGTAATAGTATTGTTTTGTCAAATCAGCCATTGAATTATATAAGCTTCGTTTATCTTCAACGAAAATGTACAAAGAATATGAACCAACACGGTATCTTCAATTCTAAAAATCTAAAGCACGACAATTGACGAAGGAAAAAAAAAAGAAAAAAGGATGGCGTCTTTAATCAGTTAAGGAGGTCAAAAGAGTCAACTCTCAAAGTTTTTCCACAAAGATTAATGGGAAAAATTGACCTGTGCTATGTTGGGTCCTGACTAACAAAATTGTTTGCTGGGCACTTGTTTCTCTGTTTTAGTAAATAGAAAAATCAAAGCAACAGTCAGTGTCTTCTTATACCCTTTGTTACGTTTGGCACACAAGATTGAATTACACTTATTATTAAGATTAACTGGATTAAACCAGATTATATTATACACTGTATTATGTTTGGTACAATATCGAATTGGACAATATTAAATTATATTTAAATAAAAATATTTATAAATATTTAAGAATAAAAATTAAAATTAATTTAAAGGTAATTAATAAGAGCATTAAATATGCAGTAAATTAGTTATTGAGTAGTTATAATTATAATAAACAAATATAAATTAATAAAACTATTTAATTATTTAATTAATTTTTATCATATATTTTATATATATTTTAGTTTATCAAAAAGTTAGCAAATAATGTATATATAAAATCAATTATTTACTTGTATTATTAATTTCCATGATTATTTTTATATTAAATTGGTGATTATTAAATTTAATAGAATCAATTATTATAACAAATTATTAAATAGTTAATTTTATTGGAGTAAAAGTACCAATTTAATTAGACTATAAAAAAATAAAAATGAATTCAAGTAAATCATGAATAAATAAATAAATTAATTAATTAATTAAATTTTAGGTTATAAATAAAAAATAGTGTTATATATGAAAGAAATACGAATAAATTTTTTTCTCTTATTCTACTCCCATCTAAATCCACTTATAAATTAGGATTGTTAATCTCATGATCTAAGGACTAAATTTAAATTTAGTCCTCTCTAATCCAATCGAAACAAAGCAGCTAAACACGGGTAAAATATTTAATCCTAAAATTAATGTAATCTCATACTTAATCCTAACTCCCAAACACGACCTATTGTTATAGTGATAACTTTGATGAACATGATAAATATATAAATAGTAAACATTTAGCAAACTTTGGATCTAATTAAATTGAGATACTCAGGATCTTAAAGTACATAGACTAAATTAAAAGTTAAACTTTTAAAATGAGTATCAAAATTTTATAACTAGAAAATGAAAAAAATGCGCCTAATAAAATGAGTAAAATGTTAATACCATTTTCATTATTTTCGGTAGATAATAATTTATTAATTTAAAACAAAAGAAAAGATTGTAAAAGAAAAAAAAAACTCTTAATGAACTAGAGTTTGAAAAATTATATTCATAATAATTGGCTAATATTCTCTGCACCATTGGTCTAGATTGTGGATTCTCATCTAAACATGCAAATTCAAATTTTTTTGAAATAAATTTAATTGAAGTAATTTTTGTAAGCCAATGTTTAACATAATAACTCTATGCTTATGCTTCAAAAGATAATTATAGGCTATATGTCACTTAAGTATATAGGACTTAAACAACCCTTAAACTCCTGAGTTAACTTTTGAGTTGAGTAAAGCTTGTAGGCATTTTATAGAAAATTAATTGTTGGCTCTTTAATCCAATGTTGTTGGATTCTTAATCCAATGTTGTTAGATTTTTAATCCAATGTTGGGTTTGTAGTGAATAATTATGTGTTACGGACTGTCATATAAGGTTAAACCCAATTAAAAGTGATCTATTAAGGCTTTTAGTAATCTAAGTTTTAATGTATCTAATAAAATGTAGGCCTTTAACATATAGATACTTAGGATAATTTCCATTTTTATGATGGGCAGAAATAAAAATACCTAAAGATAATAAGAAACATTATTTATACAAGTGGTTATGGTCTCCAAGTCACATGAAATAACACTACTAAAAAAATAGTCTTTGCTGACATTAGAATAGTGTCAGTAATTATTTTTAGTGACACTTGCTAATTGTGTCAGTAATCTGACAGTCAGAAAAATAGTGATACTTGTAAGTGGTGTCAGTGATTACTATCACTAAAATCATAACACCATGGTATCAAAATATTATAATACTATATTAGTATTTGTGATTCTTGTTACTATAGTATCAATATTTTATTTATTATTTAAAAAATAATTATATAAATGGCGTGTTGCCCATTGGTTTGTTGATAAAATTAAAAGGCAATGAGAAATAACAACAAAAATCAATTTATATTGCAAAACCTTTCATAACATTTAAATATTACCAATATATATTACACAATCCAAATACTTCAATACACAAGACGTCTTATTACAAGACATCTTATTCTTATAATTGAATAATCTCAAATACTTTAAAACTACTATTATCCAATCAAATTCCTTCTACTCGTAACTGAATTTAATGGCTAAATTTACCAAATCTAAAATCTAAATTTAGAAGGATAATTATTTTTCACTCCATGAACATAAGTACTGCGATCATTCATTATCACAGACAGCTTCTTCATTCGATGAATTTGATGGGTTAGGGATATAAGTTGAAGAAGAAACATTTTAAACATATCAATCATATCTGCAAACAAATAAAAGAAAAAGGAAAAGAAATTGGTTGCCAAATTCCAACAGTTGCAAAATAAATTAACAAGCAATACAGAGACAAAAGTTAATAGAAATAAACATATTTTGCTCGAAAGTAAAAATATTCATAAGCTATAAACAGCTCAACTCAATTATCTTAAACGAAAATTAGAGAACAAGAATGTCGTAGCTCATTTGATTAGAAATAAGGTAGAATATATTTAACTATAGATATAAATTAAAAAAAAAGTGATGATGAATTCATTCTCTTATATATATGAATAAGAGAGAGTGAGAGAGCAAATTATAGCATTCAAGTTTTCAGTATAACATCTAGTTTCAAGAAAGTGTGTTTATTTCCCATTATATAAAAAACAATGATTTTCCGGCTAAAAAAATTCATAATAAAATTTAATATCTAATACAACATAGTATATTTTTTTTCAAAAAAAGGCTTGCAATTATGTCTTTTAGCCACCAAGCCTAAGTGTGAGAGTAAAGCATTTAACTCTTGATAATTACATACTTTTTGTATAATGCAATTAGTGTGAACTCATTCCAAATTACTCTACTAGAATAATAAAACATTTCAGCTATTATATTGATGGAGCTACTAATCCAGAATATTCACTATAAATATAGAGTTCAAGGCAATTAAGAGATGTACCTCTTAAAGCTCTGCATATTCTCTATCTTTCTAAGGCAATCTTTAATTCATATAGTTCCACCCCCTTTGAATTCACAAACCTAGACTTTACAAACAAAGGCCTTATATCATTAATCTTAATACCTTTTTACCAAAAATATCACTATATTCATAGATAAAAATCACAAGTTAACGCTTTAACCTTGTGTTGGGCTGTCTTAGTCTGCACATGGCAGAGGAATCTACGATAATGTGTATGTTTTCATGAGAATAAAAAGGAACAAAAAATAGGGAAAGGAAGTCAAGACTAAGAAATAATTATTCAATAAGCTGAAAAATTATAGGAAGAGTTGGCAGAGAAAAATAAAATAGATGAACTTGATTTGTGTGATTCACTTGGAGAAATGGGAATATATGTTTCTAAGAGATGTCGAATTTCAGCCGAAGGAAAGAAGAGAGCAATAAGAATTGCCAGATTATTGAAGCTGAAAAATCCCACATTCATGGTCATCTTGCCCAATCTGTCAAAGTGCAAGTACTTAATGAAACAGAGAGGTTCCCAATATTGTGCTTTGGACCTTTAAGTATCATTACCATTCCTTGGAACTGCCAAATTTTCCTGGAGCTACAGCCAGAAACTTTTTAAGATGGACAATTTAGAAAAACAAAAGATTAAAACAAATAAAGTGCTGTAATGATAGTTGTACATGCTTGTTTAAAAAATTAGAACAAAAATTTATATATTAAAACAAAAACTTGATTGGACAAGGAGGGCAGCAGAGTGATCATGCACCCAATGACAGATAAAAATTGGGATACACTAAAAGTCCGGAAGAAATAATAAAGCTAAACCATTTGCATTCATTTCTTGTTGAAACTGAGAACATCAATGGCTTTTAACAAGAGACCTCAACCCAATGCGTCTCATTTCTTCAAGATTATACTTCCCTATTCCATTGAAGAAAAGAAGCTGATAATTAATTCTTATAATTTCTCTGCAGAGATTTTTAGTTAATTTTATCAGTTTTCATATGTTTCTTCCATTGTTTGTGGGTTCATTCATAAGTTTCATATGTTGAACAGAGTCTTGCACCATGCACGTTCTTTTAAATATTTTTTATTTGAACTGCTACACGATTGATTGTAATAGCTAGACTTTTCAGATTAATTTAGCTCACGAATTATAAGGCAAAAAATTGTCTTATTCAATTTTCAAAGTGGAAAAAGTGGGATTCATTACGTGGGCATAAATAACAGTGAAATGTGTGAATTTTTTATGGCTTTATTTGGCTTTACTTCACTACCAACCCCTTTTAATTTGCATAATATTATTATAAAAAATCCTTGGTTCCCCTGTTTTCTAGTTTCTATTAATAACATCTTTTATATTGATGACATTAAATTCAGTTTCATTGTTCTATTGGTTCTTGGACTCATCTTCTTGTTTCTATGTCATTCATGTATGCTCACTGAATTTATCATTTGCAATATCACGATGAAAGCATTTTGTTGGCTGTTTATAGTCTAACCTTGCTTGTGTAATTGTAGAGGATTCCAAAGAACTTTGTGAAAAACTTTGGATGCGAACTTTCTAAAGCTGCTACACTCATAGGCCCTAATGGCCATATTTCAGAAGTTCGTATTAGAAAGTATAGGAAAACCCATCAATAGAATCAATAGTTCAAGCTCAAAATTGACATCAATTTCAATTTCACCAAATCACAACCTCATTCAAGTTCGCAAACCCTAGAACACCCAAATCCAAACACGCCCACAAAACTTCTTGATTACAAAATCACTGAATTCTCTAACAAAATAAAATCTCTAAGATAACCAATACAACTCAAACAAGCTCAATTCATAACCAAATTACAAAATGAAGAATGAACCAACTGATAACAAAAATATCACAAGATGTCATCTTAGTTTCAAAATCACTCATAATTTAAAAAAAAAAAATTCTTGCCTGATTAATTCGACCGAGAACCTTTTCTCTCTTCGCTGCTTCTTTTTTGCTTTCATAAAGCCCAGCTTCAACCAAAAACATCAACCCCAAAGGAAATCAAAATCAGGGTTTCATATATATAAAAAAAGTAATTATAGATAAAGATAAAAAAAAAACCTTTTCTAAGTCACGAGTTCTTTGTATATCAGCCTTTGTGGATTCTATAACTGATATTGGTTTCGTCTAATTAGTTGGCGACGGCGACAAACTCATTCTCTCTGAACTCAACATTAAAAACAATAAAATACCCCTAACAAAAAAAGCCCTAAGTTTTTGAATCTGACTTTCGAACCCTAACTTTGGCCAAGTTCTTTACAACACTTTCTAGGCGTCTTTTCGGGGTATTTTAGCTCAAGGATGACGGCTTTGAAGGTTTACAGTAGCGGCTTGTGAAGGTAGATCGTTATTAGAGAGAGAGAGGGGGAGAGAGATAGAAGAGAGCTTCGGTTCAAAGAAGAAAATGGCGGTGGGGATAGATTTTTTGTTCGTCAAAATTTTTAGATTTTAGGTTTCCATGTACATCTCATTAAGACGACATAGTTTCTAGATAATTTAATTTAATTTTTGATAATTATTGCTTATTAAGTAAAAATGCAACTTGTGGTCTGGTGGTTTAACATTTCAAATTAAAAAGCTAAAGTCCAGAAGTTAGCGGTTCCACTCCTAGTGGATTGAAATTAAAATTTTATTTTTTTAATTACTGATACCTTAATGTCACACATCTCTGATACTTAATTTACAGACACTATAGTATTGGAAATTTGTGATACTTATCTGTTAAACACAGAAAATGCCCCAAACACATGTAATTATTGATACTTTTTAATAAAGTGTCACAAGATAAGTGTTAGTAAAGACCATTTTTTTAGTAGTTTAATCCTATTCTCTTCTGACATCCCATCATCAGAAAGAGTGGAGAGGGAAAGTTGAAAGGGTTATGTGGGATAATGTGTTGATCTGAAAGACGAATCACACATCCCTAAAACACAATTAAGCATTATAGATTTATGTACACTTATGCATATTTTGTTATTGATTCTTAGTGATATAACATAAATGCTCTTGAATTATAGGTAATGGTTTTCACCAAAATAATTTATTGTTTTAACATTAATGACTTTTTAACGGCAAGAAATTTTTAATGGATTTTGAAACATAAGAGAGAAAATGATATATAATTTCAATAAATAATAGTAGAATTTTGACTATTTTCTAATTTAATTTACTCAAATTTGCAAGATTAAGAAAGTTCATAACAGATAGTCATGTACATACACTTGTTGGAGGGGGCTAATTTTTTCCATCATTCCTATAATCCCAGCCTAAATTCAAAGTTATTATATTGTGGATCTACTTTCAATTCCATGCTCCCAAGCTTAGAATTCTAATTCATCCAAAGAAGATGATTCTTTGTACAATCTGGTGGATACAACCAATAGTGCAAGAAGTTGTGATGGACAGTTTTTTAGATGCTAATCATACTCTAAATAATCTAACTTCATGGAAGGGAAAGGTGGCTGATGATTTGTTTCAAGCCCTTGACAACCCTCTGACTCATCTTGATCAACATATTTTGAGTAGCCAAAGGCTTGGTTTTGTTAAAGACTACCAAACGTCTAACTAAAGAAATGTGACTTCAAAATACAGTGAAGCCATTACTGAAAAAATGGTTTTTACTTACATTAGAATAGTATCAGTGATTACTTTTAGTGACACTTATTAACTGTGTCAGTAATTTAGCAGGCAAAAAAATAGTGACACTTTTTGTTGGTGTTAATGATTATTATTACTACTGTATTACAAGTTTTATGACATTATGGTATTAGTAGTTACTAATAATTATTGCATGTCAGTAGTTCGTTTCACTATAATGTCACGAATATTATGACACTATAGCGATAATGTTTACTAATAATAATTACATGTCAATAGTCTGTCTTACACCACGAATATGACATGATAGAATGATACTTTATTGTCAGTAATTAGTATTGCTATAGTATTACTGGTATTATGACACAATGGGGTTGTTACTTTCTAATACATTTTTTAATGTCAATAACTTTTAGTTGAATTTATATCTTGGCATTTCTATTGTTACTTTATTGTTTTCATTGTTCTTTTAGTTTTGCCAATCAAACGATGGTGTTCAAAGAAAATATTAAAATTAAATTGAAGTACTAAACTAAGCAATTAAATATAAGTATACAACATTCCCAATAAAATTTAAATAATTATCAAATGAAACACTAATACAAATATCTTAAATATAGTTTGAAAACATCTCAAATACAGTTCAAAAACAACATAATGACAATTTGCATAAATCAATCAATTATCCTTAGTACATCTACTCTTTGACCTTTGTCTTTTCCTTCACTTTTCCTAAGTAATATAGCACTCTACAATGCAACATTTAGGACAAATTTAGTTGCAAACATTACCTTTTAAAGGTTTAATTTCTCTCTCCAATTAGTACATTCATTAAAGGTAAACCGAGCCGTATAACCTAAGTTCTTCTGCTAAATGGACTGTTAAATGAAACATTATATCAAAGAAGACAGGTAGGAAGTAGTGTTCTAAATTGTATAAAATTGTTTGAAGTTACTTTTGCAATTGGTTTAGAGGATTAGACTCTATTACCTTAGAACACAAAGAATTAAAAACGAGGCACAATCGAATTATGATAGATATGACATTTTAAGGCAAAAAATTCTAAATTCCCAATGGTAGAAGTTGTTGCATCAAAATATGACAATCATGAAACTTAAGCCTGTGAAGACGGCCATCATCTATTGAAATAAGATTTCTAGAGTTAGAACAATAACCATCAGGAACTTTAACACTTACAAGGTTTCACTAAATAATTTTTTTTCTTTCTTACTAAAAGTATATGGGGTAGGCAGCAAGACTTCATTTTATTCATCAAGAGCCAATGTAATAAATGCTTTGATCATTTTTTTTCTAAGCTTTGGGTGTGAGATCTTTCTTAACATTAATTCCATCTTTTGTTTTCCTCGGTTGATAGAGTAATGTGCCATAAATGCCCTCGCATACATTTTTCTCAATGTGCATCACATCTAGTTGAAGGTGAACCAACAAGTGTTTCTAATATTCTAAGTCAAAGAAGATTGATTTTTTGTTTTCCACAACAATTGAGCTACATCCTCATTACCCTCACCTTTACCCTTACCCTTACCCTGAATCTCACCCTCATACTCACCCTTACCATCATCCTTACTCTTACCATCACCCTTATCATCACCAAGTTTTCACTTTTTTTCAAGACCTTTTTCCCAAACTTAGTGTCAATGTCAGCCACCAAGTTTAAAATCTTTGCACTAGACAAAGGCTTATGAGGGTTTTTAAGAAACTGCCTATGCCATATATATGGTATCTTTTTTATTATGCAGCAGCCAACATGCATATATATTTATCCCACAAACTAAATAACCATAGTATCCTTTAACAATATACTCAGACAAGTTCTTATATGCTAGGAAGTCATCGATGGTTTACATCAACACAACCCATAAATTAAAAGTTTGTTTCGTATATGCATCAAACACATCAGCACTTACATCTCATAGAGTTTTCAAGTCCTCAATCAATGGTGCTAGGTACATATTTATATTATTTCTTGGTTGTTTAGGGCTAGATATTAGTAGAGACAATATTATAAACTTACAATCATAGAGGAAGATTATATGCTATCAAAGTAATAGGTCAACAACTATTAGTCATGCTAAGTGTGCTATGTGGGTTAATCCCATCAAATGATAAAGCCAACCAAAGATTTCTCGACTTTTGGGCTAAATTAGGCCATTTCTTGTCAACTAGTTGCCAGTTGATGAATCTGCTATGTGGCAAAGCTTGCCATTCTAATTCTTTTATTTTCATGCCATGTTAGGTTCTTAATAGTTTGCGGTATCTGAAACATTATTTTGAACCTAGGAATTATAGGAAAATACCATAATAACTTTTTAAGGACTTTTTTTTTAATTTTTTTTTGGATCTATCTTTATCTTTTTTGCCACCTAGATGCTCCACAGCTTGCGCATTCACTAGGATTTTTTAACTCATTCCCATAAAGAATGTAATCATTTGGACATACATGTATTTTATCAAAATCTAAGCCTAAGTGCTTCATTGTTCTTTTGGCCTCATAAATAGACTTAGGCATACTATTATCATTCAACACTTTTAATAAGACTAAAATCCCACTATCAGACCAGCCATAAACTCCTTTTATATTGTATAGTTTCAGTAAACCCGATAGCTTTGAATGCTTTGAATCCAGATATAAGGGCCTTTCAACATCTTTAAGCATATCCTTAAAAGAACTAAGATCTTTATCACAGTGCTTGAAAGTATCATGAACCATGTCACCTAAATTACTATAATCTGGACATTTAAAACACTGATTTTTGGGTGGTATTGGCACTTTGCAGAAGTAGGTTTTGGGTCCACTCACCATGGTAATTCTAAACTAAGTGTTTTTCTAAAAAGCCTTTTTAAACAGAGATAGCCTCACTTGTTCAACAGTCAAAACTCCGCATTACAACAAGAGGTACAAGGACATTTAATCGACATTCTATTTTCATAATTAAAAAAATGGTAGACTCATAGAAATCATCAACCCCATCATAATACTCATCGAACAATCTTTCACAAAAAATCCAAGTTTTGTCCATGTATTTTTATCTCTTCATTATTAGATGTTGTTAGATTCATAAGTTTAATTAAATTGCACAAATAACTTCAAACTTTTAGGTTTAAATTAAAATTACAAATTGCAAAATAAATCTAAGTTTTGTTTGTTTAAAGTCACTTAAATACATAAAACATATATTGTAACACTCCACTTTATTATTTACTTAAAAATGCTTAAAAACACAATTACTCTTAATATAAATACGAATTTTAAAAGTTTAGCACAATCTAACAAAACCTTTCTTACAGAAAAGTAAAAGTCATATAGAGATTTCTTAGTTTATTTAAAAAGTTAATTATTACATAAAGCCAAGAAACTTATTTTTTTATTAACATAAAGCTGAGCCCATCATAAAATCCCAAGGTCAGTTATGCCCATATGCACTTCGTCTTGGATAGGACTTGGTTCCAACTTGCCCTCCTCATCGTTACCTGCAATGTAAGGACTTAGTGAGCTAATGCCCAGTAAGATAACACTTTGATGCATGTATAAATTATGATGCATATGAATGACCATTCTTAAAATAAACTTAGAAAATACAAAACAACTTTATTTGGGCCCTAGGTACGTTGCACTACAAGGCTGGCACTTTTATTCTTTAAACAATATGCCCTTGGGCCTCATTAGTTGATCTTTTGGGCGTTACGTATTGCTGTCCCCAAAAGATTTCTTTCAACTTAGCTTTGAGGGCTTGCCCTCCTTAGAACTTTGCCACCTGGTAGTACAACCACCAATTTTTCATAAATTCATTTTCTAAAACGTCTTCTCCATAATGTAGTCCATGATATGCATGCATCCAATGCAACTTATAGCATTTGAAATTCATCGATGCATAACAAAATCAATACACAACATTATTTAAAAACAAGAGTCTTTAGTATAGGCGGCAGAGCCGACCATAACATCATATATTAGGCGGCAATGCCGACCATATAAAGATTTAGAATCACACTATAACAACCATCATAATATAAAGGGATTGTTAAAACTGAACTTAAGTATAAAAATACTTTTGTCCTTACATTGCAGTTGAAGTATTACTTACCACTTGATCTTGATTTCTCTAGACCTTTCTAAATTAAGGATTTCTCTACTCTTGTTATTATGACTTAGAATGTAAGAGAATGAAATTTCTAAGTTGCATTCAAAATGAAAGGTGGTGGGGGTATTTATAGGATTTCTTAAGGCTAATGGATGGCTAGGATTTTGCCACCATAACTCTTGATCAATGGTTGAGGTTAACCTTCATAAATACCTTACTAAATTATAGAATTCTTATTTTTCTCTACAACCTTCTCTTACATCATCACTTATGTCATTGATTATGTCATCTTTACTTAGAATTAAATATCCAAGTAAAGATGAGATTATCCTTCATAGATGTCTTGCTAAATTCTAGAATTCCTTAACTTTCTTTACACTTCTTCTTACATTATCGCTTATGTCAATGCTTACGTCATCATTCCTTATGTCATTTCCTTAATATTATAAACTCAAGGGGCTTGTTAGCTTAAAAATAAATTCTACTATATTTAAGAAAATTGTACCTCACAATTTCCTCCCTCATTTTTAAAAATTTCGTCCTCGAAATTTACTTACTGAATAGCTCAAGATGCTTATTCTTCATTTCTTCTTCACGCTCTTATGTTGCCTCCTCCACTGAGCTATTTGGCCATAGTTCTTTGACTAAAAGAATCTTCTTGTTCCTTAACTCTTTTATCTTTCTATCAAGATTTTGAATTGGACGTTCTTCATAGGTTAAGTTTTCTTCTAGTTGAAGAGGCTTGTAATCTAGCACATGAGAGGAGTCTGGAACATATTTCTTTAACATGGAGACATGAAAGACATTATGTATTCTTGATAATGATGGTGGGAGGGCAAGTCGGTAGGAAACATTTCTGACACGATCGAGTATTTCAAATGGCCTAATAAACCTTGGGCTTGCTTTTCCCTTATTCCCAAATCTCATCAATCCTTTTATTGGGGCAACGTTTAGAAATACCTTATCACCAACTTGAAATTCCAAAGGCCTTCGCCTCTGATCTGCATAACTTTTTTGTCGACTTTGAGCTGCCTGCATTCTTTGACGTATTTTCTCGACTGCTTCAGATGAAACAGTAATTAACTCAAGTCTAAGATACCTTCGCTCGCCCATCTCATCCGAATGAATAGGCGATCTACATTTTCTACCATATAGAGCTTCGTATGCTGCCATGTCGATTGTTGCTTGGTAACTATTGTTGTAGGCAAATTCAACTAATGGTATATACTTGCTCCATGATCCTTGAAAGTCAATAGCACATCCTCGCAATATATCTTCAAGCGTTTGAATCGTTTTTTCTGATTGGCCGTCTGTTTAGGGGTGAAATGTTGTACTGAACTTCAATCTTGTCCCCATAGCCTTATGTAACTTTTCCCAGAATGTTGAAGTAAACCTTGCATCTCAGTCAGAAATAATAGAAATGGGCACACCATGTAGTCTTACTATCTCCTTTACATATATTTCTACAAGCTGGTCCATAGTGTACGTCATTCGAATAGACAATAAGTGAGCAGACTTTGTAAGTCGATCGACGATCACCCAAATGGCATCATACATTTTGGTAATTTTTGGAAGACCAACGACGAAGTCCATCGTGATTTCTTCCCATTTCCATTGAGGGATTTGATTGGATTGCAAAAGTCCTACTGGTCTCTGGTGCTTCGCTTTGATTTGTTGACAAATGAGACATTTTGCCACGAACTCCACTATGCCCCTCTTCATTCTAGGCCACTAATAATGCTTCTTTAAGTCTTTGTACATTTTCGTTGTGCCAGGGTGAAGTGAATATGGAGTTGTGTGAGCTTCAAGTAGAATTTCTTTCTTTATATCTTTGTTGTCTGGCACACATATCCTGCCCTTGAACAAGATGATTTCTCTCTCTGACTTTTTAAATGACATATCCTTTGAGTTGGCTTCTATCTTCAAGTTCTTTAAGTAGGAATCGCTTTCCTGCCCCTCTTTAATCTTTTCTAATAAAGTTGAATGAAGTGTCCTGTTGGATAATTTTCCTACTACTAGCTCAATCTCTGCCTTGCATATATCATCTTCTAATGGCTTAGGTAGAATCCTTAAAGTTGATAAGCTTGACTTTCTATTTAGTGCATCTGCTACCACATTTGCTTTTCCAGGATGATAGTTTATTTTGCAGTCGTAGTCTTTGACAAGCTCTAGCCAACGCCGTTGTCGCATATTCAGCTCCTTTTGCATAAATAAGTATTTGAGGCTCTTGTGATCAGTGCAAATCTTACAATGCACCCCCCATTAAATAGCGACGCCATATTTTTAATGCGTGCACCACCGCTGCCAACTCTAGATCATGCGTTGGATAATTTTTCTCATATTCCTTCAATTGTCTAGAAGCGTATGTAATGACTTTTCCACTTTGTATGAGGACACATCCTATACCATTTTTGGAGGCGTCGGTATAAATGACAAAATCTTCAGAGCTGTTAGAAATGGCTAGGATTGGAGTAGTGATCAGTCGTCGTTTTAATTCTTCAAATCTTTTCTTGCATTCTGGAGTCCATACAAACTTGGCATTTTTCTTTGTCAACTGGGTTAATGGCATCACAATCTTCGAGAATCCTTCAACAAATCTTTAGTAGTATCCAGCCAAACCCAAGAAGCTTCTGACTTCTTTGGCATTAGTCGGTCTGGACCATTGGCTTATAGCTTCCACCTTCGAGGGGTTTACTGAAATTCTATCCTTAGACACAACGTGTCCCAAAAATATAACTTTCTCAAGTCAAAATTCATATTTCTTGAGTTTCGCATAAAGTTGTTTCTCATTCAAGATCTGAAGAGTGATCCTTAGGTGCTGAGCATGCTCTTCCTTTGACCGTGAGTAGATCAAAATATCATCGATGAACACCACTATGAATTTGTCTAGGTAGTCTTTAAATACCCTGTTCATAGGGTCCATGAAGGCTGCTGGGGCATTGGTTAGACCAAATGGCAGGATGACAAACTCATAGTATCCATAACGTGTTCTGAATGTTGTTTTATGAATATCTGCCTCTCCGATCCTTAACTGGTGATATCCTGACCGAAGATCAATTTTTGAAAATACTGATGCTCCTTGCAGCTTGTCAAACAAGTCATTAATGCGTGGAAGTGGGTACTTATTCTTGATAGTCACCTTATTTAGCTCTCAATAATCGATGCACATTCGCATTGATCCATCTTTCTTTTTCACAAACAATACTAGTGCTCCCCATGATGAATGGCTTGGGCGTATGTAGCCTTTGTCTGGTAACTCTTGCAATTGACTCTTTAACTCCTTTAATTTTGATGGGGCCATCTGATAGGGCGCATTTGAAATTGGATCAGTTCCTGGTATCAAATCGATTTTGAATTCAGTTTCTCGATCTGGTGGCAATCCTGGAAGTTCTTCAGGAAAGACCTCAGGAAATTCGTTCACCACTAGAATATCTTCCAACTTTGGTCTTTGCTCTTCTGTTTCGACAACCACACTTGCCAAGTATCCTTCACACCCTCCATTTAATAGTCTGGCTGCTTTTAAGGCAGAAGTGATAGACATCCTGTTCTTTTTGCAATCTCCTTTAAATGTAAATGATTCCGTATGTGGTGGTCGAAAAGTTACCTCATTTTTCTTACAATCTATCTTGGCATAGTGCCTTGAAGCCAATCCATGCCAAGAATTACGTCATAGTCATGCATCTCGAGGATTATTAGGTCAACACATAGTGTATTACCACTAACGCTGACTTCACATGCCTTAACTAATTGTCTCGAGTTTAATATTTCACCCGATGGTAGCATGACACTAAACGGCATATTTACTATGTCAAGGACATTTTCGATTTTTTTAATGAATATTGGTGAGGCAAATGAATGTGTAGCTCCTGAGTCTATTAACACATATGCAGGAGTTTTGGATATAGATAATTCACCTGATATTACTGAGGGGTTTCCTTCTGCATCCGTCTTGGTGAGTGTAAATACTCGAGCATTAGCCTTTTCTTGTTGCATACCATTTTCTGGGCAGTCCCTAATGAAGTGTCCTTCCTTTCCACATTTGAAACATGTTCTGGTATTTGCTCGACATTCCCCAGGGTGAGTTTTGCCGCATTGATTGCACTTTGCCTTTTGTAGGACTTCCTTATGATGATTCTTTTGCCATTTACTTTTACTCTGATCTTGGACCACTGACGTTCCATTTCTCTTGTTATTATTTGAGTGTTGTCTTACAAAGTTCCCCTGGTCCACACTTCTTTTGTTTTTTTCATTTTTCTTCTTTCTTTTCTTCATCTGCTTGCTCAATTACCAAGGCTCGATCAATGAGATCTTTAAAGGAAGCATCACGAACTCTAGCCACCTTTAAGTCTTTTGCGAGACCTTTACGCAATCCTTGCATAAAGTGGTCCTTTTTCAATTCTTCCATTGCAACCATATGTGGAGCATATCAAGAGAGCTCATCAAATTTTCGGATGTACTATAGCATAGACATCATTCCTTGTTGTAAATAAACAAACTCTCTCATTTTCGCTGAACGAACAGTCTCTAAAAAGTATTTGTTATAGAAGTGTTTTTTAAATTCCACCCATTGCATTGTTGCTTCATCATGAATTCGTTTAATTGAGTCCCACCAGTATTATGCGGCTCCTCGTAGCATAAAGGAGACACATGTGACATTTTCTTCTTCTGGCACTTTGGCTACTTTTATCATTCTTTCCATGGTTCGCAACCATTGGTTTGCTATGATAGGATCTACACCGCCTTCAAATGTGGGTGGATTTAATCTTCTAAATTCGCTTCCGGCATTGTTTATTGCTTGACCATGTTCATCCCTTCTATCTTTTCTTTTTAAGAGTCGTGCCACAATGTTTGTAAGTCGGTCAATTACAGATTGCTACCCTACATTTCCTTCCGCCCTTCTGCCTCTATTACCCCTAGCGCTTGACATCTCAACAAGTTTTTAATCTAGTTTCTACGTGTCAAACAAATCAAATGTAAGATTTTCCTAATTACCTTAATTTCAAGTTATAACTAAAAAGCTGAGCCTTGTCCTTCCTCTTGACTTGTGCATATGGACGGTCTACAGAATCGCTTTAAGCCTTGGGCTCTGATACCAATTTGTAACACTCCACTATATTATTTACTTAAAAATACTTAAAAACACAGTTACTCTTAATATAAATACGAATTTTAAAAGTTTAGCACAATCCAACAAAAACTTTCTTACAGAAAAGTAAAAGTCATATAGAGATTTCTTAGTTTATTTAAAAAGTTAATTATTACATAAAGCCAAGAAACTTATTTTTTTATTAACACAAAGCTGAACCCATCATAAAATCCCAAGGTCAGTTATGCCCATATGCACTTCGTCTTGGTTAGGACTTGGCGCCAGCTTGCCCTCCTTATCATTACCTGCAATGTAAGGACTTAGTGAGCTAATGCCCAGTAAGATAACACTTTGATGCATGTATAAATTATGATGCATATTGTTGTGCAAATTTTAATGTACTCGCAAGCGCACGAATCTATTATAGTATAGACTAGTGGTGACGAGTGTCGATCCCATGAGGAGGTGGATTTTAATTGTGTATAGAATTAATTTTGTAAAAGGGTGATTGGATTTGTAGTGGAAATGATTTGGAATATGCTAAAATTAAAATGGCGAGAATAAATTCTAAAATTGAAATTGAAATGACAAGAATAAATTGAAGAGAATTCTATTGAAATGACGTACTTGGGTATTTGGATCCGTATCAACATGCATCATGGGCTAAATAATCCTTATTAATGCCAATTAAATCATGAAGGGGTAATCCACACCTCATGAACCACACTCTAATCAATATGGTGCTAAGGGTTTATCGTGCCAAATAATAATAACCTTGTATTAGGGAGCCGGTGAAACCAAGACGGTACTAGACAAGATTAGTATTATTTATCAACGAGAAGTCAAAACATCCACAAAAACTAGAGGGGAAGAGAAAATAAATTTACCAAATAAAGCCCATGACACATGTTGAGACTTCACCTTCAACCCAAACTTGAAAGAAAATTAGCTACTCATAATTGAACTAGGGGCAAAATGGAAATTTATTAAAATACGAAGAAAATACAAGATGGATAAGGAATTACAGAAAATGGATCCCAAAAATGGATTTAGAGATATCAAATTAGGGGGGAGAGACCCCCTTTTTATAGATACATGGAGTAAATCATGGCCATCAGATTAAAAACAGTTTGGACGCTCAGGATTGCGCCACGTCATCACCAACAAGATTGACCACGTGGATGAATACGCTTTGACTCGGGTTGAAATAGAACGCGGTTTGGTTGAAAATAATCCGGGGTTATGTATGTACCGTACGCGAGATTTTTAGTCCACCGATACGCGCCACGTCAATCAGACAAATTTTAGTCCAACAATATCGTGTCACCTCATCAATGCCACATCATCGGTCAATGCCATCGTCCGACAATGTGTCGTGAATGAACGTGCATCGTACATGTGAATAGTGTTATTTTTCCTTTTATGCCCCTCCTAAGGTTTTCAACCGTCCTGAGTTCAAAAGTGATGTCCGTTTTGCCGTCTGATCTCTCTTTTATTGTGAAATGACTATAATGACCCTAAAATACATAAAATACTTAATTAAAATAAAACACACGTAATTAAATCACAAGAATGTTAAATACATAAAATTAAGGGTTGTTAGTAAGACTTGAAATGTAAAATGAAGGTTTTCTCCTTTATAAATATACATTTTCTAACACTCAACACATATGAATGACCATTCTTAAAATAAACTTAGAAAATACAAAACAACTTTATTTGGGCCCTAGGTACGTTGCACTACAAGGCTGGCACTTTTATTCTTTAAACAATATGCCCTTGGGCCTCATTAGTTGATCTTTCATTGTCCCCAAAAGATTTCTTTCAACTTAGCTTTGAGGGCTTGCCCTCCTTAGAACTTTGCCACCTGGTAGTACAAACACCAATTTTTCATAAATTCATTTTCTGAAACGTCTTCTCCATAATATAGTCCATGATATGCATGCATCCAATGCAACTTATAGCATTTGAAATTCATCGATGCATAACAAAATCAATGCACAACATTATTTAAAAACAAGAGTCTTTAGTATAGGCGGCAGAGTCGACCATAACATCATATATTAGGCGGCAATGCCGACCATATAAAGATTTAGAATCACACTATAACAGCCATCATAATATAAAGGGATTATTAAAACTGAACTTAAGTATAAAAATACTTTTGTCCTTACATTGCAGTTGAAGTATTACTTACCACTTGATCTTGATTTCTCTAGACCTTTCTAAATTAAGGATTTCTCTACTCTTGTTATTATGACTTAGAATGTAAGAGAATGAAATTTCTAAGTTGCATTCAAAATGAAAGGTGGTGGGGGTATTTATAGGATTTCTTAAGGCTAATGGATGGCTAGGATTTTGCCACCATAACTCTTGATCAATGGTTGAGGTTAACCTTCATAAATACCTTACTAAATTATAGAATTCTTATCTTTTCTCTACAACCTTCTCTTACATCATCACTTATGTCATTGATTATGTCATCTTTACTTAAAATTAAATATCCAAGTAAAGATGAGATTATCCTTCATAAATGTCTTGCTAAATTCTAGAATTCCTTAACTTTCTTTACACTTCTTCTTACATCATCGCTTATGTCAATGCTTACGTCATCATTCCTTATGTCATTTCCTTAATATTATAAACTCAAGGGGCTTGTTAGCTTAAAAATAAATTCTACTATATTTAAGAAAACTAGTTTACTCCACTGAACGTAAACTTCAACAATAATAATAGTCCAACGAGGTTAGCTTATGATTCTATAATGCTTCTTGATTTCACTATACTTTTATCCTCTGCAACTTGATATAATGTTAATAATTTTTTTAATGGTTGCTACAGGTTTATTGTTTTAGTTTTCATTGGTTCTTTAAATTGCCGCAATTGATGTTATTCCAAAAAATTTTATCGAATTGTATTGGAAACCTAATTATGGGATGGAGTTTGATTATAATGAATTAGCATATGATTTCTACAATGTGTATTGGTCAAAAGTGAGGTTTACTATTAGAAAAGAAACCTTTGGTAAGAATAAACGTACTGTTGCAATAAACTCAGATGTTATTGGTGGCAATGTGCAAGTGTACACAACAAGTAATAAAATGATGTGTATTCAAGATCGTCTCCACAGGAATTGATGCTATCAAAATTGCTACAACAATTCAAGAGTGCAATCTATGTTCTAAATTAAATCAATACAACCAACATAAATAAATACCTAAGGAAAAATAAAATTACAATAATTAAAGATGCAATGAATAAAATTTGCACGTTGAACACAAGGGTTAAATCAATAAGAATGGAGTAGTTGAATGATTAAACTCTCTTGATGATGTTGACTGTTTTATTCATGTTAAGCTTAGTTGCTGCAGGTAGCATATTGGATGTCTTATATGTTTATGCTGTTAACATGTATATGTTTTCTTATATTGATTTTGATGATAACAAACTCTAAATTTTTTTATTAAAATGATGGAATTTTCTTTAATAAACATTTCATTAAATAGCCGTATAATATTTCTAAATGTGTTCATAAAATTTTAGGATTCATTATTTTAAACTGGAAAAAAATGTTCTGCAAAATGATGATTAAAACTGTGACTCTGGAAACAAACGGTGAACCGTTAACATTGAAATGGTTAACCAATAAATTTTAGAAATGAAGTATTTTCTTAAACTTGAATTGGTTAGCAAAAAAGGACAACACATGTTACATGGAAGGTTATTGGAATTAAACAGCTAACCGTTTATGACAAACGGTGAACCGATAATTTCCAGAATGGAAATAGGTGATAAACTTGAACCATTGAAGACAAATAAATAAGCTTATTTTGCATGCTATTGGAAATAACCAGCGAACCGTTAACTTCAAACGACTAACCGATAATTTCCAAAATGTCATTTCATAATAACATTTTAACCGTTTAGCAAGAACAGATAGTAGAAGTTTTTTTTGCAGGTCTCTGGAAATTAACGGCAAACTAATAGTGGCAAACGGCCAACCCTTTATTTGAAATTCAGCCCAACGGTCACTTGGACCAGTCAAAATGGTTAACCGATAACGGTTAACGGTAATCCGTTTTCACGCAGAAAGTCAATAATGGCTAGTTTTTAGCTCCATCTATAAATAAGCTCATTCAAATTCAAACAATGGTTGATCACAATGTTATCATTGAGCTTATAATCAAGAATACAATCTTCATTGAGTCTTAAATACGTTTTTGTTTCATTAATTCTCTCAATTGAGCATTAATTTGTAATCATACATTTTGAGTGTGAGAAAAACAAAATTTGTAATCTTTGTGTGAGCAATTGCAAGTGTTGGGATACACTTGCGTTAAGAGATTGGGGATAATCTCTTAGTGTAAAGGTTGATTGACACATTTGAAGTCAATTGTACAAGTTCTTAAAGCCTTGAAGGCTTGACTAGTGGAATCCTCAAGCCCGGTGTGCTTGGAGGCGTAGATGTAGGAGAGGTTGGCCGAACCACATACAAATCTTTGTGTTTGAAACTTTCTTCCCTTATCTTTTTATATTTTGATTTGTTTTAGATTTCCATTAAGATTTATTTTAGTATTGCATAATTTTTAGAAACCCAATTCACTCCCCCTCTTGGGTTGCTTAGATATTATTTCATATGCAACCTAACAATGATCAGTTGCTATGTCAACATAAGATATAGCATTACATGTTTATGTTCTCTTTACCCTACAAAGTGAATCCCCATATCTGGTTCATTACTAATCTTCGATTAAGCATGACCCTTTTTTCACTCAAGTTAAACTCAATCCATGACCCTTCTATTGCGCTACAGTTAAACATATGTTTTAGGCATATAATTATTCAAAAATTGCATAAACTTTATTAAACTTAAACTAAAATGAATGTAATGCAAACTACCATTAAAGTTCACTAAAACACATCAGTTACTTTCTAAGTAGTCTTGATTTAAGCATAAATAATGCCATGATAATTCTCATTTCATAGAGTTATCACCCCCCAATGACAATAACAATAACACTACAATCACACAATTATGCAACAAGTAACTTAGCTCTGTTATCAAATTTGCAAGCATTCTTGAACCCACAAGTCACACTTTTAATCATGCAAAGTTTTCCATAGCAGTTCAAGTTCTAAACTTAGGCTTCATTCTGTCCAGAGTGTGTGTGTGCGACTTTGATCAAATTCCAGAGATGTTATAGCATTACACAGACAATGCATGAAATTCAGAGGTAGAACATAAATATATTTACATGTAGGGGCAAAAGTTACAAGTCAACTCAAACTGTGGTATTTAGCAAACATGTTATTCTGTCAAGCAACTCTTTTCAATGTATCATTGATTTTTCATGTGAATATCAATCACTTGTAATAATGACACCCAATTACTTAACCAATACACAAATCAGAGTTGTTGCAGTATGTATAATATAGTCATATTTATAGACATCTTTAGCTCAAGGCTAAACATGGGGCTCATGAATAGACCTAGTTATTTCCATATCTTAGACAGAGGACTTTCTCTTAAAAGGTTTTTTTTTTTATATAGTTGCTACAGCAATGCTCATAGCTCTTATTGCTTTTGGACTCAAGTCTGCATTTGAAGTACATACTCAACCCTAGTTACTTAACAAATTAAGCCATAGGAGCAGTAATCATTTAATGCAAGCACATATTTTTTTCTTTTCTTCCCCCCCCCCCAGAACTTGAGATTTTTATGCCCTTTTTGTGTTCTCTTTGGTTTTGCTACATCATTTCATAGGACTTACCCAAAGCTTATGTGTAATGACAAAATTCAGGCTTTGTCCATAAACTGTTCTACTTGGTACTTTTAAAATTACACTCAAGTTATCCTCCTTGGGTTTTTGTTAGATAACAAAGTTACCTATCATACAGAACACACACTGCAAACATATACTCTAAACACAACAATATAACTTAGCACAACTCCTCCCAAACTTGAGAGGTGCTATGTCCTCACATGCACGCAAAAATAATTAAACTACACATGTAGATAGTGGTAAAAAGCATTAAAACTAAAAGAAATGTTCTGGATAGGAAAAAAAAGTAAATTGAGCAAGTAAGGGGGACTCCCTTGGTCTGGTTTATGTTGCTGCAGCATAGATTCATGTATTTTTCTTGGCTGAAGACTTCTGTTTCTTCTGGCGGGGTATTGAATAGGATGAAGGAGTACTAGCAGTGGCAGCAGGGATGATCTAAGTTGGTCTTGTGCGTTTGTGCTCTAGTTCTTCTAGTATTGTCACACCTCCAGAGGTGGCCCCTCTACGTTTGTTGGTTGTCTTGGTGGTGGTTGAATAAGATTTAGCTGGAGGTTGGAGGGATGTAGTTGAGGTAGATTTTACTGCAGCAACATCCTCAACAGTTATTTCAGCAATGATATCCAAGAGGCGCTTCTTTGCTGCAGGTGTCTGAGTAACCCTTTTAGCAGCTGCTTCTAAATTTGCATTGATATCTACTGAAACATCCTCGGTGTCCTCTTCACTTTCGACTTTTTCTTTGCCCTTTCGAGATGGGACTGGGACTGGTGGTTCTTCCTCAACCCCATCATCATCATCTCCAATGGTGTGCTTTCTCGTCTTTTCCTAGATCCTAGAGGGTGTGATCTTTGGTGGCTCAACTTTGTCATCCTCTGAGTCCCCTTCTTCCTATTTTCTGTGGAGCTGTGGGCTTCTGACTCAGGACCCTCTGCTTCTGTTGGTACTGGCTGGTCTTCCTCGTCTGGCTCAACTTCACTATCTGGTTCTACTGCAGCTTCCTCATTTTCTGCTGTTGGGTTTCCAAAATTGAACTGCTGCAATAGAGAGTTTGGCAAATCTAGATATTGGTTTTTCATGAACATAACAAACTGATGTAGATGGTTCTCCAAATGCATCAAGTATGCCCAGAATATGTTATTCTCTCTTTATTATACAGCAACACATTAGGTAATGTTGTCACTTAGTTCTTGCAGTCTGCGTTCCATGCCAATAGCTCTTCTTGTACTTGTTATAGCAACTGGTTCTGGTTGTGCTGCAGCGTTTTCTCCCACAATTCTCTCGATTGTTCGAGCATTCAGAGCTCCTGCATTCTTTATGTGCTCATCTTGAACAGTGTAATGTACCCTAGATACTAGGCATATGCTAGTAATAAGAGATGGAAACAAGAAGGCTACTGTTTATGCTGTTTCATGGCACACTCCCTAATTTTCCTTTCAATAATAGCTCCCACATCAATTGGTAGCCCCCGAATAATGACATATAAAAGCACCAAATGTTCTTGTGATACAGTGGTGGTGTGTGTAGTGGGCATCAATCTAGATTTTAAAAATTTGACCCATACTTTAGCAAGAGGTTTAAGGTCGATTCGATTGATCACTCTACCTTCCTTATTAGCCCATGATGTCATTTCTAAAGTAAGTGTTTTTAGTACTCTATTCCATGTGTTTATCATTCATGTTTGCAATTAGCTTGGAATATTCACACTCCATGCCAGAAGGCAAGTTGTAAAAAGCGTTAATGACTTGTGGGTCTAAAGAGACAAGGGAGTTTCTTACCCAAATTGTTTTCTATTCCTGGCCCAATAAGTTGGCGTAGAATTTCTTCACTATTTACACCATAGGGTCCCTTGGATGTTGATAGAAGTTTCCCCATCCCCATCGTACTATAGCAGCTTGAACGGTTTGAACGATTCTCGAGTGCTTTGGTTGAAATTGGAAGCCTTTTTCTTCCAAAATTTTTCTAGACTCGATAAATTCTTCAAATTTCTCTTCTGCCTTGTAGCTCTGGAAGCGGGAAGGGTCTTTAAGACATTGTGCTTTGACCTTGTATTTAGGCATTGCTGGAGCAAGTGGAAGGTACTTGTAAGAGAATAAAGGTGCAGTTACTACAGGGAGTCGTAAGAGTATCGGTTTGGTTCCTAGAAGAGAAAGATGAAATAGCATTAGAGTGTCCCTTTTTGCATCCTTATTTTTATATGCAGTAAAAAGAATTAAATTAGGAAGGAAATCAATTTTTAATGAGATAAACTTGGAAATATGAATTTTAAATTTAAAACAATTCTAATTTGGAATGGAAAAGGATTGTGATGCGGTAATTTAAGGACTATATTCCCTTCAATTCGTGAACCACATTAACAACGCCAGTTGTCAATATTTTGTAGCATTCACGGTAAAAAGAAATTTCCCTCGGCGTGTCACTGTAACGGTAATAATTATGCTGCAGCAATTAGCTTGCATGCTGTAGCATGCTGTTGTAAAGCTCTACCTGTCTGTCTTGTTAAGGGCAATACTGATGGCAATGCTGCAGCAATTAGCATGGGAGTCCCATATTCTCTTTCTATTCTTTTATATATATATATATATATATAAATGTAAGCATGAAAGGAAATTGGTTAGTAGAATAAAGGAATTGATAAAATTTATAAAGGAAAACATGATAACTTAAGTCTAAAGTAAAAGAAAAATTTAAGATAACTTCCCTAATTGTTGGGTTGCCTCTTAATCAGCGCTTGATTTTCGATCCTTCAGCCTGACCTTCTATGATTTCTCACAATGTTGGATCTTTGAGGAGCAGGTCCTCGGTTGAGTGGGCCATAGCAGCATCCATGTAATGTTTTACTCTGTGACTATTAACCTTGAAATCTTGGCATGTTCTTTCATCTAATAGGTCTACAGCCCCATGAGGATAGATTCTGACTAACTTGAAAGGTCTTGACCACATAGATTTCAATTTTCCCGAAAATAGTTTTGATTTTAAGTTAAAGAGCAAAACTAGTTGGACCGGAATTAAACTTCTTTGTTGGACGTGCTTTTATGCCATTGTTTTTTTTTTCTTGTAGATCCTTGCATTTTCTTAGGAGAACAACTTTAATTCATCAAGTTCATAAAGTTGAAGCTTCCTCTGTTCTACTGCAGCATGTATATCCAAGTTTAGTTACTTTAATTCCCAATATCCTTTATGTTCTAGCTCAACGGGGAGGTGATGAGCTTTTCCATAGATGAATTTGTATGGAGACATGCCAATTGGTGTCTTATATGCTGTTCTGTAGGCCCATAAAGAGTCATGCAAATACAATGACCTGTCCTTTCTGGTGGGGTTCACCATTTTCTCTAAAATCTTTTTAATCTCTTTGTTGGACACTTCGGCTTGACCATTGGATTGTGGGTGATATGTTGTAGCAAACTTATACTTAATTCCATACTTGACCAATGCTGCAGTAAAGATCTTGTTGCAAAAGTGAGTACCTTCATCACTAATGATTGCTTTTGGAGTTCCAAACCTTGAGAAGATATTTTTCTGAAGGAAGTTCACCATTGCCTTAGCATCATTTGTTGGCAATGTTGCAGAATCCACCCATTTAGACACATAGTCTGCAACAACTAGAATATATAAGTTTTGAAAAGATGGTGGGAATGAGCCCATGAAGTCTATTCCCCATACATCAAAGATCTTTACCTCCAAAATGTTTGTTAATGACATTTCATGTTTTTGAGATATGTTTCATGTTCTTTGGCACCTGTCACAACATTTAGCAAACTTATAAGCATCTTTAAAAACAGAGGGCTAGTAATAACCTGATTGTAGAACTTTGGCAGCTATTCTGTGGCCCCTAAAATGTCCTCCATACGCTACAATATGGCAGGAGTGCAGTATATGTGGAATTTCATCATTGGGTACAAATCTTCGGATCACATGGTCTGAGCATAGCTTATATAACTATGGATCCTCCCACTGGTAGCTTCTAACATCGTGAAAAAATTTCTTCTTCTATTGGTAACAACCCACTCACCAAGTAATTAGCAAAATCTACATACCATGGGAGTCCAGCTTGCTGCAGCTTCTGTGCATGCTGTAGCATTAACAGTTGCTCATCGGGGAATGATTCAGTGATGTTTTGTTTGGTCAATATGGTGGCATATGCTTCTAGCCTTGAGAGACGATCTGCTATTTGTTTTACAGTCCCCTTTCTATCCCTGATCTCCAAATTAAACTCTTGTAACAATATGATCCATCTTATCAATCTTGGTTTGTCATCCTTCTTTGAGATCAAATATTTTATTGCTGTATGATCTGTGTAAACTATCACTTTGGTGTCCATCAAGTAGACTATGAATTTATCAAAGGCAAACACCACTGCTAGCAACTCTTTTCAAGGTCCATTGACTTCTTTTTTAAGAATTTCCTTCATTCGTATCAGAGTTTGAATTGTGTTAGATTCGTGCACTGGTTGGATTTAATTCATGAACAACATAATTTTTTTTTATGCCTATTATTTTAAGTGTTCTAGAATGTTTAATATGAATGGATAAAATCTGGAATTAATATTATTGAACCCGGCCTAGGGTTTAGATTGCTTGAACTCTAAATATCTATGAAACCTGAAACATCAATGGATCATATCTTTTGATCTAGGACACTTGACAATATTTTTAATATATCATTGAAAAGATCTTTTCAAGAGATTTCCAACGGTATGTGATTTGTTAAAAACGGACTTAAGATGAGAAAGTTATAGTCAAAATACTATTCTGGTTGGATTAGGGTTTGGAAAGGGTTAAAAACCCTAATTAGGAGAAGATAATGAACAGTGCCGGAGTTGGTTTTTTTACGATTTCGGCCTATTCCGACCTCTGTTTGAAAATTCGAACCCACCATTTAATTCATAATGAAAAATGGAGTCGGACGATGCCGGACCCAACGTTACTGGAGCAGCGCAAGGCCACGCATGGGTCTCACGCGCAGATTGTGTGTGTTGAACGCACACTGTACAGTTGTGCTCTGTAGCACATTGTCGAACAATGTTTTGCACTGTAGCGATACTATGCGTTCACTGTAGCCCGCGTGGAGTATATATCTAGATTTGTAAATTTGTTCATATTTTGCTATTCGGGACTCTGATTTCGGCGCCGTTTGCACCGTTTGATCCAAAATTTTAGTTTTCTATTTTTTAATATAAAATAATTATTTTTAATCATTTCTTGATTTTTGAAATAAAATTTTGGATCGAACATATATAGTCTCACGGATGAGCATTACATGTTAATAAATATTTTGCTCTAGTAGGAGCTTGAAATATTTTTTCATGGGAATTGGCTAAAATCTAATCTAGTATTTAGTCTTTTGTTAATAATCACTAATTTGATTTTTATATTTTTTTTGTCGTAGATGCCTCCCGTTATTAAGTTATGGACTGAGGAAGAGGATTTAATGACAATTAGAGCTTGGGTTTCACTTAATGATCTAATTGAGATTAATAATAGTCTATATTATGAAGAACTTATGGAGAAAATGGTGAATTATAAGATGGACCCTGATCGTCCAATATGCATGAACATAGAAGATTTATATAGGGCTTTTAATCGCCTAATGTCCGCAAATAAGCCTACTGTGTATACGAACTGGGGTTATTATCAATGGCTCATTATTCAATCATTACCTGATGATGACAATACGCTTATTTTTAAGGTTCATTTGTTAAATGAGATTGAGAAACCCTCACACATATATAATATGCTAAGGTGTGAAATTGAGTTAATGGAGCGCCGTCTTGTTTCAAAGATGAGGCGAACATCGCTTAGTATTCACACGAACCTTCGAAATAGGAGACAAGTAAGTCACCTTGGTAGAGGGCAGAAGTTATGGTATGAGAAAACCATAAACAGAATCATCAAGAGGGAACAATTATTTTTATTTGGAGATAGACTTAAGTATACGTTAGATGACAGAGTCACAAGCAACAAAGAATATTTTAAGAACATGTGGAAGATTCTATATATATTAGTTTGACCATGTTAGGTTATTTCATTTGTTTGTTGATTATGATTTTTTTGTTGGTTTTATTTTGTTGGTTGAACTATATGTTGCTATAACTTCATTAATGATATTCTACATTAATTGTTGCTCGAATTTACATACTCTTTTTTCATATCTCATGAATTGTTCTGTTGAGTGGGAGTTCTAATTAAATTGAATTTGATAAATTCATAATTAGAACTGATAATTTTGCGCATTAAAATCAAATTAATGATGAATATAATAAGAGAATTGGATGATGATTGGAAGCCTCGACGACCTTTTGATTCCATTCTTGATATTAGGTCTTCATGTTTTTTGGTTTACGTTTGCGGCAAAATTAATTATTTGTGTGTAATTATTAATTATGCCTATAGTGATTGTATTTTGAATTGTCTCTGTGTTGAATTATAGTTAAAATGTCCTCTGCATATAAAAACATTGTGGCTGAGCTGAATAAGGGTGAGAAACTGAATGGTGACAACACCCTAGCTGAGCCTAAGTAAGGCAGTACTGCTCAACACAGGAGGGATCTTGAAGCCTATTAGGCCTCGCAAAAAAAGAACAGCAATGCTCGCATAATGTTGTTGAGCAGCATGCAAGATGACCTCATGTACGAGTATGAGAAGTATGAGACTACTCAAGAGATGTAGCTCGCTCTGAAAGACAAGTTTGGTGATACTCGACCACTAAACTCAGGAGGCTTACGATCAAATTCGACTCTTATCGGAAGCGTTCGAACCACACTATGAGGCAACATCTGAGGGAGATGTCGAACATGGTTCATGAGCTTAAGTCTGCTGGACATGTTTTGACGGATGGACAACAAGTTTAGGCAGTGATAAGATCTCTACCCGATACCTGGAACACATGAAGGTGAATATGACTGATAATGAGAATATTAGAACTTTTATAGATATTGAGCATCACCTAGAGCTGGAAGTAGAGCGCCTTGAGGCAGCTAAGCTTTCTGATAGTGTTTTTATAGTCGAGTCAAGCTCGCGCAAAGCTTCAGGCTTCAAGAGCAAAAGGGGCCATAAATATAACCAGAAGGCTAAGGGATTTGATCGTGATCAGAAAAAGCTAAATACTAAAAACCGCCCAAGGGGTAAGCATACTGGCAAGAAAAGGGACAAATCTAAAGTGAGATGTTACAACTTTAGCAAACTGGGTCACTTCGCTCGTGAGTGCACTGAGCCGAAAAAGGTGAGACCCAACTACACTTTGTTAAATTATGCTATAGTTACGAGTTCTGTACTCATAACCGAATCTCGTCCTGTGTGGATTGTAGACTAAGGAGCAACAGACCATATAGCTCGTGATCGAGATGCATTTGTGGAGTATCATCGAATTAGTCAGGGGAGTCAATGGATATACGTGGACAACAACGCTAGAGTTGAGGTAAAAGGAATAGACACCTGCAAATTGACTTTGCATGGTGGACGTAGTCTTTTGTTACACGATGTCTTGTATGGACTGGAGATTCGACGAAACTTGATTTCTGTCCCTGTTCTTTTTGAATTAGGATATTATTTAACTTTTCATGGTGTTTGTTTAGAGATCTTCTTAAATTCAGTCCTTATTGGAATTGGACATTTAATTAATAGTTTTATTGTATTAGATACAATACTTGATGGTTCAAGTTATGATAATAGTTGTTTTTCTTATGTTACTTCTTCAAGCAATAATGAAATAGATGCCATCACTTGACATACTAGACTAGGTCATATAGGGTAAGGAATAATGTATAGACTTGCAAGAAAACACATGTTGGGTCTACTCACCAGGATTGAATTGTCCATATGTGAAAAATGTCTAGTTGGAAAAACAACTAGAAAACCATTTAGCAAAGGAATTAGAGCCGAAAAACCATTGCAGTTAATCCACTCTGACATCTGTGGTCTAATGAATGTAAGGGGTAAATATGGAGCCTCATATTTTATTACATTCATTGATGATTATTCACGTTTCAGTCACGTCTACTTGATTTCTTATAAATTAGAAGCATTGGATTGTTTTAGATTATATTTAAACATGATAGAGAATCAACTTGACAACAATATTAAAGCTCTAAGAACTGACCAAGGGTGTGAATACCTTTCAGAATAGTTCAAGGAACTCTGTAATGAGAAAAGGATAAAAAGACAGCTGACTATTCCTGGAACTCTGCTACAAAATGGTGTAGCGGAAAGAAGGAATAGAACTTTATTGGAAATGCTTAGGTCAATGATGGCGCAAGCAAATCTTCCAATATCATAATAGGGAGATGCTTTGTTAATTGCTGCATATATACTTAACCAAGTTCCTTCAAAATTAGTTAGTTCCACCCCATATAAGTTATGGACGGGTAGAAAACCTTACCTATCTCATCTGCGGCCAGAGGGATATACAGCTTATATTCACAACCCTACTCATAAGTTTGGAAAATTGGGAGATAGGGGTATAAAGTGTATCTTTATTAGATACTCAAAACACTCTACAGGATATGTGTTCATTGGTGAACAAGCAAGTGGAACTATGTTTGAACTAGAATCATGAGACGTCAGTTTTCTAAAATATGAATTTCCTAGCATTGGAGAAGTTAATAAGGATTTTCAATTTTATGAATTAGAAGATCCAAATGAGATTATCACTTCTAACGATAGTGTTGGTGTTAGTACGGATCCTTTAGGGATTGCCACTCTGAGTGGAAGTGAAACACCAGACACTTCGATTTCAGTTAGGGAATAAGCTCGAAAGAGTAATCATAGGCCAATTCCTCATCGTCGCTTTGAGATTGAGGAATAAGCTTTTATGATTGCTTCACCTGATGGTAATGAGCCAAATACTTATAACGAGGCTCTCACATCGTCTACTAAGGATTTGTTGATGAAAACAATAAAGGAAAAGATGGAGTCTATAAAAGTCAATCAAGTCTGGGACTTGGTTGATCTTTCGTTTAACCGTAAAGCTATCGGAAACAAATGGATTCTCCGGATAAAGCATAAGGCGAATGAGACAATCGAGAGATATAAAACAAGATTACTCGCTAAAGGCTATACCCAACAGGAGGGTATAGACTATGAAGAGACCTTTTCTCCTGTAGTAAGTTTGCTTCTATACGATTAATCTTGGCTATTGTTGCACATCTAGACCTTGAGTTATATCAAATGGATGTAAAAAATTGCATTTCTCAATGGAGAACTAGATGAAGAAATTTGAATGGAACAACCACAAGGTTTTATTGTTAAAGGCTAAGAGCACAAAGTATGGAAGCTTAAAAGATCTATCTATAGCCTTAAACAATCCTCTAGACAATGGAACCTTAAATTCTATCAAGTCGTAGTTTCTTAGGGTTTTAAGATGGTTGAGGAAGACCATTGTATGTACGTTAAGAGGTCTAAAGACGATTTTGCAATATTGTCTTTGTATTTGGACGATATACTGTTAGCTATGAATAGTAAAGAGTTTGTCAAAACTGTTAAAGATTGGCTATACTCAAATTTTGACATGAAATATATGGGCGAAGCAGCTTATATCTTAGGAGTTAAAATTTTCAGGGATCGTTCAAGGAAACTTCTGGAACTGTCACAAGAACTTTACATTAAGAAGATCCTTGAAAGATTCAATATATTTGATTGTAAGCCAATGGATACCCAATAGCTAAATGATAATCTCTTAGTCTTGATATGTGTCCTAAGACTCCTCAAGAAAAGGAAAGAATGACTAGAGTTCCTTATGCAAATGTCATTGAAAATCTCATGTATGCCATGATGTATACAAGGCCTGATATTAGTTATGCTGTAGGACTGGTGAGTAGATACCAGTTGAGTCTAGACAGAAGCATTAGAGTGCGATCAAGAGGATTTTGGCATATCTCAAAGGCATTATAGATTATTTTTTATGCTATCAAGGAGGTGGTTTGCAAATTGTTGGATATTCAGATGCTGACTGGGGTGACGATCTGGATGAACGCAAATGGACCTCAGGATATGCATTCTTGCTAAACAGAGGAGCAAGTACATGGAGTAGCAAGAAACAAACATGCACAGCTTTATCGACGATGGAAGCCGAATATATTGCATGTTCTGCAGCAGTGTAAGAAGCTGTGTCGCTTAAGAGATTTGTTGAGGATTCAGAGATTAATATTAGCGCTACTAGTCCAGTAATTGTTTATTGTGACAATCAGGCTGCTATCTCTTTCTCTAAGGATGCCAAATACCACAGCAAGTCAAAACACATTGAGACTAAATACAATTTTATAAGAGGCATTTTGGCAAAAAATAAAGTAGTCATACAATATATATCTATGTATAGCATGATAGCTGATCTACTTACAAAAGCTGTAACGAGGGATGTATTCGCCTCTCATGCTAGATCATTGGAGCTACGTAGATTATAATCTTACATTGTAAAGATATTTTTATTTTGTAAACATTTTTATTACATGAATTATTTTGAAATGCAATGATGTTTTAAGTTCTCTTATTTTAATTTAGTTTGAGAAAGGCATAATTACACATCTATGAGAGTATGTCGTTAAGTCAATGATCAGCTTTCTTACATGAGCAGTCACCTCAATTGCTCTGGGAGCAAGCTGAGATGTGACAAGTAGAATAATAAGACAATATGTTTTGTCTAATAGCCAAAGAACAAAGAAATATTCTACAAATTTTATCGTCTTAATTAGAGTCAAGATGAGGTCGTATACGATATTTTCTCGTTGACCGACTATGATGTACCCCACCATCATAGAGACCTGATTGAAATCAGATGTGAGATCTTATTTTGACACTAAAAGAGAGCGTTCACTTTAGGAACTCAGGTCAGGTACTGTAAAAGAGCGACTAGACTAAGGTCTGTATAATGAATTGGATTAATGAGACATATACCCTGAAATAGAAGATTCACTGTAACCCATGTATCATACCGCGCATGCTTGGTGACCAAAATGGAAAATAAGAGAATCTCCCTTCTTCTTCATTGTGTAAGTTCCATTTGACTTTCTATAAGTCAATTATGGTATCCTTATGATTATTAACTATGTTTATGAGATTTCAGACTGGTGTTTGCTACTTTAGCATGTTATCTATGACCTTGACATGATTCAGTCTATGAAACATGACTAGGAAAGCGACTATTCTAGATTCATAGACATGAGTGTGATATGAAGATTTAATTTTTCCTTTCATGTGATTCACTGGTCGACCAATTGTTTAATATCTTTGTGATACTACAATTGTGAATACATAAAGAGATTGCGCAATTTTGGCATACCAAGGGGACTTAGTATGCTTCAGTATTAAAGTAAATTAAATATGGGATACAATCATATGTTGGGTTCTCTTGCATATGATTGTAATTGCGACATCTTTTGCATGGGTTAGCAATTGAGATATGTCTTTGGCTCCCTGAATGGGTTTTTGGAAATGTTCATGGTCACACGGTATATTTGCCTGTATGATTGGAGATATGTGGTTGTTCATTGTTTCTTTGTTCACTGCTCTGCTGTTTCGATGTCATCCTATCATGTGCGAGTGGGAGATGTTGGACGGGTTAGGCGCCCAAGATGGGCCGACCGACCCGACCCACACATGGTAACCACTTGTTGGTTACCATATGCATTTGGGAGAGGGAAGTTGATTTGTGTTCAACTTCCCAACCACTGCTTATATATGCCATTAAAACTGTTGCTGTGAAGGTGTGAGTTTTTCATTCATTCGAAAAAAGCAGTGTGTGTGTGGGTGAACAAAATACAGAGAAGATTCATCTTATTCTCTTCTTCATCAAGATTAAAATAAGGTCTTTGAACAATCCGTAAAAGGCTTATATACCGTGACTTGAGGAAGATTTCCGCTTGTGATTTCTTTCCGACCAGTGACGTGATCCAACACCTGTTTATTTCGCTGCATAATTCGAAAAAGATAAGGCCTATTGACTTCCTTTTTAAGAATTTCCTTCAGAGAATATATTTATAGACGTTGAATCCCAGGCATATGAACAAGAACCACCCATTTTTAAAAAAAGGAAAATTTTCGAGCTGTTGACTTACAGATTGTTTTTTTTGTTTCTAAGAGAAAAATTCCTAAAGAAATTGACAAACATCACATATTAAACTGCTATAATAACTAGTGTATAAATGCTTCATTTCTCTAATCCAGGCTTATGTTTCTAATACCTTGATTTACTTATAAACTCTCTCTATTAAGGCTTAGAAATGGCTAAAATATCCTTATGAGAATTTGGGTATTACAATTTCTCATTTAAACTATAATTAATTAAGTTCTTTTTTTAACTAAATGAAAAGTTTTAGTCATTAAATCATTAAGTTTTTAAACCAATTTTTTTAGCCTTTTACTTAATTTAAAAAGTCTTAATGATATCATTAAAACATATTATCTAAAATATCCCTATCTAATTAAAGAATTTTCATCACTACCTAAATAAAATTTGATAATCAACATTATTACCAATTTGTATAACTTGTGACAATATAGTGATAGACTATTATTATTCTATTATTATTTTTATCCTTTTGTTTTCTTTAAATTAGCATTATTTATCTTCATAATTTTTTATGAATATTTTTCACATAAAAACATCATGAACTACAATAAAATTGATTAACATATACTAATTTAGAATATAAAGGGTTGTATTTAATTAAATATGATTCATATTATGATAATATGTTATCTTATTTAAGTTATTTCAGATGTTTATTACTTGAGCATTTATAATTTGTAAGGGTACAAGTGTAAAAATATTAATTTTCAGATTTTTTAAGTTAAAAAAATAAATAACTTAATATTTGTTTTTAGCAATTTAGGCAAAAAAATAAACATATTATTTAAATTCAGACATTCAATTCTATTCAAGATTCAGACTAACTTAGATTTATTCAGATTTTTAATAAAAAAACAAACGTCATCTAAGTTTGAGAAATGAAAGATGAGTAAAGATTTAACTAGAAAAGAGCAAAGAGAAGGTTCTAAATGGAGAAGAGTTAGCTACGGTTACCCCTTCTTCATAAGTATATCCAAAATTAACACCTTAAAACTAACTGGTCTACTTGAACAGTTAAACCAGCTTCGTATTAAAATCCAATGAGATATATTCTTATGAACTTTAAGCCAAAATTTTTAGCTTAATTGATATCACAGGATCCCTCACTTGTGATCATACAAATTGAACATTAAGCTCAGTAAAGCAAAAATTTTAAACATGCCAACTAATTTGAAACAAGAATTAGGCAAACAGTTAAAAGTTATGCAATAATAAAAACCAAAAAAAATGAAAGGAATTTAAATATATTGTAAATAGATGTAGGCAATTAAAACCCTAAAATTAATAACTTAATTAATTTTTAAAATTATTGTTCACGGTTACTGTTTACAATTACTATTTACGATTACTGCTCATAAATTAAAAATATTAATTTTCCAAAAATACAATAGCTTGCAGAAATTAAATGATATGGAGATTTTTACATGATTCGGGTTAATCGATCATATATCCATGAGGCCACGTCCAAATGAAAAGTAATTCACTAAGTTGAGATGTTGCAACCTATGGATTTACCAAACTTAAGACTCTCACTTACAATTTATCACTATATAGTTTACTCAACCTCAGACTGAATCTACTTCTTTTGAATAATTGCTACCCCTCTTGATCCACGATCCCCAAGGCACTTCGCAAAGTGATCAATAGTAATTCTTCAATTCTTCAATGTCTAGTATGCAAGATCCACATAGACTCTCCACAGAGATGAAAAGAAGATAAGAAAACGAATCAATACAACACTATGTGGCAAATTCAGATTCTTTAGGGAGGAGGCCGAATTTTGCTACTCTGTTTTATGATCTGTGTTGTGTTCCTTCAATTGTGAAATACCTCTCTTTATACATGCACTAAATTTTTACAAAAATTACAAGTCTTAAAAGACTTGAATTCTTTCCAAATAAGAGTTTCGTTCCTCTTATAATTCCTATGAATCTGAATATAAATAAATTTGATCTTCTTGTCTTAATTGTCTCCCAAGAAATATTTAGAACATTTAATAAACTTCATGTTTGAACCAACTTCTTGCTCTAAATAGATCTCATGAGCCAATTATATAATCCCATCATTAATTGACTTGGTAAATTAGACATCTAATTAAATTAGGAAATAAATATTCTTAATAAATTGAAATCTCACTACATTAGGGAATTAATAAATTAATCCCTATTACAAGATATATAATAAATAATATTCTAATTTAAGTAGACTTGTCATAAGATGCCAACTCTATAAACAATAGACTTAATAATCTCCCCCTTTGGCATTCTTGTGGCAAAAGCAATCCAACGCGAGTCTTCCATAAAACTTGGAGTTAAGACATGAATATAAAACAAGCATAAATAACAACAAGAAACTAACCAAAATAATTGTTAATTAGCATGTTAGTTCATTTAAATAAACTAAGGAAAAAATTAAAATAAAATGCGGATTTTATTGATCAATAAATAATAAGGCAACATTAAGCAGAAAATCAAGAGCAATAAAAAGATAAACTCCCCCTAAGAATTAGAAATCCGAAGATCTAAAAAATTTTTGAACAAAAATAAAAACTCCCCCTAACTTCATGCAATTGAAGATTTGAAACAAAGAATTAAATTACTCTTTTTTTTTGCCAAAAGATTACAAAAGGAAAGAAATTTGGCATGTAATTCGGCAAAACGAGTAGAAAGGTCAGCAATATCACACCCTTGTTTCAAAATGGCAGCCTCAAGATGGCCAAAATCAGGAGCAAAATAATTAGATGGAGGAGAAGAGCGAACAGAGGCTGCAACAAAAGTAAGAAGATCACTAAGAGTACTTGGAAGAGCTCCACTGGTGATGCCGTGTGAGGCCGTGTGTTGTGGTAGCTGGTGGTCAGCGACGGTAGCAGGAATAGTGGCGGTAGTGGTGGTGATCCTAGGGTCAAAGGTGGAAGGTCCAGAGTGAAAACTATCTTCACTGGGATCACTTTCCATAGAGTCATTGGCACTTAAATGCATGGATTCTTCGTGAGGTACTTGTCCAAATTTGGGACCAAAATCCTCACCATCATCAAGCATATGAATCTCATGAGGTCGTCCACAACTAGAACAAAGGTAGGGTAGAAGAGTGTGATGATGCTTGGAATTAGGTTGAGCATGAGAGCTCTCACATACTTTAAGCTTAGAGAGAGTTTGAGCCATAGAAAAATAATAAGAAAAAAAAAGAATAAAATTGAGCAAGAAGAAGCAAAAATTTTGGACCTAGCACATACACTAACATTGAAACATATGTCAGGTTTACTTGCAGTCAAATAAAGTAAGCTACCAAACATGCTTTTGTAAAGACTAGGATCAACATTAGAACTATTATCATCAATAGTCAACTTGGTATTAGTACCCATAGGAGTTATCATGTGTTTTGCAGAATCTAAGACAAACCTCTTAACCAAACTCTTGGCATACTTGCTTTGATTAACAAAAAATTCATTCTCCATTTGTTTCACTTGCAAACCCAAAAAGTAAGTTAACTCTCCCACTATGCTCATCTCAAATTACTTTTTCATTTGACTCACAAATTCTTGCATATGATCAGAAAAAGTAGAACTAAACACTATATCATCAACATAGATTTGAACAACTAAAATTCCTGGATTAAGTTGCTTAATAAATAGTGTTCTATCTACTCCTCCTCGCTTATAGCCATGCTCAAGCAAAAATTTAGTCAACCTTTCATACCAAGCTCAAGAAGCCTGCTTTAAACCATATGAAGTCTTTTCCAATTTAAAAACATGGTTTGGTAAATAAGGGTCTTCAAAACATTTAGGTTGTTCAACATAGACTTCTTCATTTAAGATGCCATTCAGAAAGGCACTCTTAACATCCATTTGAAATAATTTAAAGCCTATTAAACAAGCAACTGTAGAAAGCAAACGAGTAGATTCGATTCTAGCAACAAGTGCAAAGGTTCCATCAAAGTCAACACCTTCAATTTGCATGTAGGCTTTGTGCAACTAACCCAGCTTTATTTCTCACCTGTCATATGTCTAGAACAACCACTATCAAAGTACCAAAAGCCAATAGTGCAAGTTCTCAAGGAAATAAAGGAAATATAATCTTTATAATTAGTCTTCCTTATCCAAGTAATTTTAGGTTTATTTTCACTTGTCTTAACCTTAAGTCTAGGTGTCATTCTGGGTTTTCCATAAGAAAAATTAAAGAAAATGGTTTTTTTCATATATTTTATGAGCTTAAAGCAATTAGGTTATATATGTCCTTTCACATGACAAAAATGACAAGTGGGAATAAACATGTTGTTCTTATATTGATGAACTGGTGAAGAATGTGCAACAACTTTACTCTTTTGAAGTCATGGAACCTTACCTATTGGTGGAGAAGTTGAAAGTTGAGAATCTTTAACAAACATACCTTGAGAATTTGAGTCTTGACCATCTTGGTATCCAAGACCATTATTATCTGAGCTGGATTGCCAATTGACAAGAAATGATCTAACTTTTGAGTTTCAGAATTCATCATTTTGACTGACTTTTTGGTGTTCTCTAATTTTGTGGTCACTGCAAGCAATTGATTATCTTTGTCAGCAAGTAAAGACTTATAATGAATTACCTCACTCCTAAGTTTCACCTTATCATTCGAAAGATTGGATACTTGAGTCATCAAGGTCATATTCTCATTGTAGACTTCTTCCCATTTAGTGAACATCATCTTGTAGCTTTCATGAAAAGCTTTCTTGTCATTTATATCAATGTCACTAACGTCGCTTTCTGAATTAATATTCTTGTTATCATGTTGCGCAATTGTGTCAAGACGAGAATCAATGTCAAGATGGGAATCAGTGTCTTCCTTGTAAGGAGCTATGTGCGAGGCTTTAGATGTGGATACACCTCCGATGTTTGATTCCTATTCATTGTCATTAGTACGTTTTGACACATTATCATGGACAACAAGTCCTCCAACAATGTCCTCTTCATCAATGTTGTCATTTGAATCATCATCACTCCAGGTAGATTGCATTGCTTTCTTTTTTTATAAGAGTGTCAACACATTGTGCTTGTATGTGCCTTATGCCTTCATATTCTCTGCATCGAATACCTTCAAGCTTGTTAAGATCAATCAATTTAAGATTAGGGTTAGAAGACCTTTTAATTGCATTAATAATAAAATTGAACAAAAAAATGTTTCAGAATTTTTCAAAACAAGCACTAATTCATGTAATCAAGATTCTAATTTCCTCAATTAAGTAAAGATTAAAGCAATTTAAGCTTGTATGTGTGTGTGAACAACTCAATCTAAACCTTTTTCCCAAAAATTCATCAATTTTCACATTCAAAGTCTTAAATATAAAACATAGAGTTGGTCCAACTAACCTTATCATCTTGATCTCCAATTTTTGACCATTTTAATTAACAGACTTTTTTTCTTTAAATCTACGGTCACGAGCTTTCACTCTACCCCTTAAGGTAGCCTTATTCTCATGGTAGTTCGTCTTTTGTCATATTTGTGATACACAGACTCGGATTACTCAATGATAGCTTCACTCTTATGAGTTATAGGTAGTTATTTCTGACCATAGTGTCTGTATATACTTGAGATCTTATGACAAGATAAGAATAAAGGCAAACAGTCATAACTAGAGTCAAAGTACAGATTGAATTGTCATTTATGTGCTTTTGAAGAAAGGTTAAATAAATCTAATCAAAACTTATTCAAGACTTTCAAATCTTTAAAAACATGAAAAATTGCTTGTCGTCAAGAAAATGGAACACAAAAATAATGATTTAAAATTGAAATTTATAAAAGCATGACCTATATCTAATGCACAAATGCATGAAGAAAGAAAAAAAAATTGAATTAGATAGAACACACACCTAAAGCTTTCCTTAAAGATTCAAATCGTTTATAGTCTAAAACGTTTGTGAAAATATTTGCAAGTTGTTTTTCTGTATCAATGTATTCTACGGACACAGTCTTGCTCTCAACTAAATCTCTAATGAAGTGATGACGAATGTCAATATGCTTAGTCCTAGAGTGTTGAACAAGATTTTTAGAAATATTGATAGCACTCGTGTTATCACAAAACACAGTCACAGTATTCAGAAGCATACCATAATCTGCAAGCATTTGTTTCATATGCAAACCCAAAAAGTAACTCAATTCTCCTACCATGCTTATCTCAAATTTCCTTTTCATTTGACTCACGAATTCATGCACATGATAAGAAGAAGTAGAACCAAGTACTATATCATCAACATAGATTTGAACAACTAAAATCCGTGAATTAAGTTGCTTAAAAAATAGTGTTCTATCTACTCCCCCTCGCTTATAGCTATTTTCAAGCAAAAATTTGGTCAACCTTTCAAACCAAGCTCGAGGAGCCTGCTTTGAACTATACAAAGCCTTTTTTAATTTAAAAACATGGTTTGGGAAATGGGGGCTTCAAAACCTTTAGGTTGTTCAACATAGGCTTCTTCATTTAAGATGTCATTCAAAAAGGCACTCTTGACATCCATTTGAAATAATTTAAAGCCTATTAAACAAACAACTGTAAAAAGCAAACGAATAGATTCGAGTCTAGCAACAGATGCAAAGATTTCATCAAAGTCAACCCATGCATACTTAGAGAAATCATCTACACACACAAATGCGTTCCTTTTTCCATCCAAACTTTCAACTTGCATTGTTGCTTTATCCTGAATGGCTTTACATATTTCAGGTTGTTTCTTTTTAAGCATTGGAACTCCTTTTACAGCACCTGTTTCCACAATTCTAGTTAGTAATCTGAAGTTCAAGTGACCAACTTTTGATGGCATAATTCTGTGTCATCAAGAGTGGTCTTATGACAAATAATTGAGCTAGTCAATTTATAACAATGATAAGATGATCGATGTCCCTCTAAAATGAAATTTCCATCAACATCATGAATGCGACATTTGTTCCTGTCAAAGTTGACAAACAAGTTTTGATCACAAATTTGACCAATGCTAAGTAAATTTGCTTTAAGTTCCCCCACATGTAGAAGATTTTCAAGTTTTGGAAATCCTTCCACTTTCAAAGTTCCCTTTTCAAGCACTTGACTTTTCACACCATCAGCAAAGGTTACATTTTCTCGATCAAGTTTTTGATAATTGATCAAGACACTTCTATCACCTGTCAGGTGTTTAGAATAACCACTATCAAAGTACCAAAAATCAGTAGTGCAAGTTCTCAAGGAAATAAAGGAAACATAAGCTTTATAATCAGTCTCCCTCATCCAAGTACAATATAACCTCTATAAATAATAATGTCGGGACTATAGAAATTTATTAATTTAAAGAGATATTAATTAATCGATAAATTAATAATTCAGTAATTTATAGAGTGTTCATAGCACAAAGAACTAATATTTAATTGACTGAAAATTCATTGCATTTTACAAATATAATCAATAGAATTTAAATAAATTCATCAAATAAATAATGTATACTGATTAAATAAATTCATGAATTTTACTAAACGTATTCAATGATTAGTTATTAAATTGTATAAATTGAATTAGAACTAATCTAATGTACCTATCTACTTGATTAACTAAATTCATGTATTTACATAAATTTATCTAAATGTATTCAATGAACTAAACTAAATGTTAGTTATTAAATTGTATTAATTGAATTTGAACTAATTCATCTAATGTACCTAATGACAATAATGAAAATTCAGAGGTCAAAAGTTTAGAAGAAATTATTGCTAACATCATTGAAGATCATGCTGAAGATGAAGTTGAGGATGACACAGTACCTTTAGAGCCTATTTCGCGCACTGAAGCACTCAAGTCATGAACAATACTTCATAATTTTTTATTACAATACGAGAATTCAACCCCAGAACTTTTAGATGCAATAAGAAAAATTAGAGATAAAATTCAACTACATTTAAACTTCAAGAAAAAATAAGTTACAATAGACACATATTTTGATCAATTGACATAGTCAGTTACATTTGTAATTTCTACAGTTAGTAATTTATGATATAAATGGGACTACAGAGTTATATAGGAGTTCTCAGAAAAATTATTATCTTATTAATTTATCAAAATTATTAATTTAGCTTCACGGCCCAAGTCGGGACTGTAAAAAATTATTATATTATAGAGATTATTAATTTATCTAGTATTAATTTATAGAGGTTATACCGTAGTTCTAGGTTTATTTTCACTTCTCTCAACCTTAGGTCTAAGTGTCATCCTAGAATAATTAAAGACCATAGCCTTTTTTATATATTTAATGAGCTTGAAGCAATTAGGTTATATATGTCCTTTCACATGACAAAAGTGACAAATGGGAATAAACCTGTTGTTCTTACCTTGATGAACTGGTGAAGAATGTGCAACAACTTTACCTTTTTAAAGATATGAGAGTTTAACTCTTGGTGAAGAAGCTATTTGTGAAGAAGCTTTAATAAACACACCTTGAGAATTCGAGTCTTTACCATGTTGATATCCAAGACCATGATGATCTGAGCTAGATTTGCCAAGTGACAAGATATGGTCTAACTTCTGAGTTCCAGAATTCATCATCTTAAGTGACATTTTGATATTCTCTAATTCTGTCATCATTGTAAGCAATTGGTTATCTTTGTTAGTAAGTAAAGACTTGTAAGAATTACCTCAATCTCAAGTTTCGCCTTATCATCTAAAAGATTGGATACGTGAGTTATCAAGGTCACATTCTCATTGTAGACTTCTTCCCATTTAGCGAACATCATCTTGTAGCTTTCATGAAAACCTTTCTTGTCATTTATATCAATGTCACAGATGTCACTATCTGAATCATTATTCTTGTTAAGATATTGCACAATTGTTTCAAGACGGGAATCAGTGTCTTCCTTGCAAGGAGCTAAGTGCGAGGATTCAGATGTGGATGCATCTTAGATGTTTGATTTCTGTTACTGCTATCATTATGCACAATGAGTCCTCCAACAAGGTTTTCTTCATCAATGCTATCATTTGAATCATCATCACTCCAAGTGGATTGCATTGCTTTCTTTTTCAGGAGAGTGTTAGCACATTGTGCTTGTATGTGCCCTATGCCTCCACATTCTCTACATTGAATACCCTCAAGCTTGTTAAGATCAAACAATTTAGAATTAGGGTAAGAAGAACCTTCTTGAGCTGTTGGAGCCACTGATGTAGAGGTTTTCCTCGGTTTATTGAAGTTCTTCTTTTTCAACATATTCTTGAAATTCTTTGCAATGAGTGCAAGAGAATTATCAACGTACACATATGGATCATCCTTCTCACTTGGTTTGGCGACGGGAACCTGTGTTTTAGCCTGCAAAACAATACCTCTTTCTTCTTCGAAATTTAGTCTCATAGAGCATCAATTTTCCTATAAGTGAACCCCTAGTCATAGTAGACATATCAGCATATTCTTTAATGGCCAAAATTTTAGGATAATATCTAGGATGGGCAGATCTCAAGATTTTTCTACAAATTTCTTCTTCAGAAATAGGTTTTCCAAGAGCAAAAAAATCATTAGCCACAACAAGGATTTTAGAATTAAATTCAGATATGATTTCATATTCATACATTTTCAAATTTTCAAAGTCAGATGTAAATTTATAAAGTTTAGAACGTTTTACCGTATTATCGCCTTCAAAAGTACTTTGGAGTATATCCCAAGCAGCTTTGGATGTCTTGCTACAAATCATGTCCATCCACCGCTTAGTGTGGGGCTTTGCGCTTCCATTGTATAAGGAAATAAAGTTGCACCTTGGCTATCAGCTTAAGCTTTTAGCCCAATGGCAAGCGCTTGATCCTAACAGAAATTAGTTGGTGTTGAAACACATCAACTCCATTCACAAGGGCATTAAGTCTTTTGCATTATATCCAGATGTATCAAGTTCATCATTAGTCCATTCTCTAACTGGCTTGGGAAATTCTACACCATCTTATCAATTTTGATAGGTGAAGTATAACCTGTGAGTACGCATTGCCAAACTCTTTCATCAATAGCTGTCAAATAAATTTCCATCCTTTGCTTCCAATAAGCATAATTCGTCCCATCTAGTACAGGTGGACGAGCCAAAGATCCTCCCTCTCTTTGCAAACTCATAACTACAAAATAGATCTAGGTTCCAAGAATCTCACTAAATAAATAGTTAGTGTCCCGCTCTGATACCAATTGAAAGGAATTTAGATCTATCGAAAATAAATGTAGGCAATTAAAAATAAAAAAAAATTAATTACTTAATTCATTTTTTGGAAGTACTGTTCATCGTTACTGTTCACCACAACTATTCACGTTTACTGTTCATCCGTATCAAAAATATTAATTTTTGAAAAAACACAATAAAATGCAAAAAATAAATGACACTGAGATTTTTACGTGGTTTAGATTAATCAATCTTACATCCACAAGGCCACGCCCAGATGAAAAGTAATTTACTAAGTTGAGATGTTACAATCTATGGATTTACCAAACTTAAGACTCTCACTTACAGTTTATCACCATATAGTTTACTCAATTTTAGAATGAATATGCTTCTCTTGAATAATTGCTACCCCTCTTGATCCACGATCCTTAAGACACTTCGCAAAGTAATCAATAGCAATTCTTTAATTCTTCAATGTGTAGTGATCCAAGATCCACATAGACTCTCCGCAAAGATGAAAAAAAGATAAAACAATAAATCAACACAACATGATGCCCCAAATTTGGATTCTTTAGGGAGGAGGCTGAATTTTGCTTTTCTGTTTTATGCTCTGTATTGGACGTTCCCAACTTCAATTGTGAAATACCTCTCTTTATATAGGCACTATAGTTTCACCAAAATAGCAAGTCTTAAAAGACTTGAATTTTTTCCAAATAAGAGTTTATTTCCTCTTATAATTCCTATGAATCTAAATAGGAATAAATATGATCTTCTTGCCTTGCTTGTCTCCTAAAAAATATTTAGAGCATTTAATGACTTCCTGTTTGAACCAACTTCTTACTCTAAATAGATCTCATGCGCCAATTATAGAATCACATCATTAATTGATTTGTTAAAATAGACATCTAATTAAATTAGGAAACAAATATTCCTAATAAATTGGAATCTCACTAAATTAGGGAATTAATAAATTAATCTCTATTACAAGATATGCAATAAATAAACTTCCAATTTAACTAGACTTGCCATAAAATGCCAACTCTATAAATAATGGACTTAACAAATTCTTTGAAACCATCCCTCCTCAAATAGGTAACCTTTTTATGCTCAAGTTCCTTGCTTTATCTACTAATCAATTTTCTGGAAGTATACCACTAGAAATTGGCCACTTAACTCATCTTAAGGTACTTATCTTTTTCGACAATCAACTAAGTGGCTTTATTCCTCATGCAGTTGGTAGATTAAGTTCTCTTAATATACTTGTTCTATCCTCAAACTTTTTGGAAGGCTCAATCCCTCCCTTTTTGGGTAACTTGACCAACTTGACCAAATTTTATATCAGTAACAATGTGATTTCTGGTTTGATTCCAAATGAAATAGTAAATTTGAAATCTCTTTTTGGTTTACGATTGGACAACAACACACTCAGTGACTTAATCCCTCTTTCTTTGGGTAACTTGACCAACTTGGCTAGAATGGGTCTAGACATGAATGCACTTTCTGGCTCAATTTCATATGAAATAGGAAACTTGAAATCTCTTTCTGATCTACGATTATCGTACAATACAGTTAATGGCTCAATTCCTTTTTCTTTAGGTAACTTGACTAACTTGGCTATCTTATATATTGGGATAAATGCCCTTTCCGGTTCGATTCCAAATGAAATAGGAAACTTGAAATCTCTTTTAGATCTACAATTGGACAACAATACACTCAGTGGCTCAATTCTTCTTTCTTTGGGTAACTTGACAAACTTGAATGTCTTATATTTTAGGATGAATGCACTTTCTGGTTCAATTCCGAATGAAATAGCTAACTTAAAATCTCTTTCTAATCGAGAATTGGTCTACAATACACTCAGTGGCTCAATTCCTCTGTCCTTGGATAATTTAACCAACTTGGTTGTCTTACATTTGAGTACTAATAAACTCAGTGGTTCAATCCCTCTTTCTTTTGGTAACTTGACCAGCTTGGCTGCCTTATATCTTAGTGAAAATTCACTTTGTGGTTCAATTCCAATGGAAATGGGAAACATGAAGTCTCTTTATGATATAGATTTGAGCTCAAATAAACTCATTGGTTCAATCCCTCTTTCTTTTGGTAACTTGACCAGCTTGGCTGCCTTATAACTTAGTGAAAATTCACTTTGTGCTTCAATTCCAATGGAAATGGGAAACATGAAGTCTCTTTCTGATATAGATTTGAGCTCAAATAAACTCAATGGCTCAATCCCTCTTTCTTGGGCTAACTTGACAATAAGAATTCTTGATCTTTCTTTCAATCATATTATTGGTGAGATTCCATTAGGACATGGCAAGTTTGGTTGTCTATATGAACTAATTGTGAGCAATAATGAACTTTCTGGACAATTATCTCCAGAAATCAGATCACTTATTCAACTTGAGTACCTTGACCTGTCTGTGAATACATTTCCCAACTCAATCCCAGAAAATCTCGGCAACTAGTTAGATTGCATTACTTGGATTTGAGCAACAATCAATTTAGTAAAAAAATTCCAAATAACTTTGAGAAGTTGATTCATCTTTCAGAGTTAGATTTGAGTCATAGTATTTTTGGAGAAGAGATACCATCTCAAATATGTAGTATGCAAAGCTTGGAGAAACTGAATCTCTCCCACAATAACCTATCTGGTCTCAGTCCAAGATGCTTTAAGGAAATGCATTGGCTTTCACAGATTGACATATCCTACAATGCATTACATGGACTAATTCCTAACAGCACAATATTTAGAGATGCTCCAGTGGAAGCATTACAAGGGAACAAAGGATTGTGTGGAGATATAAAAACATTTCCCTCTTGCAAAGCATTCAAGTCAAACAAGCAAGCCTTGAGAAAGATTTGGATTGTTATTGTGTTCTCTCTCTTAGGGACTTTTACTCTTTTAACTTGTTTGATTGGATTGTTCTTTAGATTTCAACGAAGGAAGAATGGCTCACAAACACAACAGAGTACCCTTGGATATACTCAGGGGTTGCTTTCGGTGTTAACTTTTGATGGGAAAATCGTGTACGAGGAAATCATTAGTGTGACAAATCACTAGAAAAAATGATAGATATTTGGCGTATGTAATTATGATGATAGAATTTTTAATCTATCATAAATTAATGATGGTCTTGTGATAGAAAAATTTTCTATCATGAATTTATGATGATTTTATGATAGAATTATCATTTATCATGAACTTATGATAGAATCGTGATAGAAATTTAATATATCAAGAAATTGTGATAGAAAAATGACTTTGACCGTATTTGACCCAAATTTAATGTATTATTTTATTTAAAAAACGTGCATTTTAATAATTAAAAAAGTAGGAAACGCTAACAAAACTGTATCGTTTTGGGTACTTTAAACTTTCTTTTGTTTTTTCCTGTGTTGAACATTCACACACTTAGAAATCAAAATCCCTAAACGCTACTTCTCTTGCTCCTTCTCGTCATTCATAAACCCTCTGTCTGAAACCCTCATTCTTGTCGTCCTTCTTCTATTCACAACTGCCATTGCCATCATACTTGATTTCTTCTTGTTTAGTTTCAATTTGGCCCTTAATACCATCTGTCTCCTTCACTTTGTTTCAATTTTTCCTAATTAAACCATCATCTTTGCATTTTGAAACCATACGTCACTACCGTTGCTCGCTGGTCCCCCGATCATTACAAGTTCCCGGAATGGACATCAACTTCTCCCTCCTCCCTACCACCACTACCATTTGTTCCTCCTCCTCCTCTGATGGTTTCGCTAATATTCTTGGCCGAAGTAACTCCCATTCCTTCTCTTATTTCAAAGATTGGAAGTTTGATTGCGAAGCCGATCTAAAACCCAAGGTGAGCCCTTTTCTTGTCATTTGCGTTTGGTTTGATTAATACTATTTATGGATTTTGAAGATTATATCTTTGATGGGTTTCTTTTTTGCTTGTGTATTTATTTATATAGTAGACACATTATTCTGTTTTTGTTTTTTTTCCTTTTTGTTTTTCTTTGTCTAGTATCAGTCCTGAATTAGTGGGTTTGAATATTCAAAGTTTTGTTTTTTTTTTCTCTCTTTTGTTTTGGTTGAAGAAATTTGATATGTTTCACTTTCAGTGATTAACTTAAGTTTCTTCTATTAGCTTTATTTACTCCATAATTTCTGTGATGGCCAAGTGTGATCCTCGCCATGGCAAGTACATGGCTTGCTGACTTTTTTACAGAGGTGATGTAGTTCCCAAGGATGTGAATGCTGCTGTTGCAACCATCAAGACCAAGCGTACCATTCAATTTGTTGACTGGTGCCCAACTGGATTCAAGTGTGGTATCAATTACCAGCCTCCAACTGTTGTTCCAGGTGGTGATCTTGCGAAGGTACAAAGGGCTGTGTGCATGATCTCGAACTCAACCAGTGTTGCTGAGGTGTTTTCTCGCATTGACCACAAATTTGATCTGATGTATGCTAAAAGGGCATTTGTGCACTGGCATGTTGGTGAAAGGATGGAGGAAGGTGAGTTCTCTGAAACCCGTGAGGATCTTACTGCTTTGGAGAAGGATTACGAGGAGGTTGGTGCTAAATCTGGTGAGGGTGAAGACGGTGATGAGGGAGATGAGTACTGAGATGATATGTGTTTCTAATTCTAGATTGTGTTCTTTTCATTGCTTATGTGTTGTAGTGGTTGGATTCTAGTCGCACTGGTTCATATTCTGCTGCTGTTACTTTTCTAGGTGAAAAAGCTATGTGGCTGTATGTTGTTTCCATTGTATCCATCTTTATTATATCAACGTGGCCTGTTGGAGAAAAAAAAAAGAATTTCCAAATGAATTTTCCATTTTACTTTCACTATTTTATTTTATTTTTTCTCTTTATAACGTTTATCTCTACGGGATTTGATGTCCTTGAATGTAATGGAATTCAATAGAAATTGTACCGCAGGATTTTATTAAATCAGGCTGTGATTAATGATGTTACTCTGTTTTTTTCCCCCACTCTATAGAGAAATTTGGAATTTGATTTTTTTTTGGATCATTTTAAATTTGCTAAATTTTAGGTATTGGCACTAATTCATGTACTCTTCCTAGTGGTTTGACCTTATTTAGATATGTATTACCGCAAGTACTTTTGCTGGTCTTGAACAGACCATATGTTGGATCACAAGGTTATTGGTATTTCATTTTTTTTCCTTTTTGTGAAGGGGAAGGCTACCTCTCCTGCTGTATCCAAAGTCTTTGAGTCAATTTCGGTGAGACCTGCTTCCTCAATTGCTTGTAATAATTAGGACTTTTCACTTTTGTTTTTCAAATATCCATAGCCATGACCTATAACTTATATGCTTGCAGGGGGTGAAGGCTATATACAGAACAAGAGAACTAGAGAAACAACAAGCCAAAAGGTTAGTGTATACTGATATTCAATTTAAATAGTCATTGTTGATAGAGGTTATTTATGTTTATTTTTAATTATGCATAGTTTTATCCAGATTCTAATTGTTTCAACTAAGATGCAATGCACTTTGTTTTGAGTTTCTTATGTGCATACACAGAGTTTTAAAAATGTGATGTAGATGTGAAGAGTTTATGGCATTGGTGGGGGTGGGGGGTTTAAATTTTATTGCAAGGTTGGAATCATAATTTAGTTTCGTCTGTTTATGGCCTTATGATACTGGACTGTTTTAAGAAAATATTAGGAGTAGACTGACAAATGAAATTTTTCGTCTTTGGCAAAAGAAAGGTTTGAGATCTATGTAATGCATAAGCAATATTTTTAACTTTGGATATTTTACATTGCCTTGTTCATCTGCCCGGGTGGTGGTTTATTTGGTAAGCTTGAGGATTTTGGACTTTGGATTCTACACTAATTTTGGTGGAATAGATCATTAATTGATATCCATTCGATGTAATTGACAGGAGTTGCATACTCAAGGCACATTGTCCAAATCTATTGATAAGAAGCCACTGTAAGTTAAAGAGGACACCTAAGCCTAACAACAAATATGAAAGAGTATGCTTGAGCATGAAAGCCATGCATGAAACATGCATCATGTGGAAATAGCATGAGAGCAAGTTCTGGAGCAAGTTTCGGTTGGTTTACTACGTCCACTAATCGCGGCAGAGTTGATAGGGACTAGGGATCATATCTTTAGTTGTTGCATTTGAGTTGTATATTGTTTTGAGTTTATAGCTAGGTTGTTTAATAAATTTTTGCCACTTCTTATTGTTAGCTTTGTTTATGCCGTCATTCACGGTTGTAAAACAGAGTTTTTTGTTACACTTAGAACTATTAATAAGCTCTAGTGAGGAATAAAGAATTAGGCAGAAAATTATTCAAACTCTTTGTCTTGTGGTTGTTGTTCTCACCCCAAGAAGAACATTTTAATTTTATTGATTGATTGTAGCTAGCTACTGACTGAGACTGCATCAAGTGGTATCAGAGCTAGTTTACAATGACAACTAATAGGGAGCGCATCGATCGAATAGAGTCTGAGCTTGGGGAAATGTAGGATAAGATACAACGCATGGAATTAGGGATCAATGACAAACTGGCTCATATTGAGGCAACGTTGAGCAAGCTTGCTGACTCGATCAACACATCTAAGGGCTCACCAAGCATTAACGTCCAAGCAGACTTGCCAAGCATTGACAACAACGCTGTGTCTTCATGGCCTGGTTGAGAGAATAGTGAAGGGGGTCGTGAACACTTTCAGTCTCGAGTAACGAAACTTAAGTTTCCTCACTACACCGGTGATGACCCTACTGAGTGGTTCAATAGAGCCAGTCAGTTCTTCGAATATCAAGAGACGACTGATGAGCAGAAGGTGGTACTGGCCTCATTTCACTTGGAGGGTGAAGCAAACCAATGGTGGCAGTGGCTTCGAAGGGCTTATCCGGAAGAAAAGAAAAGTGACTTGGGATGTATTCAAGGAGGAGCTTTGGGCAAGGTTTGGTCCCACATATGGTGAGGATTTCGACGAAGCGTTGTCACGCGTTAAACAAATTGGCACTCTTCGAGAATATCAGAAGGAATTTGAGCGGCTTGGCAATCGAGTACAAGGGTGACTCAAAAGGCACTAGTAGGTACATTCATGGGAGGATTAAAGCCAGAGATATCGGAGGAAATCCACATGTTCAAACCAAGAACACTGAAGGAAGCAATCAACTTGGCCCGCATGAAGGATGATCAACTTTCAAGACAGAAGAAATTCTTGTGGCAGCCACCCTCCAATTGCGCATCGCCAACATTGCCACCTACTCAAGCATCACCAACCGTGCCTATCAAACGATTACCATGGGATTAAATGCAAAGACGACGAGCACAAGGACTGTGTTTCGCTTATAACGAACGGTTCGCTGCGGGTCATAAATGTCAAGGGCCTCAACTTCTACTTCTCGAGAGCTACAACAACACCAGCGAGATCACTTGGGAAGAAGTTGTAGAGGAACTACATGGAGAAGAAAACAAAAGGGAACAACTTGGGAAGACACGGCATTGCTACAACAACAATTTCCACACATGACCCTTGAGGACAAGGGTCCACTTCGAGGGGAGGGTATTGATAAGAAGCCACTGTAAGTTAAAGAAGACACCTAAGCCTAACAACAAATATGAAAGAGTATGCTTGAGCATGAAAGCCATGCATAAAACATGCATCACGTGGAAATGGCATGAGAGCAAGTTCTGGAGCAAGTTTCGGTTGGTTTACTACATCAACTAATCGTGGCAGAGTTGGTAGGGACTAGGGATCATATCTTTAGTTGTTGCATTTGAGTTGTATATTGTTTCGAGTTTATAACTAGGTTGTTTAATAAATATTTGCTACTTCTTATTGTTAGCTTTGTTTATACCGTCATTCACGGTTGTAAAACAGAGTTGTTTGTTACACTTAGAACTATTAATAAGCTCTAGTGAGGAATAAAGAATTAGGCAAAAAATTATTCAAACTCTTTGTCTTGTGGTTGTTCTCACCTGAAGAACATTTTAATTTTATTGATTGATTGTAGCTAGCTACTGACTGGGACCGCATCATCCATTCATATAATGGGGGAGATGAAGTTCGACAACACTTAGAGGTATGTATTCATTGTTAAGTTATATGCGTGTCCAGTTTTTCGACCTTTCTGTTATTTTATTTGAGTTTCCCATATGCAAATGATTCTAAATTTTTTTATCTAGATTGATGCTCACGTTGGTGGAGTAAATGATATTGCTTTCTCGCATCCAAATAAGCAACTTTGCGTGATAACCTGTGGTGACGATAAAACTCTAAAGGTTTTTTTTTCCTATATGATTATTTCTTCATGTTTATTTGTGGAATATAAGTTGCTATTCCTTGCTGATTTGGTCTGTAAATTTAGGTGTAGGATGCTACTAATGATGCGAAGCAGTATATATTTGAAGGCTACGAGGCTCCTGTTTATTTTGTCTGCCCTCATCACAAGGAAATATCCAGGTAGCTGAAAATATCCAAGGAAAATATCAAATAAAGGTATACTTGACAGTTAAAGAGTGTCAAGTACGCCTGTGTCAAATATCCTTATTTGACATTTACCAAAATTATCAATTACATTTGTTACTTAAAAATTATCAAGTCTTTTTGACACCTTTTGACCATAAAATATTAGTGACAACATAAAATTATCTTATGAATACGATGCTTTATACTAATCATATATTTATGGCTTTCAAAAAAATGTCAATTACATATGACTTGCTAAAAATATTAAATTTTATACTTTTAAAAAAAGAAAATTAGAATAATGGAATCTCTTCCGTAGGCTTCACGTGATATAAATTATAACGTCTTAAACTCCAAACTAAATGGTAAAATAGCAGACTCGATCATATAACTAATATTCTCATGTACAATTGTTCAAGGGTATGCTACAAAAATAGGGTTATTTACTAGCATCCCACCCTCAAGATCTTGTAAAACTGCAGCAAAAATAGAGTAGGAGCCTCAATCTCTTTCGACGTCTCCTTTCAATCAATGTCAAAAAGATTAGTTCGAGATTCTTAGCCTGTAAAGTTTGAAAAGTGTAAATTATACTTGTGCATTATTATACCATTAACAAAGGGTGAGCTCAACAAAAACTAATAATTCTAATAAATGGAGATATTTAGATAGAGTGTGCCGTGGGCATCCTCTATATTTTTCAAAATTCTAAGACATCTCCAGCAATTATTATTGTTTTTTTTTGTTAACTTTTTGTTAATCTTAGTTCTTGTTAGAAGATGATTTTCAACTACTAGCAATCTAGGCACTCAAATCATAGCATATTATAGAAATGCTTACAACATGAAAAAAATTACAAAGATTTTTTCAAAAAAAGTCAAGACTGTCAAGGCAACCGACTAAGTTCTAACTCATCCATAAAATCTGATAACATGACATTTTAAAAAATAAAAATAAAAATCCAACTTATCCTATAATGGCAAAGTATCAAGGAACTCAATTACTATCCGTAACGGCATTGAAAATTGTTGTTTAACTTACTTGAATAGATATAACTTTTAAAATTTGTGGCATTGATCTAAACGTATTCTTTTTCTGATGATTTGCTTTCAGTTTGTACTGAAATAACTTAGAATGGTTAATAGCCTTTGCTAAAGCATGGAGGAAGGTCTAATTGTAGCATGTTATCTCCACTGATATTGTTTACAACCATAAGAACAGTTAATAAAATTACAGAACCCCCACAAAAAAAAAGGTTAAAACACAATTGAAAAAAAGCACATAACAGGCAAAGAAAGCCTATATCCTCATCATGATCGACCAACTATAATATTAAAATTCATATACCATAAATCAAATTCACCATTTATGAAATTCTAATTATCATGAATTTAGATATCAATTTGAGCCAGCAGACATTCAATTCAAATTCTAGTGGCATTCTAATTCTATCATGGAAAAGTTTTAAGAAGTTCATTATAGCAGAAACTACTCCTGTAGTTTTCCAAGGATCACAAATGCTTTCCCACAATAACTAGAAAATTGTACCAAGTTCCCAACAGAGAAGATTGGAACTTAAGAAAAGAGTAAATAATATAATTTTCAAAAAATACGGAAACAGAAAAAAAAAAATTGCAGTTACCTTTCACTGCTTAAGAGATTGAATCGCAACTAAAAATAGAGAAGAACTGAATCAAGACTTGTTTTTTGATTTCTGTTGAAGAAAACAAAATTAATTAAATAAAATTTAGACCTACATAATAAACTAACTAGCTACTGAAATGACTTAAACAATCCATATATGAAGTACTAAATTAAGTAAGCAAATTTCACATATAGCAAAACAACATATACAGGATGATGAAATTACAACAGCAAAATCTTCTTTTGAAACCATTAAATAAAATGCTTTTACCAGTCAAGATCTAAATTTTCAAAATGATGGTGGTCGGTAGACATTTGTCTACGGATGTCAATCCACTGGTATTTATTTTCAAGCTTGTGCTTTCACCGTAATGGATATTTATTTGCTTGTTCTTTCTTTTCCCAAAGACAAAAACTTCATTTGTCGACCTACTCCCTATTGGAAAGTAGAATCCATTTATTCATTATATTATGCTGTAAATATATCTTTCTATATTTATTCTTAAATTACAGTAGACTTTGATTGCATAGCTTAATTATAGGGATCCTAGCATAACTATAGGAGCTGATGGTCGTGTATAGCAAGTGAGTCATATGTGTATATATATGTACTCAATCAAATGTCAATGAAAATCATTCTGCCCATACTTTTCTCTCATACTTACACTCCCAAGATTTTCTTGAAACAATCCAAACTATCACAAGGCCACAAACAGAAGAAACTGAATAATGATTCCAGCCTTGCAACAAAATTTAACACCGACCCCCACAAAACCCAATGCCATAAACTCTTCACATCTACATTACAGTTTTTAGATTCTGTAGATGCACATAACATGCTCAAAACAAAGAGAATCGCATCTTAGTTGAAACAATTAGAAACTGGAGAAAATTATGAATAATTGAAAATAAATAAATAATCCCTATCAACATCGACTATTTAAATGGAATATCAGTATAAACTGACCTTTTGGCTTGCTGTTCCTCCGGTACTCTTGTTCTGTATATAACCTTACATATAATAAAGTTATAGCTCATGGCTATGGATATTTGAAAGATAAATAAAGCAACAGTGAAAAGTCGTAATTATTACAGGCAAATGAGGAAGCAGATTTCGCCGGAATTGACTCAAAGAATTTGGATACTGCAGGAGAGGCAGCCTTTCCCTCCACGAAAAGGAAACAATTAGAAACACCAATAACCTTGTGACAAAAGATCCAAGGTATAGTCTGTTCAAGGCCAGCAGAAATACTTGTGGTTGTACATATCTGGACAAGGTCAAACCAATAAGGAGAGTACATGAATTAGTGCCAACAACTGAAACTTAGCAAATTTAAAATGATCCAAAAAACCAGATTCCAAATTTCTTAATCATATAGCCATGTTCAAAAGCCTTTGCTTATTAAGATAGCCACAATTACACAATAATATCTTAGGTTAATTAAACAATAATCAATCAAAAATTGAAGAGAAGTGTACTAACCGAAGATAAAATAAATTAATTCAAAGAAACAAAATGATGACATGGCCACTATGATATGACCACTCCTTTTGAACATGAACGAGTTTGGTTTTTTATATATGCGACTGCATGTTCACGAAGTACATCAAATTTTAGAAATGCAAAAGAAAGTGCAGTTAGTTCCCCTATCCATTAAAATTTTAATTAAATGAACAAGCTATCACACTAAAATAAATTTCTCAGACAAAATGTACAAATGACTGAAAGGACATAGGTATACTTCAAAAGTTCTACTTTCCTATATTTCTTAATTTTCAGATCAAACTATCAAACAACTACAACTATAAGGGAGTCAATAGTCAATTCTTCCGAACACGTTTCATGATTTAGAGAAAAAAAATAACAATAGTGTATGGAAGAACCTTTGTTAAACCTTACCATGACAACTATTGAAAAGATTTGCTTATAAAGGATTTGCTTATAGAGAGCAGAGTAACCCAAAAGAAAAGATTAGTTATAGAGAACACAACAACTCTCATATCTCCAATATAATTCAATATAGATCAATTCAACAATGTCCTGTTGATTAAGAAACATAGCCATAATTGATTCAGCAACAATACATTAATAGTACAACCAAAATAGAATAATAATGTTGACTCACATATGCTCTTTACCCATACAAAACAACTTGTTGCGAGCCTCCAGATTCTAGAACAATATTCATTAATATAATCTGCTCACATGGCAGTTCTTTATAGTAACTTTTACCAAGATAATTTGCACTATGTTAAAGAATAGAAAACTAATGATTCTAACTATGAGTCAGCATATAAGCTCAAGAACAAGAACTACCCAACAAGCTTCAAAATAGCTTCCCTTGAGCATCAACAATTTATACTTCAAACTCAGGATTTTTTTAATATCATTGCATAGTATAAAAATAATACAAACGGCATTATCGAATGTAACTTATAATCGTCAGCTCCGATGGCGGTGCCGCCGAAAGATTCAAGAGAATAGCTGACGCTGGATTTAGATTCGAGAGATGACTTCAAATTTAAAGGAATTGGTGAACTTGGCTAAACGTGCCGATTCGTCTCCACTTTAGATGCGTTGCCTATCGGTAAGTCCCGGTCTGCCGCCTTCATCTCCATCTCCGACATCCGACCTCCGCAATTTTGGCGGAAGAAACTTGAAAGCGAGGATGGAGACAGACCCAAAGCCCGTGGGCCAACGAGAAGGTAAATGTTCTCTCTGTTTTGATGAGATCGCTAGTTAAGTTTTTTGTTCGTCTTTTTTCTTTTCATTCCAAATTAATCTCAATACTTTTTTATTAACACAAATTTATTTATACTTGTTTAGTAATAAAATGTTAAAACGTTTAATTTTATTTTTGTGAGGAATATGTGAAACACATTTGATACTTTCCATCAACTCCCATTTATAATTGTCCTATCTGTTGAAAAGTCAGCCCACCAAAGTTTATTTTTCCACACGGTTTTTTTTGGCAAATTGGAGGTTGGTGGCACAAATATTTGATAGGTTGTTGCCATGCATGCATGAAAATTTTGTTGCTCACCAAAATTGATTATTCATTCTAAATTCAATTTGTCAATTTGGCAAGTTGTAGCCAAATTGTAAGTGGTAGGTGAGCAACGGTTCCTATAAATAGGAGGGTTATTGTTAATTTATTTTCATCCCGAATTTGAGAGAAGTAGAGAGCAATTGCAAGTGAGTTCTTTGAGAGAATTTGTGAAAGCTTCCACTTGAGTATTCTAGTGAGGTTCCATTTGGGTGTATTGGGGTTGTGAGTTTTGTGAGTTTTTCCCACTTTTGTAAATTTCCATTTGTTAGTAAAATTATCTTCTAGTTTTTTGCCCGTGGACATAGGCATTACGCCGAACCATGTAAATTATTGTATCCTAGTTTTCTTTGCATTTGTTTAACACCACATTTATATTTCTCCAAAAGTTGCAGTATTAGTAATTGCTCAACCCGCATTTCCGCAACACTATCGTGATTCTAAGCCCCAAAAATATTTGACAGTTTTTTAAAACAGTCATTTTTAAAATGTCAAATATTCTTTTTTTTGTTGTATTGTTAGAGCGTTATTTTTATTAAGGGGAACAAAAATAACACTCGAGAGAAGGAAACAGATCCGATGCTCCTAGTCCCTCAAGAGAAAGACGTAATAAATTTTACTTCTTAATAAAGACATAGCACTCGAGAAACGAGCTCTTAAAATTTAAAAAATGATTATAAATCAGATCTAAACAAATTTAACTACTTCATGAAACAAGAATGAGCATTATTGTACTCTCTTTCTATCTCGCTCCCTCTATCTCTTTTCTTTCTAATTATTTAGTTGCATACTTACATTGCACCCACCCTTTCCTCACCCCAAATTAAACATATCCCCTTAGTCTTACTTCCCCTATGAGAGCCAAATTATTATTGGGCATTGTTCACGTAAACGGCACTGTTCACGTACACTACTATTCACGTATACGGTACTGTTCACGAGGAATAGTGGGGGCGATCCAAGACTTTTGTGGTGCAAAATAAGGAATATTAGTGTGAGTGGAGTAACCGCGTGGTTTTGTACATTTTTAGGAAAGTTCTATTACAGAGGCGATAAGAGCCTAAGGAGTCTAGATTTTAAGTGGGACCGTTGTAACCTCTCTAGTCTTTCCTAGAAACTCTCCTAATATGCATTTTCGTACTTACTCACAACTATTCAAGGGTACACTAGTTTGTGTACGGTATTTATCAACAAAATGACTGCAAAGTATGAAATTGAGAAGTTCAACGGGAACAATTTCTTGTTGTGGAAAATGAAGATGAATGCTATATTGAGAAAAAATAAGTGCTTAGTAGCAATTGGAGAAAGACCTATTGAGATAACTGATGATGACAAGTGGATTGAGATAGATGGCAATGCCATTGCTGATCTACATTTGGCACTTGGGGATGAGGTGTTATCTAGTGTGGCAGAGAAAAAGAAAGTAAAGGAAATATGTGATACTCTTTTAAGGCTATACGGGGCCAAGTCACTGCACAACAAGATCTTCTTAAAGAGGAAACTCTATACTCTTCGAATAGAAGAATCTACATCGGTAACTGACCATATCAACACCTTGAAGACTCTATTTTCACAACTCACAATGTTGGGTCACAAAATAGAGGAAAATGAACGTGCAGAGCTTCTATGTTAGAGTATACCATATTCGTATGATCAACTCATCATCAATCTAATGAACAACAACCAAGTTGATAGTCTAGTCTTCGATGATGTTGTAGGCTCCGTATTAAATGAGGAGGGCAGATGAAAAATATAAGGAATATAAGAAAGTAAGTTCGCAGAAAGTAGAAGCATTATCAGTGACAAGAGGGAGATCAACGGGATGTGCCCTTAGTGGGAGTCACAATCATGGTAGATCAAAATTGAGAAGTAATAAGAATGTCAAATGCTACAATTATGGCAAGAAAGGGCACGTCAAGAAAGAGTGTTGGAACAACCCAAAGAGAAGAGAAGGTAAAGATCCTGAGTCATCAAATGCTCAGGGGTGTGTAGAAAGTACATCGGATGATGGTGAAATTCTCTACAGTGAAGCATGAACTGTTTTAGAAGGCAAAAAATGCCTATCTGATATCTAACTTGTAGACTCATAAGCTACCTGACACATGACTTCTTGGAGAGAATAGTTCCTCAAATATAAACCTATCTCAAGAGGATTTGTATACATGGGTGATGATCATGTCTTGGAGATCGCTAGTATTGGTACTGTTAAAATCAAAATATTTGATGGTACATTTCACACAATTGAGGAGGTATGACATGTCAATGGCTTGAAGAAAAATTTATTGTCTTTAGGACAAATAGACAGTCTTTGGTGTAAAACCCATGTTGAAAATGAGATCATGAAGATTGCCAGAGGCGCGCTTGTATTAATAAAGGCTAAAAAGATCGATGCTAATCTATTTATACTTACAAAGGAAACACTACAGGAAGCTGATGCGTGTGTCGCGTCAAATAGGGAAGAGTCGGTGATGATGTGGCATCTCAAGCTTTACCACATGTCGGAATAAGATTTGAAGGTTCTGTCTGAGCAACGATTACTTCCAGGGCTCAAATAGGTAAACTTACTGTTTTGTGAGCATTGTGTTTCAAGTAAGTAGCATAGGTTGAAGTTTAGCATATTTATTGCCAGAAGTAAATGCATTCTACACTTGGTTCATTATGATATTTGGGAATCACCAAACTTGTTCATGGGAGGTGCAAAGTACTTGGTAACTTTTATTAATGATTATTCCAACAGATGTTAGGTGTATCCAATCAAGAAAAAGTCAGATGTGTTTGCAATATTCAAACAGTACAAAGTGCGGATAAAACTTGAATTCGGTAAGAGAATAAAGTGCTTGAGGACAAATAATAGTGGAGAGTATACAGATGGTGAATTTCTTGCATATTGTAAGTAAGAAGGTATTCAGAGACAGTTTACGGTGGCATACACTTCCCAGCAAAATGGAGTAGCAAAGTAGATGGATAGGACTCATATAAAAAGAATAAGAGTTATATTGAGAACTGCTGCTGTATGTTGTGCAAATTTTATTGAACTCACAAGTGCATGAATCTATTGTAGAATAGATTAATGGTGACGAGTGTCGATCCCACGAGGAGGTTGATTCTAATTGTGTGTAGAATTAATTTTTTTAAATGGATGTTTGGATTTATGGTGAAAGTGATTTAGATTATCTTAAAATTGGAATTGAAATAGCGAGAATAAATTGAAGAGAAATCTATTGAAATGAAACACTTGGGTATCTGGATCCGTATCAACATGCACCATGGGCTAAATATTCCTTATTAGTGCCAATTAAATCATGAGGGGGGAATTCACACCTCATGAACCACACTCTAATCAATATGGTGTTAAGGGCTTATTGTGCCAAATAATAATAACCTTGTACTAGGGAGCCGGTGAAACCAAGGCAGTATCTAGACAAGATTATTAGTATTTGTCGACGAAAAGTCAAATCATCCACAAAAATTAGAGGGGAAGAGAAAATAAATTTACCAAATAAAGCCCATGACACATGTTGAGACTTCACCTTCAACCCAAGCTTGAAAGAAAATTAGCTACTCATAATTGAACTAGGGGTAAAATAGAAATTTATTAAAATATGTAGAAAATACAAGATGGAGAAGGAATTACAGAAAATGGAGTCAAAAAATGGATTCAGAGATATCAAAATTAGGGGGAGAGAGCCCCCTTTTTATAGATACATTGAGTAAATCATGGCCATCGGATCAAAAACATTTCGGACGCTTAGGATTGCGCCACGTCATCGATGCAGCGGTTTGACCATGCTTTGTTTGAAAACGGTTTGACCCGGCTTGAACAGTGACGCGGTTTAGTTGAAAATAATCCTGTGTAATGCATGTACCGTACGTGAGATTTTTGGTCCACTGATATGCTGCCACGTCATCGATCAACAGTACATAAGAATTTTAGTCCAACAGGATCGTGACACCTCATCAGTCAATGCCACATCATCGGTCAATGTCACATCATCATTCCATCTATGTAAACAGTGTCGTGAACAGTAACATAGACAATATCGTACATGTGAATAGTACCGTACATGTGAACAGTGATATTTTTCCTTTTATTCTCCTCCTAAGGTTTTCGATTGTCCTATGTTCAAAAGTGATGTCTGTTTTTCCGTATGATTTCTCGTTCATTGTGAAATGACTATGATGTCCCTAAAATACATAAAATACTAATTAAAATAAAACACACGTAATTAAATTACAAGAAGCTTAAATACATAAAAGTAAAGGTGTTAGTAAGACTTGAAATGTAAAATGATGATTTTCTCCTTTATAAATATACATTTTCTAACACTCAACACTGTACCCAACTCATTTTGGACGAAGCAGCCAAAACTGCTTGTTATGTGGTTAATCGATCTCCATCAATTACAATTGAGTTGAAGACACTGATGGAGATGTGGACTGGAAAGCCGACTAATTACTCTCATTTACATGCATTGGGATGTCCCGTGTACGTGATGTATAAGACCTAAGAAAGAATGAAGCTGGATCTAAAATCTAGAAGATGTATCTTCTTGGGGTGTGCTGATAGAATGAAGGGGTATCAGCTGTGGGGGGAACCCCACTGCCCACAAGATCATTATCAGTAGAGATATCTTTGTAGAAGATCAACTAAAAATGAGAGACGAGGATGATAGCACTGTAAAGGAAAAGTTAGAGACTGTGCGGTATATGTGAAAAATAATCTAAAAGATTCAGATTCTTTGAAACAGCACTAGAGCACGAGGAACAAGAACCAATGGAGTCCGAGGCTCCAAAAGTTCGTCGGTCAACTCTTGAGAGATGACTGCCAGCGTGGTACTCGGAGTATGTTACAAAGTTTAATGTTGCATACTGTCTTCTAACAGAGGATGGAGAGCCATCAACTTTCCATGAAGATTAAAAAGCTCAGATGTTACTTTGTGGATGACAACAATGAAGGAAGAAATTAAAGCTCTGCACAAGAATAAGACATGGGAACTTGTACTGCTACCACGTGGAAGAAAAACTATTGGTAACAAATGGGTCTACAAAATCAAACGTGATGGTAATGACTAAGTGGAGCAGTATCGCGCAAGATTAGTTGTGAAAAGATATGCTCAGAAAGAAGGTATTGACTTCAACGAAATATTTTCTTCAGTGGCTCGACTCACAACAATCATAGTTGTCTTGGTGATGTGTGTTACATTTGACCTACATCTAAAGTAGTTAAATATGAAAATTGCGTTTCTTCATAAAGAATTTGAAGAAGAGATTTATATGCTCCAATCAGAAGGTTTTATTGAAAAGGGCAAAGACAACTTGGTTTGCAGATTGAACAAATCTTTATACGATCTCAAACAGGTGTCGTGTTAGAGTGCAATTTATGCACTAGTTTTGCATTGTTTACTTCCTTTAATATCGATGTTTTGCTCTTAATAATAGTGATTTACTTGTGTTTTATTTTTGTAGGTGCAATTCTATTGATTGGTGCTAAAATTGAGCTACAAGATAATGTTTGAAGATGATTGTTTTCCTAGAGAAATTATGAGCTTCAGAATAACTTTGTTGATAAGGCGTGGGCGCGTGCTGTCAACTAAGGACCTGCAATTTTTATTTTAACGTGTTTTATCTTTTTGGTTATTTTTGTAATTTTGAATTTAATATTTAGATAATATTTTAGATAGTAGTATTTTATTTTTGAAAAAGCTAGAAAGAGGAAGGGACGTGAAAAAAAAAGGGAGGAGATTTTTGAAGGGAAAAGAAAAAAGAAACCCTAGATCTAAATTTTTTTCTTCTCTCTATGAAGAACTAAACCTATTATTGTAGCTTTTTAGGTACTTAGATTGAGTTTTATTATTGTAGGTTCCAAAACAACCTGGTTGTTATGAGTGTGGATATTATGTCATGCTGTATATGAGAGATATTATTGCTCAACAATGTAAGTGATATGTTTTATGTCCATCATTGGTTAATATTTTTTGTCCATCATATTTGCTATTAAATCATTTGGCCATTTGCAGTTTAACAACAAACCAGTTTACACTCAGGCAGAAATGGATGAGGTACAGTATGAATGGATGAAATATGTCCGAGTGCTCATATAAGGTGAGGAGCTGTTTATTAAATACTTTGGTTAGCGTAGGCCTGTTTTGAGGTCTCCTGTTCATTTACTTGGATGTATTAGCTTGGTTTGAGAGACAATTTTGATATGTCAATATAATGTATAGTTATTTTGGGTTGAGCTTGTAATTATACTGTATTGATGCTTCTCGGATGGAAACTAGCATGTTTGGAATTTTCAATGTAATGTCAGTATCAAACTACGTTTAGTTTAATTAAACACAACATCTATTTTAATTACCAGAAGTGTGAATCTAGTGGCATTTGGTTTAGTTTATTTCACATTTTCCAGCATCTCACTTGCATTTGATTTTGTTGAATATGTTACTTGCATTTGATGGAAGTATTAGACTGCGGCATTTGATGGCATTTTGGTTTGTTCTTCCTGTTAATTCAAGATTGTTCTTGACGTGCTGATGTTAATTCAAGCAGGGTTTATTGAGATGGCAATTTGGTGCTTCATTCAACTGATTGTTGCTGGTTTATTGGGATGGTTTCGTCAACCAATGTTGTTTGTTTTAGTTGTGCTGCTGGCGGCTTATAAAATCTGATTCAAGATTGTTCATTTAAAAAACTGTAGTCGTTATTTTAGGAAGCAAACTAATAACTGATGAAGTATTTATTTAATTATAATTATTGTAGTTATTTTATTTCATAACAAGATTATAATTTCTAAAACTTGTGGATATGGATTTGAGAATTATTGTATATGAATTATATATATATATATATATAGAGTGTTGTTCCAATCCAGGATCCCGGATTGGAACAATGTACAGGATCCCAGATTCGAACAATGTTCGGGAGGGAGGTTGGTGGCCTTTGGATTCAAATCCAAAGGCCACTTGTGGCTGCACATGGTGGAGCCCACCATGTGCAGCCAAACCAAAAAAAAAATTAAAAGAAGGAATTTGGGGCCGTTAGACTTGAATTCAACAGCCACAAATTTCTTCCCGGATGCTGTTCCAATCCGGGACTCCCGGATTGGAACAGCCTCCTATATATATATATATCTCTCTCTCTCTCTCTCTCTGTGTAAAGTTTTTTTATTTATATAATAATTTAAAGGATATATTTTAATTTCTGCCAAAAAAAATGGCGCCAATTTCATTAATTCCCACCAAAATATAATATAAAAAAATGCTGCCAATTTCATTGTTTCCCGCCAAAAAAAAAATTATAAATTTGGCTGCAATTCCGTAAATTCTCACAAAAAATTAAAATATATTTCATTTACCGCCAAAATTTAGGAATTAATATTTAATTAAATGTATAAATAATTAAATTATTTTAATTAAATATGTCATGTTTACATGACAGACAATAGTCACGAATGGGAAATGTTATTGACAGACATTAGTCATGCGCATAAATTTTTCATCAAACCAACGATGACAGAATCGTGATGGATAATACGTCATGCTTACCATGACATACAAAAATTGTCATTATTTTTTCTTGACACCGGAATCAGTGACAGTCTCTCAACCGTCATGCCATGCCGAAGATGACGGGTAATACCCGTCATAAACGGCTTTTTTTTCTAGTAATGTATAATTATCTTTTGAAGCATAAGCAAAGAGTATATGTTAAAAATTGGAGTGAATTAGGAAACCTAGAGTCTCTTTTCGATCTAGAATTGGGCAACAATAAACTCAGTGGCTCGATCCCTCATTCTTTTGGTAACATAACCAACTTGGTTACCTTGTATATTCATAGCAATTCACTTTCTGGCTTAATTCCAAGCGAATCATGAAACCTAAAGTCTCTTTCCGATCTAGAATTGGGCAACAATAAACTCAGTGGCTCGATTCCTCATTTTTTGGGAAACTTAACCAACCTGGTTACCTTGTATTTTCATAAAAATTCACTTTCAGGCTTAATTCCAAGTGAAATAGAAAACCTGAGGTCTCTTTCTGATCTAGCGTTAAGCAGTAATAAACTTAGTGGCTCGATCCCTCATTCTTTTGCTAACTTAACCAACTTGGTTACTGTTGGTTATTTTTTATAAGCAATTACTACCAATGCCAATGTGCAAGTATACACAACAAGTAATAAAGTGATGAGTATTCAAGATCGTCTCCACAGGGATTGATGTTACTCGAAATGCTAAAGCAATCACAATAATGCAAAATCAACTTAAAACCGAAACACACAATTATCAAGTAATTCCTATCGTAATTAATGATTGCAAGAGATTTAAATAAAACAATACTGTAATGAAATACTATATTAAATGTGTCTAAGATTCAATTAAGATTATAGTAGTTGAATGATCAAACTCTCCTAATGGGGTGACTGTTGTTTATCAATTTAGCATCAGTTGGTACAATAAGTGCTGCAGCACTGGGCAGAATAAATCTGCATCCGCAGCTATCGCATGTGGGAAGTCTCATACCTTTAAATCTATTAACAATGACCAGTTGCTAATATACTTATGGTACGACATTATAACCTTTAATCTCTCCACCGTACAAGGTGAACACCTATGTCTAGTGTGTCACAAATTCTAACTTCAAGTATTGCCCTTATGGGATTCAAGATAACTTAATCCAGGAAACTCAACTTAAGATCAAGTAGTACTCTAGTAATATCCGCTAAGACATGCCCTTTTGCTGCTCTATCTTAACTGAAACTATTAAATGGGTGGTCAACTGAAATAACAGTTATATTCATAAAAGAACTACTAGAGTAAAATGCTACAACAATACCATAACAATATATAAGAACAGTCAAGAACCCATTGAATTATTTGTCACTCAACTACAAGTAAATTTAGTTCATATTCTGAAAGAGAAAAATAAACATAAATATATTAATCTCGAAATACATCAAAACAATTAAAGGAAGAAGATAAATATAAGTGAGCACGGTGAAAGACAAATCTAAATAATTCTGATCGATTCTCCAATGTTGCCTTTAATTCTGATCTTCTTCTTCGTTCCTTGTAATTATTCTAATGATAATTCCCTTGTCGCCTTTCTATGTAGTGTACGCCTCCCTTTTATATTGCAAATTAGGGTAAACACAAGTCCATGAGCGTGCATGCGTTAAATTAGGAAACATGCGCTGACCCGCGCCTAAGTTTTCTCCCGCATTGCTCCCAGATTGCTACAGCACGGGTTGCTCTAACATCCTCAACAGCACTGCATTATTCCCAATTGTGCTTTTCTTCTTTTGTTGGCCATTTCTTTCCTCCTCTTGCTCATCTACTGTCTGAACATCCCCTCATGAATTAAGACTTTCTGAGAACCTACAATTATGTACCTGTTTTTAGCACAAAATACTTCGATTCAAGCAAAACTTATTAAGACTCAACTAAAATGAATGTTTATGCAAAATGTAACCAAAATGTAATAAAAATACCTTATTTGTTCTCTAAGTGATCTTGATTTGAGTCTAGAATTGATGTAATAACTCTTATTTCCTAGAGTTATCACACCCCCAAACTTAAACCATTACTTGCCCTCAAGTAATGACACATACTAACACTTCCCGCAAACAATCATGCACACAATTTTAGCTCTTTTTTCAAATTTGCAAGGATTCTTCCACTTTCATATCACAATTTCAATCATACAAAATAACCATAGTAAATCAGTTCTAGATTTAAGCTACTTTCTATCCATTGTGTGTGTGTGTGTTTCCTTTGATTGAATTCCATATATGTTGTAACATCACCATAGGACTACATAAATTTCAGCAGTAATACACTTCATTCATAAATAGGGTAGCATAAATTTCACATACTCAAACTGTGATTGTTTTAACATTGATAAACTGGGGAGTAATTAACCTCCTCACTGTAACATTTATCTTTCATGTGAATGTCAATCACTTGTAATGATAACACCCAATTACTCAAACTATGCCCAGATCAGAGTTGTTGCAGTAATATTTGTAGTGTAATCTTATCTAGAGGTATCTTTTACTCAAGGCTGAACATGGGGCTCATGAACAGACCTGGCTACTCAATGCCTTAGACAGATGACTTTTTTTTTTTCAGCATTGCTCATAACTCTCGCTACCTTTGACATAATTCTGCATATGGGGTACATACTCAGATCTGGTTACTCAGCAACTTGAGCCATTGGAGCAGAGTTTATTTCATACATATCACAATCAATCAACTTGCTTCTCCCCCCAAACTTAAGATATTTTCTATTCTTTTGGCTCTGCTCTAGTAATCTCATACAATTCAACCAAAGTCTAAGTCTTGGGATAAAATTTCACTTCTATCTCTACTTGGCATTCTCATAAATACTGAATAACACTCAATTTATCTTCATTAGGTTTTCAAATCCATACACAAATTTTAGATAACAAAGCTTCACATAACACAAACATAAACACATGCATTCGGAAACACAACCCCCCCCAAACTTGAGAGTTGCTGTGTCCTCACAAGCATACATAACAAAGGCACACGAACTGACAAGGATATGAAAGACCTTAGAAAATACCACACAAATTAACAAACAGAAGGAAAAAATTTTTTTTTTATATGAACTAGTAAGGAAAGAGTACTCCCCTGTGGTGGGGACTGCAACATAGGACGGGATGCTATCAGCGCTTCTTGGATGCACTGCGCAGCTTATCTTTTGGTAAAGCTTTTGGGGAAGTAGCTGGCAATGTCTTTGTCTTTTTCATCGCGGAGCTGGTGAGAGGAGTTGTGGCTGGGTCACTATAGCAGTACCTGTAGACGTACTGCCTTTTCGTTTACTGGATTGTCGCGGACTGGTGCGAATAGGTTGGCCAGGAGTTTACTGTGGAGGCCTTTGAGTTAATGCATCAGCCGTCTGGCCCTCAGCTGTGATGGCAGCAATAACCGCAAGTAGTTGGTTGGCGTGCTGAGGTGTAGGCATAGCTCTCTGGCTGCTGCAGCCGCCAGCTCGGCATCGACTTGCTCCATTTTATCTTCAGAGGCTGGAGGTGTTGCCATTTTTGCTTTACCCTTGTCCTTTTTCTTGCCTGCAATGACTGGAATAGACGGCTCCTCTTCAAGGTCTTCCTCCTCCTCTTCTTGAATAATGTGCTTTTTCCTGGTTTTGGGCTGGACTGGGATGGTTGGTTCCTCACGATCTTTCTCCGAATTGTCATCTGCCTCTGTGGGTGAGCTATCAGTCTCAGACTTGTCACCTTCTTCCTCATATGGGTCAGATGGTTCAGCATCTTCTGATTCTACCTCTGCTTGTGGTTCGGCTGCAGCTTCATCTGCTGGTTCATCTGTGCTAGAGCACCTGTGGTATTGGTGTCAAAATTGTACTGCTGGAGCAGTGAGTCAGGGAAGTTTCGGTGAGTTCGTTTCATGTACAGAGCAAATTGGTGTAGTTGGTTGTCCAGGTGCTGTAGATAACTCTAAAATCGATCATTTTCCATCTGCTGAGCTTCCACACATTGAGTTATACTTGCGCTGAGTGCCTGGATGGTCTGTTCTAAGCCAATAGCTTGCCTAGCTCCTGTTACAATAGTTGGTTTAGTGGTTATTCCAGCACTCTCACCAGCAACTCTCTCAATGGTACATGCCGTAAAGGCACCATCATTCTTGACATGATCATCTCTGGCATCAAGACGAACACTGGAAACTACACAAATGCTGGTGACGAGTGAAGGAAATAGCAAGGTAGTAGTTCGGTGAGTCTTGGTTGCACAATCTCGGATTTCTTTGGCGATGATGCTACCCACATCTATGGGAAGCCCTCGAACAATGACATATAACAAGACCAACCTCTCTTGCAAAATTGTATTGGTGTAAGTGGTGGGCATAAGCCTAGATTTTAAAAATTTCACCCACACCTTAGCAATAAGTTTCAAATCTATCCTATTAACTACATGCCCTTCCTCGTTAGCCTATAATGCCCCTTCGATTGTAAGAGTTGTGAAAATGGTGTTCCACTTTTTCGGGGTTAATTTCTCACGCAAGTTGGCATACTCACAATTAATTTCAGCAGGTAAGTTATAAAAAAGCATTGATAACACGGGAGTCTAGTGGAACAAGTGTGTTTCTTACCCAAATGTTGTGCTGATTAGGGCTTACCAAATTGGCGTAAAATTCTTTGACTACGGGTAGCATAAGATCTCGAGGGTGGTTGCAAAACTCTAGCCATCCTCGCTTTGCTGTAGCATTATGAATTGTTTGCACAATTCCAGTGAGTTGGTCTGGAAATTGAAACCTTTTTTCTTCCAGAATCCTACGCGGCTCTATGAATTCTTCATATTTTTCTTCGGCATGGTAAGTCTGGAAGCGTGACGGATCGTTGAGGCGGCTAGCTGTTTTCTTATACCTCGGCATTGCTGTAGCAGTAACAAGTTGAGGTTAAAGTTTAAGAATTAAGAGAGTTGTATTCGCGAAGGAGATGGGGAAGAGTGTCGTAGAGCACTAAGAACAGTGACTCCTTTTTATAGTGGACTTTAATTGAAGATAAATACGGTAACCAAAGATAAATGAGGGAATAAAATATTTTGAAATTAATGTGCATTAATTTCAGAGATTTATTCGCAATTTCCATCCACATCTATGTCTCCATCTGTCATGACTTATCCCCAACAGTAAGTGAGAGGCTCCATCTTTTAATTTACTATAATGGTAAAATTTGCTGTTGTAGCACCCATTCGCTTACTCTACCAACGGTATATACTCCACACTAAGGCTTCTGACACGTGTCTCACCTCTGCACTCTGCACCATACAACCTTACTTGTCAATATGGAATTCAATTGTCACATATACTTCCCATAAACTAAAATTAATTCTAAAATTAAAATTAAATAGATCAAATGATAGCAAAAGTAAAGAATGCACCAATTTGAAAAGAAAAATTAAATAGCTAGAATGAAATAACACAATTTAAATGAAATGGTAAGAAGGGAGAGCTTGTCAATAAAACTAAAGGAGATCAAAATTGGTTTGAAGTGGCCGTCTCTACAATGGGTTGCCTCCCAAGGAGCGCTTGATTTAAGGTCCTTCAGCCTGACCTTCTTTCATTGTTCAAAGGCTGGGTTCTTTAAAGAGTAACACCTCCTTTGAACAATCTGCTGCTGGATGTATGTAATGCTTAACCCTGTGTCCATTAACTTTGAATTCTTGACCTGTTTGTTCATCTAAAAGATCAATTGCTTCATGAGGATAAGATTTTAACAGCTTAAATGGGCGAGACCATCGTGACTTGAGCTTTCCCGGAAATAATCTTAGTCTTGTATTGTGGAGCAACACTAATTGACCAGGGTTGAATTGCCTGTGCTGAATATGCTTGTCGTGCCAGTGTTTTGTCATCTCTTTATAGATTCTTGCATTTTCATATGAAAATAGCTGTAATTCATCAAGCTCACAGAGTTGAAGCTTCCTTTGCTCTGCTGCAGCATGCATATCCCAATTTAGTTTCTTCAGTGCCCAATGTGCTTTATGCTCTAGCTCTAGTCACAAATGACAAGCCTTTCCTTAAACAATTCGGTAAGGGGACATGCCGAGTGGAGTTTTGTATGTTGTTCTGTAGGCCCATAAAGAGTCATGCAAGTGTAAAGACCAATCCTTCCTCGTTGGGTTCACCATTTTTTCTAAGATCTTTTTAATTTCTCTGTTGGATACTTCAGCTTGACCATTGGATTGCGGGTGATATGCTATGGCTACCTTGTGTCTGATTCCATATTTCATCATTGCTGCAGTAAATACTTTGTTGCAAAAATGTGTACCCTCATCACTAATGATTACTCTAGGAGTGCCAAACCTGGAAAAAATATTTTTCTGAAGAAAAGCCACCACTGTTTTGGCATCATTGGTAGGTAATGCTACAACTTCTACCCACTTAGAGACATAATCCACAGCAACAAGGATGTATAGGTTCCCAAAGGATGGTGGGAAGGGCCTCATAAAATCTATTCCCAAGACATCAAAAACCTCCACTTCCAGGATGTTGGTCAAAGGCATTTCATGTTTTTTAGTTATGTTCCCTGTCCTTTGACACCTGTCACAACATTTAACAAATTCATAAGTATCTTTAAAAATAGTGGGCCAGTAATAACCTGATTGCAGAATTTTAGCAGCTGTTCTGTGACCACCAAAATGTCCTCCATATGCTGCAGCATGACATGACTCCAATATGTGGGGAATCTCTCATGCTGCAACACATCTTCGTATTACTTGATTTAAGCACAGTTTATATAAATGTGGGTCATCCCACTGATAACTTCTAATATCATGAAGAAAATTTTTTTTCTCTTGAAACTTCAGCTCAGGTGGTAGCATTCCACTTACTAAGTAGTGAGCAAAATCTGCATACTATGGGGGTCCTGACTGCTGCAGCATCTGTGCTTGCTGTATTGCCAACAACTGTTCATCAGAAAATGTTTCAGTGATGCCCTTCCTTGTCAATGTACTAGTGTCTGCTTCCAGCAGTGACAAGTGGTCTACCACTTGATTCTCAGTCTCCTTTCTATCTTTAATTTCCAGATCAAATTCTTGAAGCAATAAGATCCATCTGATTAATCTTGGTTTGGCATCCTTCTTTGAAATTAAATATTTGATGGCTGCATGGTCTGTGTAAACAGTTACTTTAGTACCTACTAGGTAAGCTCTGAATTTGTCAAAACCAAATACTACTGCTAGCAACTCTTTCTCTGTAGTGGTGTAACTGATATGAGTTGGAGTGAAAGTTTTGCTTGCATAGTATATGGAATGAAAAACCTTATCCTTTCTTTGCCCTAATACTGCTCCCACAGAATGGTCACTAGCATCACACATCAATTCGAATGGTAAAGTCCAGTCTGGAGATATAACTACTGGAGCAGTGATCAGAGCTTTCTTTAATTCTCCAAATGCTTGAAGGCAATCTTTGTCAAAGTGAAAAGGTTTGTCATGCTCCAGCAATGAGCATAGTGGTTTAGCTACTTTGGAAAAATCCTTAATGAATCTTCTGTAGAATTCAGCATAACCCAAAAAACTCCTAATACCCATTACTGAAGTTAGAGGTGGCAGTTTATCTATTACCTCTATCTTGGCTTTGTCCACATCAATGCCATTCTTGGATACCTTGTGTCCCAATACTATTCCTTCTTGTACCATGAAATGACACTTTTCCCAATTGAGTACTAAGTTGGTCATCTCACATCTTTTAAGAACTTCTTCCAAGTTGTGTAAACAATCATTGTATGCTTCTCCAAAAACTGAGAAGTCATCCATAAAAACTTCTAAAGTCTGCTCTACCACATCAGAAAATATAGACATCATGCATCTCTGAAAAGTTGTTGGAGCATTGCATAACCCAAAGGGCATTCTTTTGAAGGCAAATGTTCCATAAGGACAAGTAAATGTAGTTTTCTCCTGATCTTCTGGAGCTATAGCAATCTGGTTGTAGCCTGAATGCCCATCTAAAAAATAATAGTACTGTTTTCCAGCAAGTCTGTCCAACATCTGATCTATGAATGGAAGTGGGAAATGGTCTTTCCTTATGGCTTTGTTAAGCTTCCTGTAATCCATACATACTCTCTATCCAGTCACTGTCCTTATAGGAATAAGTTTATTCTTCTCATTAGCTATTACTGTTATCCATCATTTCTTTGGAACTTATTAAACTGGGCTTACCCATGAACTGTCTGATATTGGGTATATGATTCCAGCATCCAATCATTTGATGATTTCCTTCTTCACCACTTCCTTCATAATAGGGTTCAACCTTCTTTGGTGCTCCACCGAATTGCTGGAGCAATCTTCTAATAGGATTTTATGCATGCATATTGATGGGCTTATCCCCTTTATATCTGCCATGGTCCATCCAATTGCTCTTTTGTATTTCCCAAGAAAATTTACTAGACTCTATTCTTGACCTGCATCCAAAGTAGAAGAAATGATAACAGGTAGTGTATTATTTTAACCAAGATATGCATATTTCAAATGTGAAGGTAACAACTTTAATTCAAGACTAGGAAGTGATTCAATAGATGGTAAGGTTATTTTTACTTCCCTGTCTAAAAGATTCAGGTGTTCAATAAACCTGTTGTGCCTATCAGATTGCTGTTTGTCCATCCAATCTGTCTGAATTACTGCCACATCTTTCTCTTCGACATCATCAAAGGTGGTGACTTTTTCAAGTTCATTACTGCAGCATCTGTCCATTCTGTCTGCTACAACAAAATCTACTACACTTAGGAAATTGTAATCTTCTACTTCATCAGGGTTCTTCATAGCCTCTAGCACATCAAATGTGACTTGCTGATCATTCACTCTCATAGTGAGTTCTCCTTTCTGTACATCTATTAGAGTCTTTCCAGTTGCTAGAAAAGGTCTTCCAAATATAATGGGTACCTCTTTATTAGCTTCAAAGTCCAGTACAATAAAATCCACTGGAAAGATGAATTTGTCAACCTTTACCAGTACATCCTTTATTTTTCCTTCAGAGTATGCATGAGATCTGTCAGCTAGTTGCAGAGTGACTGTTGTTGGTCTGCACTCCCCTACTCCCAGCTGCTTAAATATAGATAATGGCATCAAATTAATACTAGCTCCCAAGTCACAAAGTGCTCTCCCAGCATACTTAGTTCCTATAGAACAGGGTATTGTAAAACTCCCTGGATCTTTCACTTTTATGGGTATTTTACTCTGGAGCATATGACTGCTTTCCTGTGTTAAAGCAACAGTTTCAAACTCTCCTAACCTTCTTTTTGTGCCAAGATATCTTTTAGAAATTTCACATAATTTGGCATTTGCTCCAAAGCTTCCACAAAAGGTATATTTATATGTAATTGCTTCAGCACTTCCAGGAATTTGCTGAACTACTTGTCTTGTTTTTGCTTCTGGAACCTCTGTGGGAAAGGTGGTGGATGTCTAAACTGCTAGGTAGCTTCAGGAGTTATCAAATTCTGTTTGTTTGGTTTGTTGCAGGTTGTGACTACTGGTGTTGCAACTTCTTTTTCAGCATGTTCTGGTTGAATTTCCCCTGCAATTGTTATAGCTTGGCCCATGTAATCAATATCTTGATAGGGAGGTTGTTGTAACATGCTTCCATTTATAGGTAATTTTTGTACTGAATTGAATTCCATCCCATTTTTGGTTACATCAACTGGGATATCAATATTCTTCCCAGATCTCAAATTAATTACTTTGAAATGTTCTTTGCCCTCCCTCTTAGGGTCTTCTGTGTTGCTAGGTAGGCTTCCTTGAGTTCTACTGCTCATTGCTGTGGGTAGTTGTCCCATTTAGTTTTCCAAGTTTCTCAAGGATACAGCTTGACTGTGCACAATTGCTTCATTCTTTGCAATGTATTCCTTAATCAATGCTTCCAGTGAAGTGATTGGATCCTGACTGATATGCTTTTGCCCTTGACTCTTCTGATGAAAATCAGGTGGTTGTGTGTTTCTATTTTGTCCATTTAATGCTGGAGCATTTCGATTTTGACTGCTCCATGAGAAATTTAGGTGTTGTTTCCAACCAGAGTTGTAAGTATTAGAATATGGGTTGTTCTGAGGTTGTCGATTGAAATTACCCACATAGTTTACTGAGGCTGGATTTCCAAGACAATTATCAAAGTCATGTTCTTCACCACAGTATACACAAGAAAGTTCAGTAACTTGCTTTACTGTTGCTGGAGCAGACGTCATGGCATTTACCATGTTAGTCAATGAAGTTACTTGTGCTGACAATGTTGTAATTGCATCTATGTTATGTACCCCTGCTAATCCTCTTGCTGTTGGTTGCCTGGCTGAAGGCCACTGATAGTTATTATTAGCAATTCTCTCCAGAATCTCATAAGCTTCAGTGTAAGATTTGGATAACATGGCTCCATTTGCTTAAGCATCCACTATTAATCTTGTACTCGGATTCAACCCATTGTAGAAAGTTTCCAATTGAATGCAACAAGGAATACCATGATGAGGACACCTTCTAAGCAATTCTTTGAATCTTTCCCAAGCCTCGTACAAACTCTCATCTTCAAGTTGATGGAAAGAAGTAATCTCATTACGCAACTTTACATTTTTTATTGGTGGGAAATATTTCATTAGGAATTTATTAGCCAATTCATTCCATGTAGTTAAGGAAAGAGCCTAAGCCTTAATGTATCTTGTGTTGCTCCAGCAATCTTGAAAACATCACTTACTTCCAAGAACAATTTAAGATGGAGATGAGGATCTTCATTTGGTAATCCATTGAATTGACCAACTGTTTGCAACATTTGAAACGTCACTGGCTTTAACTCAAAATTTACAGCATCTGCTTCAGGTCTGATGATACCAGGGTATACAACTTGAGGGGTTAACACAACATAATCTCTTATAGCTCTGTCTTTGTCATCAGCTATGTAAATAATATTGTTATTGCCTGGCTGTCTCCCGTTAGTATGTTCATTCTACTCATCTTGAATGTTGACTGGTTGTAAGGGCCCATGAGGATTCAAATTTCCTGCATCCTGCAAATTATTCATGCTTCAAGCAATTTCTGAATTCCTTTGTTCTCTTCGCAATCTCCTGACAGTCCTTTCAATCTCACAATCGAATTGGAATACCATAGATCTGTCTTTGTGCATGCATGTACTGATCTGCCAATAGAATAAATCAAATCAAATTTGGCGCTATCAAGATTTACTTCACACTTCAAAAATCAACAATCAATCCGCGGCAACGGCGCCAAAAACTTGTTAGTTATTTTTTATAAGCAATTACTACCAATGCTAATGTGCAAGTATACACAACAAGTAATATAGTGATGAGTATTCAAGATCATCTCCATAGGGATTAGTGTTACTCGAAATGCTAAAGCAATCACAATAATGTAAAATCAACTTAAAACCGAAACACACAATTATTAAGTAATTCCTATTGTAATTAATGATTGCAAGAGATTTAAATAAAACAATACTGTAATGAAATACTAGATTAAATGTGTCTAAGATTCAATTGAGATTATAGTAGTTGAATGATCAAACTCTCTTAATGGGGTGACTGTTGTTTATCAACTTAGCACCAGTTCTTACAATAAGTGCTGCAGCACTGGGCAGAATAAATCTGCACCCACAGCTATCGCATGTTAAAAGTCTCATACCTTTAAATCTATTAACAATGACCAGTTGCTAATATACTTATGGTACGACATTATAACCTTTAATCTCTCCACCGTACAAGGTGAACACCTATGTCTAGTGTGTCACAAATTCTAACTTCAACTATTGCCCTTATGGGATTCAAGATAACTTAATCCAGGAAACTCAACTTAAGATCAAGTAGTACTCTAATAATATCCGCTAAGACATGCCATTTTACTGCTCTATCTTAACTGAAACTATTAAATGGGTGGTCAACTAAAATAACAGTTATATTCATAAAAGAACTACTAGAGTAAAATGCTACAGCCATACCATAACAACATATAAGAGCAATCAAGAACCCATTGGATTATTTGTCACTCAACTACAAGTAAATTTAGTTCATATTCTGAAAGAGAAAAATAAACATAAATATATTAATCTCGGAATACATCAAAACAATTAAAGGAAGAAGATAAGTATAAATGAGCACGGTGAAAGACAAATCCAAATAATTCTGATCGATTCTCTAATGTTGCCTTCAATTATGATCTTCTTCTTCGTTCCTTGTAATTATTCTAATGATAATTCCCTTGCCACCTTTCTATGTGGTGCACGCCTCCCTTTTATATTGCAAATTAGGGTAAACACAAGTCCATGAGCGTGCATGTGTTAAATTAAGAAACATGCGCTGATACGCGCCTAAGTTTTCTCCCGCATTGCTCCCAGATTGTTACAGCATGAGTTGCTTTAACATCCTCAACAGCACTGCATTATTCCCGATTGTGCTTTTCTTCTTTTGTTGGCCATCTTTTTTCCTCCTCTTGCTCATCTACTGTCTGAACATCCCCTCATGAATTAAGACTTTCTGAGAACCTACAATTATGCACCTGTTTTTAGCACAAAATACTTCGATTCAAGCAAAACTTATTAAGACTCAACCAAAATGAATGTTTATGCAAAATGTAACTAAAATGTAATAAAAACACCTTATTTGTTCTCTAAGTGATCTTGATTTGAGTCTACAATTGATGTAATAACTCTCATTTCCTAAAGTTATCAGTTACCTTGTATATTTATAGCAATTCACTTTCTAGCTTAATTCCAAGTGAATTAGGAAACCTGAAGTCTCTTTTCGATCTAGAATTGGGCAACAATAAACTCAATGGCTCCATCCCTCATTCTTTTGGTAACTTAACCAACTTGGTTACCTTGTATATTGATAATAATTCACTTTCTGGCTCAATTCCAAGTGAATTAGGAAACCTGAAGTCTCTTTCCGATCTAAAATTGGGCAACAATAACTCAATGGCTCGATCTCTCATTCTTTTGGTAACTTAACCAACTTGGTTACCTTGTATATTTATAGCAATTCACTTTCTGGCTCAATTCCAAGTGAATTAGGAAACCTGAAGTCTCTTTCCGATCTAGAATTAGGCAACAATAAACTCAGTGGCTCGATCCCTCATTCTTTTGGTAACTTAACTAGCTTGGTTACCTTGTCTATTGATAACAATTCCTCAATTCCAAGTGAATTAGGAAACCTGAAGTCTCTTTCCGATCTAAAATTGGGCAACAATAAACTCAATGGCTCGATCCCTCATTCTTTTGGTAACTTAACCAACTTGATTACCTTGTATATTCATAGCAATTCACTTTCTGGTTCAATTCCAAGTGAATTAGGAAACCGGAAGTCTCTTTCCGATCTGGAATTGGGCAACAATAAACTCAGTGGCTCGATTCCTCATTCTTTGTGTAACTTAACCAACTTGGTTATCTTGTATATTCATAACAATTCACTTTCTGACTCAATTCCAAGTAAATTAGGAAACCTAAAGTGTATTTCCAATCTAGGATTGAGCAACAATAAACTCAGTGGCTGGATCCCTTATTCTTTTGGTAACTTAATCAACTTGGTTAACTTGTATATTTATAGCAATTCACTTTCTAGCTCAATTCCAAGTGAATTAGGAAATTTGAAGTCTCTTTCCATTCTAGATTTGGGGTTCAATAAACTCAGTGGCTCAATCCCTATTTCCCTAAGTAACTTGACCAACTTTGCTTACTTGAATTTGTATAAGAATTCACTTTCTAGTGCCATCCCAGAAGAAATCGAAACCTTGTGAAGTTAACTAAGCTATTTTTAGATAATAACCAATTTGAAAGTCCAATTCTCAATTTGCAAAATTTGACAAGCCTTGTAAGGGTACGTCTCAATGAAAACCATCTCACTGGAAATATATCCGAATCTTTCGGTATTTATCCAAACTTAACTTTCATAGATCTCAGCCACAATTACTTTTATGGTGAAATCTCATCTTACTAGGGAAGATGGCCAAAGTTAGGCACTTTAGATTTTTCTATAAATAATATTACTGGCAATGTACCTCCTGAAATTGGATACTCATCTCAATTAGAAGTTCTTGATCTTTCATCAAATCATATTGTTGGCGAGATTCCAGTAGAACTTGGCAAGCTTAGATTTTTTATCAAGCTCATTTTAGCTCAAAATCAGCTCTCTGGACAGCTATCTCCAAAACTCGAGTTACTCGTTCAACTAGAGTACCTTGACTTGTGTTCAAATAGATTAAGCAATTCAATCCCAGAAAGTCTTGGCAACTTGGTCAAATTGCATTACTTGAATTTGAGCAATAATCAGTTCAGTTGGGAAATTCCAATTAAATTGGAGGAGTTAATTCATCTTTCAGAATTAGATTTGAGTCATAACTTTCTTGGAAGAGCAATACCATCTCAAATCTGCAATATGCAAAGCTTGGAGAAGCTAAATCTCTCCCACAATAGCCTCTCTGGTTTCATTCCAAGATGCTTTGAAGACATGCATGGCCTGCAACGCATTGACATATCCTACAATGAGTTACGAGGTCCAATTCCTAACAGCACAGCATTCAGAGATGCTCCAATAGAAGCATTACAAGGGAACAAAGGATTTTGCAGACTTCAAAGGACTTTCATCTTGTAAAGCATTAAAGTCAAACAAACAAGCTTCGAGAAAGATATGGATTGTTGTGTTGTTCCCTCTCTTAGGGATTGTTGCTCTTTTAATTTCTTTGATTGGATTGTTCTTTAAGTTTGAACGAAAGAAGAATAACTCACAATCACAACAGATTAGCCCTAGAAGTACTCCGAGTATGCTTTCAGTGTTAACTTTTGAAGAAAAAATCGTGTATGAATAAATTATTAGAGCAACAAATGACTTTGATAATGAGCACTGCATTGGAAATGGTGGACAAGGAGTGTTTACAAAGCTGAGCTAGCTTCTGGAGAAATCATTGCAGTCAAGAAATTTCATTCGCTAATTCTAGGTGAGATGACATTTCAGCAAGAATTCTTGAATGAAATCAAGGCTTTGACTGAGATACGACATCGTAATATTGTAAAGTTTTATGGCTTTTGTTCACATGCCCGACACTCGTTTATAGTTTATGAATATCTTGAAATGAGTAGCTTGGCCATGGTCCTAAGCAATGACGCAGCAGCAAAGATTTGGAATGGACACAGAGAATGAATATGATAAAAGTTATAGCTGATGCATTGTCTTACATGCACAATGATTGTTTCCCACCAATTGTTCATCGAGATCTATCAAGCAAAAATGTGCTATTAGATTTCGAGAATGAAGCCCATGTTTCGGATTTTGGAATTGCCAAGTTTCTCAAGCCAGACTCATCCAATTGGACAGAACTTGCAGGCACACATTATATATGTTGCACCAGGTATGTAAATTATTATTGAAGCTTGTTCAGTATACTAATTAATATTAGCTTACTAGATTTCAGGTAAAAATAATAATAATATAACAATTATTCTTTTTGTTTTTCTCTTTTAGAGCTTGCATACACAATGAAAATTACTGAAAAGTGCGACGTATACAGCTTTGGAGTGCTACCATTGGAAGTGATAAAGGGAAAGCATCGAGGAGATTTTATTTCCTCAATTTCCTCTTCATCTTTGAACTTGAACATAGCACTAGATGAAATGTTGGACCCTCGGCTTCCAACTTCATCACCCAATGTTCAAGAAAAATTGATAACAATCATGGAAGTCGCTATTTCATGCTTAGATGAGAGTCCTAAATCTAGACCAACCATGCAGAAGGTGTCTCAATTGTTGAAGATCTAGTCAATTGAAGATTTAGTCAGGCTTGTGAATAGCTTATTTTTCCAAGTAATTGGTCTGGTCCTTTGAAATCGTTTTCTAGATTATACCATATCACAAGGGGTAATGCTTGTAAGTCCTGTTGACTAGATGTATCTTTTTCATTTTATGAATAAAATCTTTCCTCACCTCACACGGCTTGAGGTTTAATAACCCAAAAGTGTTTGTGATATGTCTCTCCAAAACCGTTGCCTGTATTCAAACTTGCACCCTCAATTTCTCTTCTCAGTTTAGTTAAAGCCCATCAACATACTGTCAACTGGATGACGAGGTGCTTCATTACAAGAAGCAAAGCTTCTCTTCAAAAGAATTTCAAGTTGTTACAATGTCTTCAAAATTTTTATTTTACGCCCTAAATAGCCTGATAATGTTCCTATCTTAACCATTAGATGGTACACGTTGGGAAGCTTAACAAAAATTCTTAGGAAGCATAACCAAAAAAAAAAAAAAATGAAATACGAGATGAAGAAAAACATGATTGCTTTAGTCATGCAATAGAACTGAAATGCAAGAAAATACCAATTAAGAAAAAAAAACACCTTAAATGTCTTAATTTCGTATCCTAGATGCTCCATACATTATTGAACCACAAAACCCACTATTATGCCCCCCTCTGCCTGTTAACTTAGCACTTGCAATAACCTCCTGGATAATCATCTTCCACAGCTGAATAATTTAAGAAAGCATTAGACACCATTCAGATATATATCTCTGTAAGAAACATATATTTGAAAGTTCTTAAGGAGCTCACACAACTACCTAAATGGAATTTTTCCTCCCAAAAAAGTGAGGTTAGTCACAACTTGGGTTAGTGGAGATGAACATGTAAGTTGGCACCACCTGAGTGTTGACTGGAACCATGTCAGTCATGGCAAGCAATGCAACGCGAGCTTGCTGTTAACATATCCAGGTGGACAACTGGGCCTACCAGTTGCTGCAACAAGGGTGGCTTAGGGAAAAGAAATACTGATGAACCATCACATTGTTGTTATCCAAGGCATTTTTATAATGTTACATCCGTGTGTTCTCCGAAAAATGAAATTGACTGAATCCAATCGTTTTAAGTTCTCTTTTTTTGTTGTGCAAAATTCACTCCTCTTCTTACAGCGGCTAGTATATTCCTAAGTAACTGCTTTGATGAATAAGATTTGTAGGGGATTTACCTGGTCTATGCCTACTAGATGAAAAGTTTGAATATTATAAAAATTTAAAAGAAAAAACCATGTTGCTAGCTGCATTTTGATAACATATGTATAGACTCTGACTCCCTGGCATATCAACAAGAATCACCCACTTGAAAGGAAGGGAAGTTTTTGAAATGTAGACTTACAGCATGTTCTCAGTTTCTTTGAAATAAATCACTAAAATAATTGGCAAACGTCACATATTTAAACAACTTTAATAAGCTGTGCATAAATCATTCATTTATTACAGCAAGCAAATTTAATTTAGTAGGAAATTATAATTCATTGGTTAAAGCGATATTGCTTTTGTACCGGTACTGCCGAAAGCATGCTCAGATAATCTCATTCCTTGCTTCCATCACTCCCTTCCCTGATTAAATAAGTTATTTCGAAAAAGAAACCCCGTTGCTTGAAAAGCATATGTCAACAAGGCCATACATACGAACATTTACTCAAACCAAACAATTTCTACTCAGAATAGGCCAGTTACTACCTTTACGAGCAGCTACCGAGGTGGATTCAGATCCTCAACTGTGATAAGACAGACCACAGATTGTGAACAGACTTCAAATGCCCATGTCACCCTACCTCAGAGTTATCTTTTAAAAGCCAAGCTCATTCCTTGCTGATTATCCGCAAGTTCAGGCAAGATGACTGCCTCAAAAGTTATCTTAGACTCCTCTGTTTCTTTTAGCTTGTTAACGTGCTTTGTCAGACTTTGCAAGAACAGCTTGTGCTTGATGGTACGTTCTAGAAGTGCATCTATGCTACATTGTTGAACCATATCAAGGGAAAGAAGAATAGTATCAGCATTAAAACATAAACTACTATTGGCAATAATTGTTTATTTTTTTTAGGAAATTTTGAATTCAAAGAAATTAGCAAAAGAATTTCTGTGAAAACACCAAATGCATTACCCTTTGGACAACAACATCAACATTATCTTTTAGCTTAATACCAAAACGAATTGCCAAAAAGTGACCATTTGAAACCACCACATCATGATAATAGTAAATTATGTGATAATTCTTCATGATTGGCACAAAAGTATTTATTAGACTCATTAAGTTATACTAGCATTTTATCACATAACAATCTGAGTTTTTTAATTGCTGCTATCTCAGTTTCACATACAAATTACAAGTATTCGATGGAGATATATGATCTGTGTCGTCGATTATGTATTTTATGTATACAGGTTGTTTGTTACAACATGTTACTCATTTTTTTAAATGGAACGAGTCATTCATTACATTAGTATTAATTTAACATACATAACCCGTATTAAATTTCTTCGTCAATCCCCTTGCATTGAATTTTATAGAACTAATGTCGACATATTGTAATGAACGTCATAGTCTTGGTAGATAATCGTTGAAGCTAAAAGAAGCATATAATTCGAGGACTGATTTGACATAACAATTATATTATTAATCCCTTTAATTAGTTAAACAATATAAAATCCAATATTATAAGTCAATAAATTATTGATATATAATTTTTTTTTCCGAACTATAAAAAGGGAATACATTGATTCATCAATCAATTTTATAAATAGCAATCAAATTCAAAAAAAAATTGAATAAGAAAATAATTTTTTAATCTTTATTAATAGTTCTTAGACTTTTTATTTTACAGTACGTAAATCTTTGCCATTATTTGTAAGTTTCCGATACAAATATACAACCTACCGATGTCATGGTTTATGTATTTTACGTCACAAGTTTGTTTGTGACTTTATATACACAACTTGTCAATCACTCAATATTTCACATAACATAAATTTGAGTCATTATTTAATAAGACATTCATTAAGTTAAGAGATAAACTAAAAAATATATAAAACACAAACTCTAATACACTATATTAGAGTACGTGCTTCTTGTTAGTGAATAATAAGAATATGGAGGCAAAGAACAAAGAAAATTTCTTAGGATTTGAGACGTGTTTGCACACTTTCCTTTAAGGTTTTATTTGCCCTCACCAATCTTGGTTTGCTATAGAGTTTTAATGGTAAATTACCCCCAAGATATATCAAATCCTGAATACAATCTCTAGCAAATAAGATTGTATTTCCAGAACATATATGAAACCTGCAAAATCTGATGATAATCTTATTCTGTCTCTTTCTTATTATGAAGAAGATGTTTTATAAAGAATACAACCATTCAAAAATGGTACTTCTTCAAAGACACTCTTTTGGTTTGATTTTGCAACGTTTGACACTTGAAATTTTCAAGCTTGCTAACCGTGTTTTAGTTGTCGCATTTCGAAATAAATTAACTTTTCTTAATAAACGGTGAGCCGTTTTATTCCAGAATGTCAAATACGTTGCTCACTGTACATAAACGGTTAACCGTTTTCTCAATAAACGGTGAGCCGTTTTCTCTTGACTATAAAACATGCTCTCTGGAGTAAAACGGTTAGCCGTTTTCTCAATAAACGGTGAGCCGTTTTCTCTAGACCATAAAATATGCTCTCTGGAGTTAAACGGTTAGCCGTTTTCTCCATAAACGGTGAGCCGTTTTTGTCCAGAATATCAAACCAAAGATTAAAAATGTTACAATCTCTCTTACAATCCCCACTAGATTGTAATATTTTTCAGATTTATTAATGATCAACTTATACATACAAAAGGTATCTTTCGATTTTAACCTTTAATTAGTGAGTGTATTTCAAAGCATTTACAAGACAATAGTGTGCTAAGCATTAAACTTTATCTCTTAAGTAAATACCGGAGATACATCACATATAAGCTATCCCAGATTTTAAAGTTGTGTTCCAATAGTTAGCACTATTCCGGCCTTGTGCTCTATCTTGGATTCATGAACATTTACAAGATTAAACCATGACCTTGTTAGAAACGGCACCATTTCTTATGTTCACTTAGGTGAAGTTTCAAATCATGTCTTTAGCTACTATAAGACTTGAACTTCATTAAGAGTAAATACTCAACCTCAACCTCGTAGCTATTTGCACTGAAACTCTCGAATGGGATTATTTATTACTCGGTGTCAAACCAGTCACATAACAACAACTTGTTATTACCCATTTAACTATGGAGTAACGGTATAACTACTACATAGTTGGGTTACCGTCGTTGGTGACTTTATTATATAAAGGTTTCAATCCCATTCCATAAGATGTATCCTTAACTAAGTCTCTTGAAAGACCTTTTGTTAAAGGATCTGCTAGGTTCTTATTAGTCCTAACATAAACAATATTAATAACACCATCTGCTATTAATTGTTTCACATATTCATGTCTCAAGCTAATATGTCTAGACTTTCCATTATACACTTTATTATAAGCTCTAGACAATGTAGCTTCACTGTCGTAATACAAAGAAATAGATGGCATCGGTTGTGGCCACAACATTATATCAAACAACAAATTTCTCAGCCATTCTGCTTCTTTGCCTGCAGATGCAAGTGCTATAAACTCACTTTCCATTGTTGAATGAGTTATGCACGTTTGTTTCTTTGAAGCCCAAGAAACCGCTCCTCCAGCAATTGTAAAAATCCAACCAGAAGTGGATTTATTATCTTTTGTATTGGTTACCCAACTAGCATCTGAATATCCTTCCAGTACTTCACGATAATCATTATAAAACAAACCCAAATTAATGGTCCTTTTAAGATAACCAAGTATCCTACCAATTGCTTTCCAGTGTTCAATACTAGGGTTACTCGTGAATCTTGACATTTTACAAACTGCAAATGCTATATCAGGCCTCGTACAATGCATAGCATACATCAAGCTACCAATAGCACTAGCATATTCTATTTGTGCTACTATTCGGCCTGAATTCTCTAGTAATTTAATACTAGAATCATATGGGGTATTAGCTTCTTTAAATTTCAAATAATTGAATTTAAGAAGCACTTTCTCTATATAATGAGATTGACACAACGAGTAACCCCCACTATGTTTATTCACTTTGATACCTAAGATAGTATCTACTTCACCAAGATCTTTCATCTTAAATTGTGAAGTTAAATACTTCTTTGTATCATCTACTCCTTGCATATTTGTTCCAAAGATAAGCAAGTCATCAACATACAAGCATATAATCACACCAAAATCATTCGTAAATTTAAAATATATACATTTATCAGCATTATTATGCTTAAAACCATGAGATAAAATTACCGAATCAAACTTCTCATGCCATTGTTTTGGTGCTTGCTTTAAACCATAAAGAGATTTGACTAACTTGCATACCTTTTTCTCATTTCCTGGCAAAACAAAACCCTCAGGTTGTTCCATATAAATTTCTTCATCAAGATCACCATTAAGAAAAGTTGTTTTAACATCCATTTGATGCACATACAAATTGTTCAATGAAGCAATTGCAAATAGCACTCTTATAGAAGTTAACCTAGCTACCGGAGCATATGTATCGAAATAATCAATACCATTTCTTTGCTTAAACCCTTTGGCTACTAATCTAGCCTTAAAAGTTTGCAAAGAACCATCACTATTGTACTTTCTTCTAAATACCCATTTGCTGCTAATTGGTTGAGATCCTGGAGGAAGATCAACCAAGACCCATGTTTGATTCGACATAATCGAATCCATTTAATCATTTACCGCCTCTCTCCAAAAGGAAGTGTCTCTAGAAGACATAGCCTCGCTAAATGTCTTTGGATCTTTTTCAATATTTAACAACAATGGTACTTTGTTAAGTACATTCTTTCTATCCCCTTCAACCAAGAAGAGTAGTGCTTGTGATGAAATAAAATCCGGAGCTAAACTCTTTTCTTTCTTTTCACGTTGACTCCTCCTTAGTTCAAAAGATGTCATAGACTCTTTCCTTTTATTATTGTTAGTGGAGGTAACAGGAGTATTAACACATGGTTGATCAATAATTGATTATGATTCAATATTAGAATCATGTTGAAATTTATTCTCAATAAATTCAACATCTCTAGATTCCACAATCACATTAGAATCTAAATCTAACAACCTATAAGTCTTGGAATTTTCAGCATATCCTATGAAAACACTTTTTATACCTCTAGCACTCAACTTTGATGACTTAGGGTCATGTATTTTATAAAAAGCTAAACAACCCCAGACCCTTAAATACATCAAGTTTGGTTTTATTTCTTTCCAAATTTCATAAGGAGATATATGTGTTTTCAAAGATGTAATTCTGTTATGAATATGACATGCAGTGAGTAATGCTTCCCCCCACAAATTATTCGGTAGTTTTGCATTAAGGATCATGGAATTTATCATATCCGTGAAGATCCTATTCTTTCTTTCAGCCAAACCATTTTGTTGAGGAGTAAATGGAGCTGATCTTTGGTGAATAATTCCAACTTCTTCACAATAATTATTAAATTCAATTGAGGAATATTCACCACCTCTATCACTACGAACCATTTTGATTTTCTTATCTTTTTGGTTCTCAACTTCAGCTTTAAAAATTTTAAATTTATCAAAAGCTTCATCTTTTGTTCTAAGTAAATACACATAAGTGTATCTAGAACAATCATCAATAAAAGTGATAAAGTACCTCTTACCTCCTCTTGTTAACATGCCATTATACTCACAAATATCTGTATGTATTAAATCTAATATTTGAGTATTTTCGCTTTAGGAAAAGGTTTCTTAGTTAATTTAGCTTGGATGTAGATTTCACACTTATGACCTTTAACATCATTGCAATTAATCAAACCATGCTTAGACATGTATTTCAAAGATCTAAAGTTCAAATGTGCTAATCTAGCATGCCAAACATCACAAGACTCAACAATATAAGCTAAGTTGATATTATTATTATTAATGCTGAGTTTGTACATTCCATCACAAGAATACCCTTTCCCAACAAATAATCCATTCTTTGAGATAATACAAGTATTACCCTCAAGCACAATCTTAAGCCCATGCTTACACATACAACTAGCAGAAATAAGATTCTTCCTGACAGAAGGTACATGAAAGACATTATACAATGTGACTTTCTTTCCAGAAGTGAAGTTGATCTCAACTACTCCTTTCCCTGCTACTATGGCTGCATTATTGTTCCCCATGAGAACCATTTGTCCTTCTGTTTCTTCTTTGTATGATAAGAAAAATTTCTGCAAGGAATTTGTCAGTACCTTCTTTCTCCGTTTTGTATTTGTATTCAAGAGCATTCCAAATTTCCACCGGAGAAGTCATAGAATTGTAGAGATCATATAATCTGTCAGAAAGCGTATTGAGTATGTGACCCCAGCATATCAATTCATCATCTTCACGACGTTTCCTTGCAGCCTTAACAACTTCGGTATCATCTTCTCTTGGTTCTGGAAATGGTTCCAATTTCGGATCAAGAACATATGCCACTTTAAGAACAGTAAGGAGAAAGAACAATTTCCCCTTCCAACGAGTGAAATTAGTTCCATCAAAACGATCGAGATGGACACTAGGATTCAGAAATGATGTCAAACTCTTCTCAACCTCCATTTGATAAAAATAAAACCTTAAAGATTGTTAGTGAATAATAAGAATATGGAGGCAAAGAACAAAGAAAATTTCTTAGGATTTGAGACGTGTTTGCACACTTTCCTTTAAGGTTTTATTTGCCCTCACCAATCTTGGTTTGCTATAGAGTTTTAATGGCAAATTACCCCCAAGATATATCAAATCCTGAATACAATCTCTAGCAAATAAGATTGTATTTCCAGAACATATATGAAACCTGCAAAATCTGATGATAATCTTATTCTATCTCTTTCTTATTATGAAGAAGATGTTTTATAAAGAATACAACCATTCAAAAATGGTACTTCTTCAAAGACACTCTTTTGGTTTGATTTTGCAACGTTTGACACTTGAAATTTTCAAGCTTGCTAACCGTGTTTTAGTTGTCGCATTTCTGGAAATAAACGGTTAACCGTTTTCTTAATAAACGGTGAGCCGTTTTATTCCAGAATGTCAAATACGTTGCTCACTGTACATAAACGGTTAACCGTTTTCTCAATAAACGGTGAGCCGTTTTCTCTTGACTATAAAACATGCTCTCTGGAGTAAAACGGTTAGCCGTTTTCTCAATAAACGGTGAGCCGTTTTCTCTAGACCATAAAACATGCTCTCTGGAGTTAAACGGTTAGCCGTTTTCTCCATAAACGGTGAGCCGTTTTTGTCCAGAATATCAAACCAAAGATTAAAAATGTTACAATCTCTCTTACACTTCTCTTGTAATTTAATTTATTTGTTAACTTTGTAACTTAAGAAAATTTTCATTGTAACATTACTTTTTAAATTGATCGTAGTCTCTATGATGGGTTAATTACTTTATTTTGCTCTTTCTGTGAGGGATAAATTTTCCTTAAAAGTTTTTGAAGTTTGGGCTAACTATTCAAGTAGTCAATGAGAACTAAAAGAAAGGTATATGGACTACAAAATATTGGTAGAGAAATTACCTGTCATGGATTACATATTCTACATCACAAATTGCTTCTTGTTTATGTGCACAACTTGTCACACTTATTTATTATTATTTAATGGAATGCGTCGTATTAAATTTATGTTGTAAGATATAATCATGGGTTCGCCTCGGACCATCTCAATTTAGATCCAAAATTTTTGCTTATTGTTTATCATTTATATATTTATTAAATCGAAGTAGTTATATCTTTATCAAAGTGCAGATTATTATGACAAATGGGTATTGAGAGGCATAGTTTGCTGCTTTGATTTGGAATTGATCGACTATTCTATTCACCGACACGGACATGATGTTTGGACAGATAATGCCCAGTAAACAAATTGGTTAGTCGCTCAAGGTCCAAAAAGGCAAGGGTCAATTTTGTCCATTAATCTTTGTGGAAAATTTTTTTGAGTGTTGGCTTCATTGACCTCCTTAACTGATGGGGAGAATTACAAAATGCATCCATTTCATTTTCTGGATGACTGATTGAAAATGCAATCTCTAATTGTGGCTTTGATTTCGCAAAATTAAGCTTAAATTGAACAAAGTGTTGAGTAATAAAAAGTACCAGTCAGATATCTCTCCATTTCTTACCTGGGGGCGAATCTCCCCAGCTGAATGTAACGAGCAGATTCCTGGTAGTGTATCTTTTATGAAGCACGAGCCGACCAGAAGTTCATACCGACTAGGTACTTGTCACTCAAAGAAAGAGGACACAATCTCACGAACACACGACAGTTTCGCCATGCCCCAAATCGCTGGGGAGAACACGACACCCGACATTTACCCACGTTCGGTTGTTGAAGACCCATTAAGGTCCATAATCACCCAAATATAATGAGCATTGAAAATACTCTGAGAAAGTGGGATGACGGCCTATAAAAGGCTGGGAAATTGATGAAAAAGGGATAGACAAAAAGAGAGAGAGGGGAAACTCTACCAAATTGATTCCATGCATTGTTACATAACCACCTTAAATACATTTTATCTTAAGAACATCGCAGTGAATGCGTGTGAACATCAATCATACAGTTTTTCCGTAAACTCCGTGTACTGACTTAAGCATCGGAGGGTTTACACTGGAAAAATCACCGGCTTCTCTGATTTATTTCTGTGAATGTAGGTTTGGAAAGAAGAGGAAGAGTGATTTGGTTCCCAGGAGCTCGGGCAATTGCTAAAGCTAGTGGAGCGCAACCTCTTCTTCATTGTCAACACACTCGTTGGTGATCCAATCTGGTCGGGCCAAGGGCAACTAGATTTCAGCATCAACATTTTGGCGCCGTCTGTGGGGAGCTGGATAAAAAGCTACCACGAAGATAGTAATTATCAGAGAAGCAGCGGATGAACAGTTATGGATGTGATAGGGAGTGGTGCCCTACGGGTTGACAATGAGACCAGTGAAACAATTTCACTCCGATAGATAGCAAATGAGGCTAGGGAGAGAATGATGCAAGAACGAATGGAGCAGATGGAGAAACAGATGGAAACCCTAACCACTATATTGCACGAGATGAGGGATGAACGAAGAAGGGATTATGAGACCATCGCGCCGAGAGATGAGGTCATTGCGGAACCTAGCCATCGAAGGCATAGGAATGAGGAGGTTCCTTCATTGGGGGACAACCATATGGGGTACATTCCCACATTCCCATAGAGGTGCAGTTCGGATCCTAGAAGAGCATGTAGATGAAAGGAGAGATCAATCTCGCTCTGGGCGAGTTTCGAGAGTTGATAGCCGAGGAACGAACGTCGAAGAAAGCGAGCTCAGACAGCAGTTGCAAAACATTGAGCGGGAACGTGACCAAGTAACTGGACACAATCCTGATCATGCTTTGGAATTGGAGGGAGAGGTACAACGGTTGGCACAGGTGATAGATGAGATGCAGGGCAAGAGAAAGCCATCGAGTTGGAGGATAATGTTGGATGATGAGTCTCCGTTGTCAGCCGAGATCATGGGTACTGTGATCCCAAGAGATTTTCACTTTCTTGACCTCAAATATTTCATGAGAAACGACCCACTGGTGCATATTGAACGTTTCAATGACATGACGGGTTTGCAGGGGTTAGCACCAACTCAAAAGTGTAGGGTGTTCCCATTGACATTGGAGGGACGAGCCCAAGAGTGGTACCGTAAGTTGCCACGTGGAAGTATAAGGGCTATGAGCAGATGTGCCAAGAGTTGGCTGAGCAGTTCCTCGGAGCAGTAGACCCAGAGGATGATATGATGGAGTTGATGGGGATGAAACAATAGGAGCATGAATCCCTTCGGGATTTTGTGAAGAGATATCATCGGGTCGTACTTGATTTGGAAGCTTTCAATCATCTTCAAGCATTGAAATAGTTGAAAGTAGGGGTGAGGATAGGCCGATTGTGGTACAACCTGAGAAATCCCATTATTCAGAGTTATTCAGCGGGATATGAACAGGCAAAAAAAGATATAGAAATTGAAGAGGAGAAAGTGGCGAGAATAACGAGTGAGTAGTTGGAGGAGCTGAGGCGAAAGGAGAAGACAGTACCAAATGGGAGCGGGTCGGGAAAGCGAGCTAGGGAATCGTCAATAGTAGGGGGAGCATCAGCTCTGGCCCGCCCCTACCCAATAGCTCAAAGACCATAGCAGTTCCAACACAGCCGAGCTCAGCACCAGTGCTCCCCATTCCCGGAGCGGCATCGAGAGTTCCGGCAAATGACTGCCCATCATTATCACAACATTCCCAGGGCGTTGAATGTAGTTAACCCCAGAGTGAGTCGACCAAACCAACCACCCCTGGTGCCAACTCGAGACGAATTTCACGACAGTCGAGTAGTCCAATTGATTGACCAAGGCCTGGCATACAAACAATACATCCCATTGAAGATTTCCATGGAGGAGTTATACGAAAGGATTGAGGGGCGAGACCTCTTGTACCCCCTACCCCTGTAACCAAACCTGCTCACAAACGGGATAAAGGCAGGTTTTGCAAGTTCCATGATACCCATGGGCACACTATCGGCTAGTGCCGTGATTTGAAAAACCAAGTGAAGGATCTAGTAAGAAACTGATATCTAGATGAGTATATAGATTAGGTATTTCCTGTCACGAAGTCACAGTATACGTTGGGGGATGAAACTGAAAGGAATCTGGAGCGTGAACAACCAACCATCCGGGTGATAGCAGGAGGGCCAACATTGGCTGGTGATTCTAATAGGGCAAGAAAGAATTATAGGAGATATGCTCTGACCAGCAGAGAGGTGTTTTTCAATTTGCCAGCAGCCAAGAGGGCGAAGGTGAGACAAGTTCCCATTATGTTAACAGATAACGATGAAGAAGGTGTCTTATACCTTCACAAGGACGCATTAGTGATTAAGGCGACCGTGGTGGGTAAAGAGTTCCAGAGGATATTGGTAGACACAAGCAGCTCAGTCGATATACTCTTTAAATCGACTTTGGATGAAATGGGAATTGCAGACTTAAAGTTGGAACGCACGAACACGTCCTTAAAGGGATTCAGAGGAGGACTGTTGACCCCCCTAGGAATTGTTGAGTTGCCGATTACTGTAGGCTCAAAGCTGTTTGAAAAGATAATGATGTTGGATTTCGTCGTGGTGGAAGAAAAAAGCCCCTATAAGATAATACTTCGGCGACCATTCATGAGGGTAAGTCAATGCGTCATATCCACACATTACCTGGCACTGAAGTATAAAGTGAACGGGGTGGTGGGCGTGGTGAAAGGTGACCAAAGAATAGCAAGGAGCTGCTATACTATAGCCGCCAAGGAAACCTTACAAGTTACCATGCTAGATAGCCGAGGAGATTCCAGGAAGGGTCGCTAGGAGCCAGCTGAGACCTTGGAAGAGGTGGTGGTGAATCAGGATGATCCGAACAGAACAGTAAAATTCGGATCCAGCTTAGGCGAGGCGATAAGAGTCGAGCTGGTAAAATGCTTACAGTCTCATGCAGACATATTTGCCTGGTTGTATGAAGACATGCCAGGAATTGACCTCGGGGTCGCCTGCCATAAGTTGGCAATAAAAAAAGGTGCAAGGCCGGTGAGGCAGAAAAGAAGGTGCTTTAACCAAGAGAGGTACGAGGCCATAAATGCAGAGGTGGAAAAACTATTACGAGCAGGATTTATAAGGGAAGCCAGATATCCAGAATGGATTTCCAACGTGGTGCTGGTAAAAAAAAGTAAATGGAAAATGGAGAATGTGTGTGGACTTCACAGATCTCAACAAAGCATGCCCAAAAGATGGCTTCCCCTTGCCTAAAATAGATCAGTTGGTTGACTCAATGGCGGGCCATAGCCTGCTCAGCTTTATAGATACTTTTTCTAGATACAACCAGATACCCATGGATAAACAGGATGAGGAGAGCACCACATTTATAACTAACATGGGTTTGTTTTGCTATAGAGTAAAGTCATTTGGCTTGAAAAACGCAGGGGCAACTTATCAGAGGTTGGTGAATAAGATTTTCAAGCCATTGATTGGACACACGATGGAGGTGTACGTGGATGACATGATTACGAAGTCTAGAAACTCAGCAGATCATTTACGGCACTTGGAAGAAACCTTTGACTTGTTGAGGAAATACCGAATGAAGTTGAATCCCGAGAAATGTGCATTTGGAGTTAGCTCGGGTAAGTTCTTGGGATTCCTGGTGAGCCATCGAAGGATAGAGGCCAACCCAAAAAAAATACGAGCCGTGGTAGAAATGAAGTCTCCTCGAACAGTCAAGGAAGTGCAGAGCCTCACGGGGAAGCTAGCAGTACTAAACTGATTCATTTCAAGAGCTACAGATAAATGCCATCCTTTCTTCTAAATCATGAGGAAAGGGAAAAAAAATGGAGTGGACATCAGAATACGAGGAGGCATTTGGGCAGCTGAAAGAGTATCTCTCCCGCGCCCCGCCACTATCAACTCCCAGAAAGGGTGACGAGTTGTACTTGTTTCTGGCTATCTCCAAGTGGGCTACCAGTTCGGTATTGGTTGGAGAAGATGAAGGAAAGCAACATCCAGTATATTACACCAGCAAAGCCTTGGTGGACGCGGAAACTAGGTACCCCACGATGGAGAAATGGGCACTGGCCTTGGTAACAGCAGCACGAAAACTCAGACTATACTTCCAAGCACACCCAATAATTATGATGACCAATCAACCTCTTCGGTAAATGCTCCTGAAACCAAATGCGTCGGGTCGCTTAGTGAAATAGTCCGTGGACCTGAGTGAGTTTGACATAACTTACCGACCCCGAGGATCTGTTAAAGCACAAGCCTTGGCTGATTTTGTGGTGGATTGTACAGAGCCAGAGAAGGGGTTCACGAGGAGCAACCGACTGAACAAGAAAGGCCAGATGGGGTATGGTTAATAATGGTTGATGGATCACGCAGTGAGCAAGGATCCGGAGCAGGAGTGGTTATACGGAGCCCAGAGGGGGCCAAGGTCTCTTATGCAGTAAAATTTAAGTTTCAGCTCGGAAATAACCAGGTGGAGTACGAAGCCTTCATTACTGGGCTGAGGCTGGCACATGCACTACGAGCAGAAATGGTAGAGATCCGAGCAGATTCCCAGCTGGTCTGTAATCGGCTTAATGAGAATTTTCAGGCAAGGGGAGAGAAAATGGAGCTCTATTTAAAGAAGGCAAAGCAGATGATTGGGTTATTCCGAGAGGTTGAAATAAAACAAATAGCAAGAACAGAGAACTACCGAGCAGATATGCTGGCGAGAATGACTGCGACTGCAGATCCAAAGCTGCCCAAATCAGTCCCATTGGAAGTGAAAACTTCGTCAAGCATTGGGGAAGAAATATTAGTAATGAGGGTGAACGCCGAAAGGTCCTGGATGAACCCAATTCTCTCATATATCCGTGATGGCACTTTACTAGTGGACAAAAAATAAGCAATGAGGTTGAAATGTCGGGCATCAAGATATACATTACTTGATGGGGTACTTTACCGCCGAGGGTTCACTTTACCCCTCCTGAGATGCTTAGACGACGAGGAAGCAAATTATGTGCTCCGGGAAATACATGAAGGAATATGTGGCAACCACTCAGGAACAAGGACTTTAGCGTTCAAGGCACTGTGACATGGATATTTCTAACAGACTATGCACTAGGATGCGAAGGAAACGACCAGAAGTTGTAGAGTCTGCCAAAATTTCTCAGATGTCCCTGCTCAGCCCTTAGAACAATTGACCGCTATGTCATCCCCTTGGCCTTTTGCCCAGTGGGGGATCGACCTGATTGGTCTATGGCCCAAAGGCCGAGGAGCTGTAACACATGCAATTGTAGCTAGAGACTACTTTACAAACTAGGTGGAAGTGAAAGCTCTTAGCCGAATCACGGAGAAGAAAACAACCGGTTTTATTTAGAAGAACATTATTTGCACATACGGAATCCCCTATGCAGTCATAACGAACAACGGAAGACAATTTGACAACCACAACTTCAGGGAGTTTTGCCAAAACTTGGGAGTAGAGTTGAAGTTTTACTCGCCGGCACATCCCCAGGCGAATGGGCAGGTAGAGGCAGCCAATAAGGTCATAAAGAAGCTCCTACAAACCAGGTTGGGAGAGAATAAGGGAGCTTAGGTTAATGAACTACCAAGAGTGTTATGAGCCTACCGGACAACACACAAAACCGCCATAGGAGAAACCCCGTTTACCTTAGCCTTCGGTCACGAGACGGTGATCCCAGTAGAAATTAGAGTGGGAACGCATCGGATAGAGTATTTCAACGAGGAACAGAATGACGAGCAGATGTGTGTAAACCTAGATCTGTTGGAGGAGAAAAGAGAAAAAGCCTCGCGGAAGGTAGCTCAGTGTCAGCAGAGGATCATGCGCTACTAAAACCAAAATGTACGCATAAGGCAATTCCGAGCCAAGGATTGGGTGCTTAGAAAGGTGAACCAGAACATAAGAGATCCTAACCAGGGCGTCCTTGGCCCGAACTTGGAAGGCCCGTATAGGATGGTGCGAACAACTAGCCCAGGAGTTTATAAGCTAGCCTACCTAGATGGACGAGAAGTAAAGAGATCATGGAACACTGAGCACTTGAAGAAATATTTTCAGTAAGCAAAGTACTTTATGAAATTTCTTTTCATTAAGTTATCTCTGTTAGATGTATTATGGAATTGTGGCATGTGCATGTATTTCGCCTGTTGTAACCTGCAAAATATTTAATAGAGATTAATTCAGTTCATAGCTACCTTGTTGGAACAAATTTTACTAAGGCAAAAAGTTGCCTATTCCTGCTCGGTCGCTTAAAGGACCAGCGGGCAAATCCTACAAAATTTACTAAGGTAAAAGAGTTGCGTATTCCTGCTCGGTCACTTAAAGGACCAGCAGGAAAATTCTACAAATTACGTTAAGGCAAAAAGAGTTGTCTATTTCTGCTCGGTCGCCTAAGGACGAGCAGGCAAAATCAATAAATTTTACAAAGGCAAAAGAATGTATATTCCTACTTAGTCGCCTAAGGACAAGCATGCAAAATCAATAAATTTTATGAAGGCAAAATGGTGCCTATTCCTGCTCAATCGCCTAAGGACGAGCAGGCAAAATCAATAAATTTTACTAAGGCAAAAGAGCTGCCTATTCCTGCTCAATCGCCTAAGGACGAGAAGGCAAATTAATAAATTTTATTAAGGCAAAGGAATTGCCTACTCCTGCTCAGATCTTAAGGACAAGCAGGCATAATTTTCAGATCACTTTCTAAAACAATCCATAAGGAAAACTATAGCAGGAAAACAATTAGAAAGCGTCAAAAGTTTATAAATGTTCTAACGTTTGCAAACAAGCAGAGAATTCAGGATTTATATAAAGTTTAAAATTTACGGATCATGAGTAGGAGGCTCAGTAGCTTTGACGGAAGGGAGATCTGCAATTTCAGACAAAGCAGGACCAACGGCTTCTGAAGGACGAGGTGCTAACTCTTGACCCGCACCCAAAGTTAGGTCTCCTACCTCCTTCTCCTGCTTCTCACTTGAAGGAGCCTTGCCCTAGTCCTGGTCCCCCTGGTCCTTATTCCCCTGGCCCTGCTCAGCCATATACTCCTGCACTCCTGCCTCCAGCTTGCCCATGTTTAGCTCCGAATATTCTTTCTTGAGCACGAACATGATACATTTATAGCAAAAGGCGAGCCCAGAATCATATTCTGCTTCCAGTCGGTTGTCCACATTAGTAGATTTATCCTTCAGCTCATCTATCTGCTCATCCAAGGACTTGATTTGCTCTTCGTAGGCTGTCTTCAGAGTGTCTCACTCGCTTTGGGCAGCCTCGAGATCAGACTTCAAATCAGCCAACTCGCCTTCGAGCTTAGAAGACTTTGACTCAACAATAACAACTTTCTCCTCCAAGTCCAGAACTTGTCTGTGTAGATCGAGCATATTCTCCTTAGAGCGATCAGCAGATTCAACCTTTTTCTTCAGGTCCTGAATCTCAGCTTGTTGTTTCCTCTCGTGGCGTACGGACCTGTGCTTATAGTAGGAAACCAAAGTAGTAAGCTTGAAAGCGACCCTCTGGACAAAGCCTCTCAGCTCGCCAAGATTCATGCTTTCAATGTCTTTGACCATTTTAGGCCCCACTAATTTGACAAAGTCTTTCTGATACAAGGTCAAATGGTCAGCCTGGTCCCGAGGCAGAGGCGGCAAGGACCGATCTCCGGATTGAATGCTGACTTCAGGACTCTTGCCGAGAAGCTTATCTCCGCCGTTCTTCCAAGGCGGAGGAGGAGGCAGAGTAGGAGCTTGGGTTTGCGAAGGACATGTATGGCTTCTCTTCTGAGGAGAGGGGGCAATGTTGGATTCGCCCGACACCCGACCATTTTAGGCCCCACTTAATATCCATCCCGGCAGCTACGTCAACTAGGCACGACCCGACGAGATTTGTTGGTAATAAGTGGTCCCGACAAGTAGATGCGTTGACCAGAGCAGTTTCAACTTTGGGCAGTGGGTCGTCGTCAAGTTTGTTGACCAGGCCCCATAAGTCTGAAAGCATAAACAAGGTTAAAGAAATAAATAAGTGACGACCAGAGACGCAAAGTGTAAAGAAAAATAAATGACCTAGGGTGACAAAATGTGTGGGAAGGTGAATATCACCACCAATCAAATGGATTGCCGAGCACCAATTTCCCCCAGCAAAGAAGAATTTGTCATTCTAATTTTTACAGGAGGAAAGAAGGCCGGTGATAAGTTTTCTTTTTGCAGAGCTTAACATGAAGTAATACTAGCCCGCTTCTTTTGGACTGCTCCTCAGTTGGTACAAGTGCTTTATCTCCACAAGAGAAGGCTCCTCGAGCTCGCACCTTTCCCACAATACAAAAAGGGCCGAGAGTACCCTCCACCCGTTCGGGTGTAACTAACAAGGAGCCAGATGCATGCCACCCAGTATCTTGGCAAAGTAGGGTTGAAGGGGCAACCTGGCTCCTAGCTTGAAGCTCTCTAAATGTAAAGTCACATAGGCCTTAGGAGGTCGACTGGGAACATCACCTTTCCCGGGGATGGAAAGGAGAACGTCCTTAGGGAAATTATAAAGGGTTCTCAGTTTGAGTAGGTGTTGGTTATTTTTTATAAGCAATTACTACCAATGCCAATGTGTAAGTATACACAACAAGTAATAAAGTGATTAGTATTCAAGATCGTCTCCACAGGGATTGATGTTACTCAAAATGTTAAAGCAATCACAATAGTGCAAATCAATTTAGGACCGAAGCAAACAATTGTCAAGTAATTCCTATCGTAATTAATGATTGTGAGAGATTTAAATTAAAAAAATACTGTAATGAAATAAACTAGATTAAATATGTCTAAGATTCAATTGAGATTATAGTAGTTAAATGATCAAACTCTCCTTATAGGGTGACTGTTGTTTATCAAGTTAGCACCATTTGTTATAGCCAATGCTGCAGCACTGGGCAGAATAAATCTGCATCCTCAACTATCGCATATTGGAAGTCTCATACCCTTAAATCTATTAACAATGATCAGTTGCTGATATACTTATGGTATGGCATTATAACTTTTAGTCTCTCCACCCTACAAGGTGAACACCTATGTCTAGTGTGTCACAAATCTTACTTCAAGTATTGCCCTTACGGGATTCAAGATAACCTAATCCAGGAAACTCAACTTAAGATCAAGTAATACTCTAATAATATCCGCTAAGACATGCCCTTTTGCTGCTCTATCTTAACTGAAACTATTAAATGGGTAGTCAACCGAAATAACAGTTATATTCATAAAAACTACTAGAGTAAAATGCTACAGCAATACCATAACAACATATAATAATAGTCAAGAACCCATTGGATTATTTGTCCCTCAACTACAAGTAAATTTAGTTCATAATCTAAATGAGAAAAATAAAGATAAATATATTGATCTCGGAATACATCAAAATAATTAAAGGAAGAAGATAAATATAAGTTGAGTACGGTGAAAGACAAATCCAAATAATTCTGCACGATTCTCCAATGTTGCCGAAACAACACTCTTCAATTCTGATCTTCTTCTTCTTTCCTTTGTAATTATTCTAATGATAATTCTTTTACCGTCTTTCTATGTGGTGCACGCCACCCTTTTATATTGCAAATTAGGGTAAACAAAAGCCCATGAGCGTGCATGCGTTAAATTAGGAAACATGCGCTGATCTACGCCTAAGTTTTCTCCTACATTGCTCCCAGATTGCTATAGCACTGGTTGCTCTAACATCCACAGCAGCACTGAATTATTCCCGATTGTGCTGTTCTTCTTTGGTGGCCATCTTCTTTCCTCCTCTTGGTCATCTAATGTCTCAACATCCCCTCATAAATTAAGACTTTCTGATAACCTACAATTATGCTCCTGTTTTTAGCACAAATTCCTTTGATTCATGCAAAACTTATTAAGACTCAACTAAAATGAATGTTTATGCAAAATGTAACCAAAATATAATAAAAACACCTTATTTGTTCTCTAAGTGATGTTGATTCAAGTCTAGAATTGATGTAATAACTCTCATTTCCTAGAGTTATCACACCTCCAAACTTAAACCATTACTTGCTCTCAAGTAATTACACATACTAGCACTTCCCACAAATAATCATGCACACAACTTTAGCTCTTTTATCAAATTTACAAGGATTCTTCCACCTTCAGATCACAATCCCAATCATACAAAATGACCATAGTAAATTAGTTCTAGACTTAAGTTTATTTCTGTCCATAGTGTATGTGTGCTTCCTTTGATTGAATTCCAGATATGTTGTAACATCACCAAGGGACTGCATGAATTTCAGCAGTGATAACACTTCATTCATAAATAGGGTAGCATAAATTTCACATACTCAAACTGTGATGTTTTTAACATTGATAGACTGAGTAATCAACCTCCTCACTGTAACATTTATCTTTCATGTGAATGTCAATCACTTGTAATAATGACACCCAATTACTCAAACCATGCCCAGATCAGAGTTGCTGCAGCAATATTTGTAGTATAATCTTATCTAGAGGTATTTTTTACTCAAGACTAAACATGGGGCTCATGAATAGACCTGGCTACTCAATGACTTAGACAGAGGACTTTTTTCTTTTTTTTTTACTTACTGCAGCATTGCTCATAACTCTCGCTACCTTTAACACAATTCTACATATGGGGTACATACTCAGATCTGGTTACTCAGCAACTTGAGCCATTGAAGCAGAGTTTATTTCATAGATATCACAGTCAATCAACTCGCTTCTCCCTCCAAACTTAAGATATTTTCTATTCTTTTGGCTCTGCTCTAGCAATCTCATACAATTCAACCAAACTCCAAGTGTTGGGACAAAATTTCACTTCTATCTATAACTATCTCTACTTGGCATTCTCATAAATACTGAATAACACTCAATTTATCTTCACTAGGTTTTTAAATCCATACACAGATATTAGATAACAGAGCTTCACACAACACATACATAAACACATGCATTCAGAAACACAGCCCCCTCAAACTTGAGAGTTGCTGTGTCCTCACAAGCATACAGAACAAAGGCACACGAACTGACAAGGATATGGAAGACCTTAGAAAAGATCACACAAATTGACAAACAGATTGAAAGAATTTTTTTTTTTTTTGGAAATGAACTAGTAAGGAAAGAATACTCCCCTAGGGTGGGGACTGCAGCACATGACGGTATACTATCAACGCTTCTTGGATGCACTGCGCAGCGTATTCTTTGGTGAAGCGTGTGGGGAAGTAGCTGGCAATGTCTTTGTCTTTTTTGTTGCGGGGCTGGTGAGAGGAGTTATGGCTAGGGTTGCTATAGCAGCGCCTTTAGACGTACTGCCTTTTCTTTTATTGGATTGTCGCGGACTGGTGCGAACAGGCTGGTTAAAAGTTTGCTGTGGAGGAATTGGAGTTGATGCATCAGCTGCCTGGCCCTCAGCTGTGATGGCAGCAATGATCGCAAGTAGTTGCTTGGCTTGTTTAGGTGTAGGCATAACTCTGGCTGCTGCAGCAGCCAACTCGGTATCAACTGGCTCTATTTCATCTTCAGAGGCTAGAGGTATTACCATTTTTACTTTACTCTTGTTCTTTCCCTTGCCCGCAAGGACTGGTATAGATGGTTCCTTTTCAAGGTCTCCTTCTCCTCTTCTTAAATAATGTGCTTTTTTCTGGTTTTGGGCTGGGTTGGGATGGTTAGTTCCTCACGTTCTTTCTCCAAATTGTCCTCTGCCTCTAAGGGTGAGCTATCAGTCTCAGACTTGTCACCTTCGTCCTCAGGTGGGTCAGATGGTTCATCATCTTTTGATTCGACCTCTGCTTGTGGTTCAGCTGCAGCTTCTTATGCTGGTTCATCTGTGGTAGTGGCTTCTTCATTGGCTTCTGTTGGAGCACCTGTGGTGTTGGTGTCAAAATTGTACTGCTGGAGCAGTGAATCAGGGAAGTTCTGGTGAGTGCATTTCATGTACAGAGCAAATTAGTGTAGTTGGTTGTCCAGGTGCTGTAAATAACTCCAAAACCGATCGTTTTCCCTCTGCTGAGCTTCCACACATTGAGTGATACTGGTGCTGAGTGCCTGGATGGTCTGCTCTAAGCCAATAGCTCTGCCTTACTCAATTGGTTCGGTTGTTCCAAAGACTCTCGCCAAAGAACTCTCAATGGTACGTGTCGTAAAGGCACCATCATTCTTGACATGGTCATCTCTGGCATCAAGACGAACACCGAAAACTACACAAATGCTGGTGATGAGTGAAGGAAATAACAAGGCAGCAGTTCGGTGAGTCTTGACTGCACAATCTGGATTTCCTTTGCGATGATGCTACCCACATCTATGGGAAGCCCTCGAACAATGACATATAACAAGAACAACCTCTCTTGCGAAACTGTAGTAGTGTGAGTGGTGGGCATAAGCCTAGATTTTAGAAATTTCACCCACACCTTAGCAATAGGTTTCAAATCTATCCTATTAACTACACGCCATTCCTCGTTAGCCCATGATGCCCCTTCTATTGTAAGAGTTGTGAAAATGGTATTCCACTTGCCATACTAACAATTAATTTCAGCAGGTAAATTATAAAAAGCATTTATAACACGGGAGTCTAATGGAACAAGTGTGTTTCTTACCCAAATGTTGTGCTGTCAGGGCCTACCAAATTGGCGTAAAATTCGTTGACTACTGGTAGCACAGGATCTCGAGGGTGGTTGTAAAACTCTAACCATCCTCGCTTTGCTGCAGCATTGTAAATTGTTGGCACAATTCCAGTGAGTTGTTCTGGAAATTGAAACCCTTTTTCTTCCAGAATCTTACGCGGCTCTATAAATTCTTCATATTTTTCTTCGGCGTGGTAACTCTGGAAGCGTAATGGATATTTGAGACGGCTGGCTGGTTTCTTATGCCCCGACATTGCTGTAGCAGTCACAAATTGAGGCTAAGGTTCCTGAGAGTAAGATGAGAAGAAGAGGTTAAGAATTATGAGAGTTCTATTTGCGAAGGAGATGGGGAATAGTGTCGTAGAGCACTAAGCACAGTGACTCCCTTTTATAGTGGACTTTAGTTGAAGATAAATATGGTAACTAACGATAAATGAGGGAAGAAAATATTTTAAATTGAATGTGCATATCTCAAAAACATCGGCTAGTAAAATTAAGGCATTCATTTTGGAGATTTATTCGCAATTTCTATCCACATCTATGTCTCCATCTGTCATGATTTATCTCCAACGATAAGTGAGAGGCTTCATCTTTTAATTTACTGTAACGGTAAAATTGGTTACTACAGCACCCATTCTCTTACTCTAGCAACGGTTAGATACTCCACACTAAAGCCTCTGACACGTGGCTCACCTCTGCTCTCTGCCATCATACAACCTCACTTGTCAATATGGAATTTAATTGTCACATATACTTCCCACAAACTAAAATTAATTCTAAAATTAAAATTAAATAGATCAAATGATAGCAAAAGTAAAGAATGCAATAATTTTGAAAAGATAAAATTAAATAGTTAGAATGAAAGAACAAAATTAAATAAAATGGTAAGGAGGGAGAGCTTGTCAACAAAACCAAAGGAGATCAAAATTGGTTTGAAGTGGCTGTCTTCACAATGGGTTGCCTCTCATGGAGTGCTTAATTTAAGGTCCTTCAGCCTGACCTTCTTTCATTGTTCAATAGTTGGGTTCTTTAAGGAGTAACACCTCCTTTGAATAATCTGCTGCTAGATGTATGTAGTGCTTAACCCTGTGTCCATTAACTTTGAATTCTTGACCTGTTTGTTCATCTAGAAGATTAACAGCTCCATGAGGATAAAATTTTAACAGCTTAAACGGGCCAGACCATTGTGGCTTGAGCTTTCCCAGAAATAATCTTAGTCTTGTATTGTGGAGCAACACTAATTGACCAGGGTTGAATTGCATGTGCTAAATATGCTTGTTGTGCTAGTATTTTGTCCTCTCTTTATAGATTCTTGCATTTTCATATGAAAATAGCCGTAATTCATCAAGCTCACAAAGTTGAAGCTTCCTTTGCTCTGCTGCAGCATACATATCCCAATTTAATTTCTTCAATGCCCAGTGTGCTTTATTCTCTAGCTTTGGTGGCAAATGACAAGCCTTTCCATAAACAATTCGGTAAGGGGACATGCCGAGTGGAGTTTTGTATGCTGTTTTGTAGGCCCATAGAGAGTCATGTAAGTGTAAAGACCAATCCTTCCTCGTTGAGTTCACCACTTTTTCTAAGATCTTTTTAATTTCTCTATTGGACACTTCAGCCTAACCATTGGATTGTGGGTGATATGCTGTGGCTACCTTGTGTCTGACTCCATATTTTACCATTGCTGCAGCAAAGACTTTGTTGTAAAAATGTGTACCCTCGTCACTAATAATTTCTCTAGGAGTGTCAAATCTGGAAAAACTATTTTTCTGAAGAAAAGCCACCATTGTTTTAGCATCATTGGTAGGTAATGCTGCAGCTTCTACCTACTTGGAGACATAATCCACAGCAATAAGGATATATAAGTTCCCAAAAGATGGTAGGAAGGGTCCCATAAAATCTATTCCCCAGACATCAAAAACTTCCACTTCTAGAATGTTAGTCAATGGCATTTTATGTCTTTTACTTATCTTCCCTGTCCTTTGGCAGCTGTCACAACATTTAACAAATTTATAAGCATCTTTAAAAATAGTAGGCCAGTAGTAACCTGATTGCAGAACTTTAGCAGCTATTCTATGACCACTAAAATGTCCCCCATATGCTGCAGCATGGCATGACTCTAGTATGTGGTGTATTTCTCCTTCGGAAGCATATCTTCGTATTACTTAGTCTGAGCATAACTTGTATAAATGTGGATCATCCTACTGATAACTCCTAACATCATGAAGAAATTTCTTTTTCTCCTGAAATGTCAGCTCAGGTGGTAGCATTCCACTTACTAAGTAGTTAGCAAAATCTGCATACCATGGGGTCCTGCAAAGATATATACTGTTCATCATGAAATGTTTCAGTGATGCCCTTTCTTGTCAATGTACTAGTGTCTGCTTCCAGCTGTGACAAGTGGTCTGCCACTTGATTCTCAGTCCCCTTTCTATCTTTAATTTCCAGATCAAATTCTTGAAGCAATAAGATCCATCTGATTAATTTTAGTTTGGCATCCTTCTTTGAAATTAAATATTTGATGGCTGCATGGTCTGTGTAAACAGTTACTTTAGTACCCACCAGGTAAGCTCTAAATTTGTCAAAAGTAAATACTACTGCTAGCAACTCTTTCTCTGTAGTGGTGTAATTGATCGAAGTTGGAGTGAAAGTTTTGCTTGCATAGTATATGGAATGAAAAACCTTATCCTTTCTTTGCCCTAATATTGTTCCCACGGAATGATCACTAGCAACACACATCAGTTCAAATGGTAAAGTCCAGTCTGGGGATATAACTACTAGAGTAGTGATCAGAGCTTTCTTTAATGCTCCAAATGCTTGAAGTCAATCTTTGTCAAAGTGAAAAGGTTTGTCATATTCCAGCAATGAGCATAGTGGTTTAGCTACTTTGGAAAAATCCTTAATGAATCTTTTGTAGAATCCAGCATGACCCAAAAAACTCCTAATACCCTTTACTGAAGTTGGAGGTGGCAGTTTATCTATTACCTCTATCTTGGCTTTGTCCACCTCAATGCCATTCTTGGATACCTTGTGTCCCAACACTATTCCTTCTTGCACTATGAAATGGCACTTTTCCCAATTGAGTACTAAGTTGGTCATCTCACATCTTTTAAGAATTTCTTCTAAGTTGTGTAAACAATCATTGTATGTTTCTCCAAAAACTGAGAAGTCATCCATGAAAACTTCTAAAGTCTGCTCCACCATATCAGAAAATATATACATCATTCATCTCTGAAAGATTGTTGGAGCATTGCATAACCCAAAGGGCATTCTTCTGAAGGCAAATGTTCCATAAGGACAAGTAAATGTTGTCTTCTCCTGATCTTCTAGAGCTATAGCAATCTGGTTGTAGCCTGAATACCCATCTAAGAAATAATAGTATTATTTTCCAGCAAGTCTGTCCAACATCTGATCTATGAATGGAAGTGGGAAATGGTCTTTCCTTGTGGCTTTGTTGAGCTTCCTGTAATCTATATATACTCTCCATCTAGTCACTGTCCTTGTAGGAATAAGTTCATTCTTCTCATTAGCTATTACTATTATCCCTCATTTCTTTGGAACACATTGAACTAGGCTTACCCATGAACTGTCTGATATTGGGTATATGATTCCAGCATCCAACCGTTTGATGATTTTCTTCTTCACCACTTCTTTTATAATAGGGTTCAACCTTCTCTGGTGCTCCACCGAATTACTGGAGCAATCTTCTAACAGGATTTTATGCATGTATATTGATGGGCTTATCCCCTTTATATCTGCCATGGTCCATCCAATTGCTCTTCTGTATTTTCCAACCAAATCTACTAGGCTCTATTCTTGACCTGCATCCAAAGTAGAAGAAATGATTACAGGTAGTGTGTTATTTTGACCAAGATCAGCATACTTCAAATGTAAAGGTAACAGTTTTAATTCAATACTAAGAGGTGATTCAATAGATGGCAAAGTTATTTTTACTTCCCTGTCTGAAAGATTCATGTATTCAATAAACCTGTTGTGCCTATCAGATTGCTGTTTGTCCATCCAATCTGTCTGAATTGCTGCAACATCTTTCTCTTCAACATCATCAAAGGTGGTGACTTTGTCAAGTGCATTACTGCAGCATCTGTCCACTCTGCCTGCTACAACAAAATCCACTACACTTAGAAAATTGCAATCTTCTACTTCATCAGGGTTCCCATAGCCTCTAGTACATTAAATGTAACTTGCTGATCATTCACTCTCATAGTGAGCTCTCCCTTCTGCACATCTATCAGAGTCTTTCCAATTGCTAGAAAAGGTCTTCCAAGTATAATGGGTACCTTTTTATCAGCTTCAAAGTCTAGTATAATAAAATCCACTGGAAAGATGAATTTGTCAACCTTCACCAGTACATCCTCTATTTTTCCTTCAAGGTATGCATGAGATCTATCAGCTAATTGCAGAGTGACTGTTGTTGGTCTGCATTCCCCTACTCCCAGCTGCTTAAATACAGATAATGGCATCAAATTAATACTAGCTCCCAAGTCACAAAGTGCTCTGCCAGCATACCTAGTTCCTATAGAGCAGGGTATTGAAAAACTTCCTGGATCTTTCACTTTTGTAGGAATTTTGCTTTGGAGGATATGACTGCTTTCCTGTGTTAAAGCAACAGTTTCAAACTCTCCCAACCTTCTTTTTCGTGCCAAAATATCTTTTAGAAATTTCACATAATTTGGCATTTGTTCCAAAGCTTCCACAAAAGGTATATTTATGTGTAGTTGCTTCAGCACTTCCATAAATTTGCTGAACTGCTTGTCTTGTTTTTGCTTCTGGAACCTTTGTGGGAAAGTGGTGGATGTCTAAACTACTGAGTAGCTTCAGGAGATATCAAACTTTGTTTGTTTGGTTTGGTGCAGGTTGTGGCTACTGGTGTTGCAACTTCTTTTTCAGCATGTTCTGGTTGAATTTCCTCTGTAGATGCTGTAGCTTGGCTCATGTAACCAGTGTCTTAATGAAGGGCTTGTTGTAACATGCTTCCATTTTGAGGTGGTTTTTGTGCTGAATTGAATTTCATCTCATTTTTTGTCACATCAACTGGAGTATCAACATTCTTTCCATATCTCAAATTAATTACCTTGCAGTGTTCTTTGTTCTCTCTTCTAGGGTCTTCTGTGTTGTTAGGTAGGCTTCCTTGAGTTCTGTTGCTCATTGCTATGGCTAGTTATCCCATTTGGTTTTCCAGGTTTCTCAAGGATAATTCTTTGTAATTTACTCCTTAATCAGTGCTTCCAGTGAAATGATTGGATCCTGACTGATATACTTTTGCCCTTGACTTTGCTGATGAAAACCAGGTGGTTGTGTGTTTCTATTTTTTCCATTTAATGCTAGAGCATTTCGATTCTGACTGCTCCATGAGAAATTTGGGTGTTGTTTTCAGCCAGGGTTGTAAGTATTAGAATATGGGTTGTTCTGAGGTTGTCGATTAAAATTACCCACATAGTTTACTGAAACTGGATTTCCAGGACAATTATCAAAGTCATGTTGTTCACCACAGTATACATAAGTAAGTTCATCAACTTGCTTTACTGTTGCTGGAGCAGTTGTCATGGCTTTTACATGTTAGTCAATGAGGTTACTTGTGCTGATAAGGTTGTAATTGCATCTATGTTATGTACCCCTGCTGATCCTCTTGCTGCTAGTTGCCTGGCTGAAGGCCACTGATAATTATTATTGGCAATTCTCTCAAGAATTTCATAAGCTTCAGTGTAAGATTTGGATAACAGGGCTCCATTTGCTGAAGCATCCACCATTAACCTTGTACTCGGATTCAACCCATTGTAAAAAGTTTCCAATTAAATGCAACAAGGAATACCATGATGAGGACACCTTCTAAGCAATTCTTTGAATATTTCCCAAGCCTCGTACAAACTCTCATCTTCAAGTTGATGGAAATAAGTAATCTCATTCCGCAACTTTACATTTTTTGTTGGTGGAAAATATTTCATTAGGAACTTATCAGCTAATTCATTCCATGTAGTGATGGAATCAGATAGTAACGAATTTAACCATGTTCTTGCTCGATCTCTTAAGGAATAAGGAAAGAGCCTCAGCCTTAAGGCATCTTGTGTTGCTCCAGCAATCTTGAAAGCATCACTTACTTCTAAGAATAATTTAAGATGGAGATGAGGATCTTCATTTGGCAATCCATTGAATTGACCAACTATTTGCAACATTTGAAACATCACTAGCTTTAACTCAAAATTTGTAACTTCTACTTCAGGTCTGATGATGCCAGGGTGCACAACTTGAGGAGTTAACACAGCATAATCTCTTATAGTTCTGTCTCTGTCATCAGCCATGTAAATAATATTGTTATTGCCTGGCTGTCTCCCGTTAGCATGTTCATTCTGCTATTCTTGAATGTTGACTGGTTGTAAGGGCCTGTGAGAATTCAAATTTCCAACATCCTGCAAATTATTCATGCTTAAAGCAATTTTTGAATTCCTTTGTTCTCTTCGCAATCTCCTGACAGTCCTTTCAATCTCGGGATAGAATTGGAATACCTCAGATCTGTCTTTGTGTGTGCATGTACCGATCTGCTAATAAATAGAATAAATCAAATCAAATTTGGCGCTATCAAGATTTACTTCACACTTCAAAAATAAACAATCAATCCCCGGCAACGGCGCCAAAAACTTGTTGGTTATTTTTTATAAGTAATTACTACCAATGCCAATGTGCAAGTATACACAACAAGTAATAAAGTGATGAGTATTCAATATCGTCTCCACAGGGATTGATGTTACTCAAAATGTTAAAGCAATCATAATAGTGCAAATCAACTTAGGACCGAAGCAAACAATTGTCAAGTAATTCCTATCGTAATTAATGATTGTGAGAAATTTAAATAAAACAATATTGTAATGAAATAAACTAGATTAAATGTGTCTAAGATTCAATTGAGATTATAGTAGTTGCATGATCAAACTCTCATTATGGGGTGACTGTTGTTTATCAAGTTAGTACCATTTGTTATAGCCAATGCTGCAGCACTGGGCAGAATAAATCTGCATCCTCAGCTATCGCATATTGCAAGTCTCATACCCTTAAATCTATTAACAATGACCAGTTGCTGATATACTTATGGTATGTCATTATCACTTTTAGTCTCTCCACCCTACAAGGTGAACACCTATGTCTAGTGTGTCACAAATCTTACTTCAAGTATTGCCCTTATGAGATTCAAGATAACCTAATCCAGGAAACTCAACTTAAGATCAAGTAATACTCTAATAATATCCGCTAAGACATGCCCTTTTGCTACTCTATCTTAACTAAAACTATTAAATGGGTGGTCAACCAAAATAACAGTTATATTCATAAAAACTACTAGAGTAAAATGCTACAGTAATACCATAACAACAAATAAGAACAGTCAAGAACCCATTAGATTATTTGTCACTCAACTACAAGTAAATTTAGTTCATAATCTGAATGAGAAAAATAAAGATAAATATATTGATCTCAGAATACATCAAAATAATTAAAGGAAGAAGATAAATATAAGTTGAGCACGGTGAAAGACAAATCCAAATAATTCTGCACGATTCTCCAATGTTGCCGAAATAACACTCTTCAATTCTGATCTTCTTCTTCTTTTCTTTGCAATTATTCTAATGATAATTCCTTTGCCGCCTTTCTATGTGGTGCAAACCTCCTTTTTATATTGCAAATTAGGGTAAACAAAAGCCCATGAGCGTGCATGCGTTAAATTAGGAAACATGCGCTGATCCGCGCCTAAGTTTGCTCCCGCATAGCTCCCAGATTGCTAGAGCACGGGCTGCTCTAACATCCACAGCAGCACTGCATTATTCCCGATTGTGTTGTTCTTCTTTAGTGGCCATCTTCTTTCCTCCTCTCGGTCATTTAATGTCTCAACATCCCCTCATGAATTAAGACTTTCTGAGAACCTACAATTATGCACCTGTTTTTAGCATAAATTACTTTGATTCACGCAAAACTTATTAAGACCCAACTAAAATGAATGTTTATACAAAATGTAATAAAAACATCTTATTTGTTCTCTAAGTGATCTTAATTCAAGTCTAGAATTGATGTAGTAACTTTCATTTCCTAGAGTTATCAGTAGGTCAGTGTGGGTAGTGGCACACTTGAGATAGTCAATGGGATTAAAATCGGCCTCCATCATATGGCCGAGGTTTCTTTTTTTAGAGGGTCGGCTCGGCTCAGAACTATTCTCCTCGTTATCACTTTCTTCTTCAGGGATCCCAGCTCCCTCAGAACCGTGATTCTCACCAGAACCCGATGCTTGTCCACCACGATTCCCCATAGATTCACAATCAGAAGGAGGCAAAATGGCCTCTGGACGGGGGTACTCAAGGGTATCCTTATTATAAGAGGGACCTACGTTACTGGAAGGATTTTGGGGATCAATGGGTCTTAACAAATTGGGGTATGAATCTATCTCTTCATCACTCTCAACTACAATTATTTTTCCCCTTCGTTGTGACATAGTGAAGTCTTAAGAGAAAAATACAACAAATCCCAGTATATGGGTACAAAAGAACAGTACAAAACCCGAGCAACAATCTTTCCATGCTTAGTTTGGGGTACAATAAGCTCAGTGGAAAAATCCCTCATTCTTTAGGTAACCTAACCAACTTGGCTACCGTGTATATTCATACCAATTCACTTTCTGGCTCAATTCCAAGTGAATTAGAAAACTTGAGGTCTTTTTCCATGCTTAGTTTGGGGTACAATAAACTCAGTGGCTCAATCCCTCATTCTTTAGGTAAGCTAACAACTTGGTTACCTTGTATATTCTTACCAATTCACTTTCTGGCTCAATTCCAGGTGAAATAGGAAACTTGAGGTTTCTTTCCGATCTAGAATTGAGCAGTAACAAACTTAGTGGCTCAATCCCTCCATCTTTGGGCAATTTAAGTAACTTAGCTACCTTGTATCTTCATACCAATTCACTTTCTAACTAAATTCCAAGTGAATTGGGAAACTTGAGGTTTCTTTCCAATCTAGAATTGAGCAGTAATAAACTCAGTGGCTCAATCCCTCCATCTTTGGGCAATTTGAGCAACTTAGCTACCTTGTATCTTCATACCAATTCACATTCTGGCTCAATTCCAAGTGAATTGGGAAACTTGAGGTTTCTTTCCGATCTAGAATTGAGCAGTAATAAACTCAGTGGCTCAATCCCTCCATCTTTGGGCAATTTGAGCAACTTAGCTACTTTGTATCTTTATACCAATTCACTTTCTGACTCAATTCCAAGTGAATTGGGAAACCTTAGGTTTCTTTCCGATCTAGAATTGAGCAAGAATAAACTTAGTGGATTAATCCCTCCATCTTTGGGCAATTTGAGCAACTTAGCTACCTTGTATCTTGATACCAATTCACTTTTTGACTCAATTCCAAGTGAATTGGGAAACTTGAGGTCTCTTTCTAACCTTAGTTTGGCATACAATAAATTCAGTGGCTCAATCCCTATTTCTATGGGCAATTTGAGCAACTTGGCTTACTTGAATTTGTATAAGAATTCACTTTCTGGTGCTATTTGTTAACATGAATATGTTAATAATATTGATTTTGATGATAACAAATTTTAAATGGTTTTTGATAAAAATGTTGGAGCTATTTCTTAATAAACGAAAGTCTTAATAATCATTCTATTCTCTTTTTTATAAAAGATGGACCTTCAAATTCAGAAATGATTCTCTGAAAAATCTGTTTTAAAGTGTGATTCTGGAAATAAACGGTAAACCGTTTATTTAAACGGTTAACCGATTAATGCCAGAGAGCAACATATTGCCTAAGCTCTAACCGTTTATGAAAAACGGAAATCGCAAAAGATGGGAAGGTTACTGGAACTTAACGGTGCACCGTTTATTTAAATGGTTAACCGATTAATTCCAGAGAGTAACATAATGCCTAAAGCTCTAACCGTTTATGAAGAACGGAAAACTCAAAAGATGAAAAGGCTACTGGAACGTAACGGTGAACCGTTTATTTTAACGGTTAACCGATAACGTCCAAGATTGAAAGTTGTTCTCCTCTGTCACTGATTAACAAAACCTGATAAGGCTAAATTGTTTTGCAGGTTACTGGAGCCAAACGGCTAACCGTTTATTACAAACGGTCAACCAATAATATCCAGAGAAGCCACTTCACGCAAGTCCTTAACCGCTTAATGAAAACGGATAACTGATGTTCATTTTGTAGGTTACTGGAGACAAACGGCGAACCATTTATTACAAACGGTTAACCGATAATATCCAGAAAAGTTACTTCACGCAAGGCCTTAACCATTTAGTGTAAATGGATAACTAATGTTCATCTTGCAGGTCTTTGGAAGTTAACGGCGAAAGGTTAATCCTAAGCGGCAAACCGTTTATTTGAAATCTGGCACAACGATAACTTTGACCAACCAAAATGGTTAACCGTTTAGGGTTAACGGCGAACCGTTTTCTGTTCGACAGTTTGTAACGGCTAGATTTTCAGCTCCAGATATAAATAAGCTCATTCAAATTCAAAGAAAGCTGATCACAACACTACCACAGAGCTTATATCCGAGAATACAATCTTCATAGAGCTTTAAACACATTCTCTCTTCATCTATTCACACATTGGGCATTGATTTGTAATCTTAAATATTGTGTGAGAGAAAAATAATTTGTAATCTTTTACCTTGAGTGATTGTAAGTGTTGGGATACACTTGGGTTAAGAGATTGAGGATAATCTCTTGTTGTAAAGGTTTATTAACACCTTGGAAGTCAAGTGTAAGCATTTGAAGCCTTGGAGGCTTGCTTAATGGAATCCTCAAGCCCGGAAAGCTTGGAAGCGTGGACGTAGGTGAGGTTGGCCGAACCACGTAAAAATCTCTGTGTTTGAATCCCTCTTCCCTTATCTTTTTATATTGTGATCAACTTAATTGTTATTGCTTTGAATTTGGATTATATTTGCATTAAGTTTTTCTTTATAAATTGAATAATTTTTAGAATCCCAATTCACCCCCCCTCTTGGGTTGCATACTTGTATTTCACTATTCCTTATGAATACCGGAACCTTGTGAAGTTGACTGAGCTACTTTTAGGTCATAACCAATTTCAAGGTCCAATTCCCAGTTTGAGAAATTTGACAAGCCTAGTAAGAGTACGTCTCGATAGAAACTATCTAACCGGCAATATATCTGAATCTTTCTATATTTATCCAAACTTAACTTTCATAGACCTTAGCCACAATAACGTTTATGGTGAAATCTCATCTAATTGGGGAAGATGTCCAAAGTTAGGCACTTTAGATTTTTCTATAAATAATATTACTGGCAATATACCTCCTGAAATTGGACACTCATCTCAATTAGGAGTTCTTGATCTTTCCTCAAATCATATTGTTGGCGAGATTCCAACAGAACTTGGCAAGCTAAATTTTTTTATCAAGCTTGTTTTAGCTCAGAATCAGCTTTCTGGACAGCTATCTCCAAAACTCGGGTCACTCATTCAACTCGAGTACCTTGACTTGTCTTCAAATAGATTAAGCAATTCGATCCCAAAAAGTCTTCGCAACTTGGTTAAATTACATTACTTAAATTTGAGTAATAATCAGTTCAGTCGAGGAATTCGAATTAAATTCGAGGAGTTAATTCATCTTTCAGAGTTGAATTTAAGTCATAACTTTCTCGGAGAAGCAATATCATCTCAAATCTGTATTATGCAAAGTTTGGAGAAGCTGAATCTTTCCCACAATAGCCTCTCAGGTCTCATTCCAAGTTGCTTTGAAAAAATACGTGGCTTGTTACGCATTGACATATCCTACAATGAGTTACGAGGTCCAATTCCTAAGAGCATAGCATTCAGAGATACTCCAATAGAAGCACTAAAAGGGAACAAATGATTATGTGGAGACATCAAAGGACTTCCGTCTTGCAAAGCATTAAAGTCAAACAAACAAGCTTTGAGAAAGATCTGGGTTGTTGTGGTATTCCCTTTCTTAAGGATTGTTGCTCTTTTAATTTCTTTGATTGGGCTGTTCTTCAAGTTTCAACGAAGAAAGAATGACTCACAAACACAACAGAGTAGCCCTGTAAATACTCGAGGTTTGCTTTCAGTGTTAACTTTTGAAGGAAAAATTGTCTATAAAGAAATTATTAGAGCAACAAATGACTTTGATGATGAGCACTGCATTGGAAAAGGTGGCCAAGGAAGTGTTTACAAAGCTGAGTTAGCTTCTGGAGAAATCGTTGCAGTCAAGAAATTTCATTCGCCACTCCCAGGTGAGATGACAATTCAGCAAGAATTCTTAAATGAAGTCAAGGCATTGACCGAAATACGGCATCGTAACATTGTGAAATTTTATGGCTTTATTTCACATGTTCGGCACTCGTTTATAGTTTATGAATACTTTGAAATGGGTAGCTTGGCCGTGATCCTGAGCAATGATGCAGCAGCAAAGAATTTAGGATGGACAAGGAGAATGAATGTGATAAAAGGTATAGTTGATGCATTGTCTTACATGCACAATGATTGTATCCCACCAATTGTTCATCGAGATATATCAAGCAAAAATGTGTTGTTAGATTTTGAGAATGAAGCCCATGTTTAGGATTTTGGAATTGCCAAGTTTCTCAAGCCAGACTCATCCAATTGGACAGAACTTGCAGGCACATATGGATATGTTGCACCAGGTATGCAAATTATTATTCAAGCTTGTACAATGTAAAAATAATAATAATATAATAATAATTCTTTTTTATTTTCCCTTTCAGAGCTTGCATACACAATGAAAGTTACTGAAAAGTGTGATGTGTACAGCTTTGGAGTGTTGGCATTGGAAGTGATAAAGGGGAAGCATCCAAGAGATTTTATTTCCTCAATGTCCTTTTCATCTTTGAACTTGAACATAGCACTCGATGAAATGTTGGACCCTCGGCTTCCAACTCCATCGCGCAATGTTCAAGAGAAATTGATATCAATCGTGGAAGTCGCCATTTCATGCTTAGATGAGAATCCTGAATCTAGACAACCAATGCAGAAAGTGTGTCAATTGTTGAAGATCTAGTCAATTGAAGATTTAGTCAGGCTTGTGAATAGCTTATTTTACTAAGTAATCGGTCTGGTCCTTTGAAATCGTTTTCTAGATTTTACCATATCACAAGGGGTAATGCTTGTAAGTCCTGTTGACTAGATGTATCTTTTTCATTTTATGAATAAAATCTTTCCTAACCTCACATGGTTAGAGGTTTAATAATCCAATAGTGTTTGTGATATGTCACTCCAAACCGTTGCTGTTTTCAAACTTTCCTCAATTTCTCTTCTCAGTTCAGTTAAAGCCTATCAACATACTATCACCTAGATGATGAGGTGCTCCATTACAAGAAGCAAAGCTTCTCTTTAAAAGAATTTCAAGTACATCAGATTAGCAAATATGTTGCAATGTCTTCAAAATTTTTATTGTACGTCCTAAATAGGCTGATAATGTTCCTAACTTAACCATTGAATGGTACACGTTGGTACGTTTAACAAAAAACTTAGGAAGTATAACAAAAAGAAAAAAATGAAATAAGAAATGAAGAAAAACGTGATTGTTGTAGTCATGCAATAGAACTGGAATGCAAGAAAATACCAATTAAGAAAACAAAACACCTTAAATTAATGTCTTCATCTCGTATCCTAGATGCTCTTTACATTATTGAACCACAAAACCCACTATTATGCCCCCTCTTCCTGTTAACTTAGCACTTACAATAACCTCTTCGATAATCATCTTCCACCGCTAAATAATTTAAGAAAGCATTAGACACCATTCAGATATACATCTCTGTAAGAAACACATATTTGAAAGTTCTTAAGGAGATCACACAACTACCTAAATGGAGTTTTCCCTCCCAAAAAAGTGAGGTTAGTCACAACTTGGGTTGGGGGAGATGAACAAGTAAGTTAGAACCACCTGAGTGTTGACTGGAACCATGTCAGTCATGGCAAGCAATGCAACGCGAGCTTGCTCTTAACATATCCAGGTGGACAACTGGGCCTGCCAGTTGCTGCTACAAAGGTGGCTTGGGGAAAAGAATTACTGATGAACCATCACATTGTTGTTATCCAAGGCATTTACCAATGTTACATCCATGTGTTCTCCAAAAAACGAAATTGACTGAACTCAATCATTTTAAGTTCTCTTGCTTTGTTGCGCAAAATTCACTCCTGTTCTTACTGCAGCTATTATATTCCTAAGTAACAGCTTTGATGAATAAGATTTGTAGGGGATTTACCTAGTCTATGTCTGCTAGATGAAAAGTTTGAATATTATAAAAATCTAAAAGAAAAACCATGTAGCTTGCTGTATTTTGATAACATATGTATAGACTCTTGACTCCTAGGCTTATCAACAAGAATCACCCAATTGAAAGGAAGGAAAGTTTTTGTAATGTAGACTTACAACACGTTCTCATTTTCTTTGAGATAAATAACTAAAGAAATTGGCAAACGTCACATATTTAAACATCTTTAATAAGCTGTGCATAAATCATTCATTCATTACAGCAAGCAAATTTAATTTAGTAGGAAATTATAATTCATTGGTTAAAGCGATATTGCTTTTGTACCGGTACTGCCGAAAGCATGCTCAGATCTTCTCATTCCTTGCTTCCATCACTCCCTTCCCCTGATTAAGTAAGTTATTTCAAAAAAGAAACCCCGTTGCTTGAAAAGCGTATGTCAACAAGGCCATATAAACGAACATTTACTCAAACCAAACAATTTCTACTCAGAAAAGGCCAGTTACTACCTTTACGAGTAGCTGCCGAGGTGGATTCAGATCCTCAACTGTGATAACACAGACCACATATTGTGAACAGACTTCAAATGCCCATGTCACCCTCCCTCAGAGTTATCTTTTAAAAGCCAACCTCCTTCCTTGCTGATTATCTGCAAGTTTAGGCAAGATGACTGCCTCAAAGTTATCTTAGACTCCTCTATTTGTTTTAGCTTGTTAATGTGCTTTGGCAGACTTTGCAAGAACAGCATGTGCTTGATGGTACATTCTAGAAGTGCATCTACGCTACATTGTTGAACCATATCAAGGGAAAAAAGAATAGTATCAGCATTAAAACATAAACTACTATTGACAAAATACAGATAAAGTAAAAATCATTTGTGAGAAAAAAAAAAAGCAATTACCTTTGCGCTGTTCGGTAAAATTTCTCCCAACTCTTTTACGTCCTCTTGAATCATCTAACGATCTTTGGGCCTTGGTCTAGGGTTCTCACCAGGTTTAAGCCTTTTGCGATTTGATTTAGTTTGTTTCATCGTTTTTCTCGTAACATACAGCCGAGACAGTAGCATTGTGCATTTGTGCTTCACACTTTGACCCTGTTCTACCAGGAACTGATAGGGAACCCATATGTGGAACAATTTTGGGAACAATTTTCTCCTTCATTCTTGCTATAGCCGGACTGAAAAGAATCGGATACAGCAGCCCCTGCCTTTGCCAAGGACTTAGTAAGGACAAATAGCTCCACATGCACTAAGTTAGATATATTAACCTTGCCAGACGAGGCAGAAATAGTGGGAATAGAGGAGCAACCGATCTGTGTCAACATTGTCCTGCAAGAGATATTATCATCTGAGTTCTGCTTCGAGACAGTGTTAGCCCTAGAGATCATAACTTCTAATTAAAAATGCATGGTATATCCTAGAGAATGAAGTGCATGGAAACCTGCACTCACATCAGGAGCATTCATAGACATTGAACTAGTTTCACCCATATGTTATCCATCAGCAAGCGAATGATTCCAGTTTGCGTTTAAGAGCTTATTCTTAAATCGACACCCAAAAAATCAAACAAGTAATCCACTGAAGGTGGTTCCATGCTTCATAATCAAAATCTACCGAAAACGAGATTTTGAAGTCACACATTTCCATAGTCAGATGTTTGGCAGTCGTTAACAAAACCAGGCATTTTCCCACTCAACATATGCTGATCAAGTTGAGTCAGAGGGTTGTTAAGAGTTTGAAACAAATCATCATCTACCCTTCCCTTCCATGAAGCTAGATTATTCGGAGTATGATTAGCATCTAAAAAACTACGTCCTTCGTCACAGCCTTCTGAAAGCATGAAACTGGTGGTTGTATCCACCAGACAGTACAAAGAAACCTCCTCTTCAGATGAATTAGCATTTTAATCGCAGGAGCATGGAGTTGAAAATAGGCTTGTCTGATTACTGATCCCACCATGTAGGTCACCCTTAACAAAATATTTTGTAGGAAGTGTCAAAACTTCCTGCAGCATCTAGAAAGGTTTGAAGAAGCTGCAGCATCTAGCAGGTTTGAAGAAGCTGCAGCATCTAGAAGGTTTGAAGAAGAAAAATGGGCTGGCCGAAATGCTTGAAAAGGAAATGGAAAAAGAAGCAATTTGAAGAAGAAAATGAGGAACACGGTTTTGACAAGGAAAAATTATTATTAATTTAATAGCCATTTTTTGGCTATAAAAGGGAGAGCTCCCCATTTGGTTTAGCATCCAATTCCATCGAGAGAAAGAGTGTTGAGAGGTTATTCAAGAGTTTAATAAACTCTTGAGTGTCTAGTGAGTTAGAGAGTTTGGGTGTATTGGGATTTTGGGTAGTGAGCTAAAATACTACAATACTTGTAACTCATTTTCACTAGTAAAATATTTCCTTCTGTCTTTGCCCGTGGACGTAGGCTAAAAGCCGAACCACGTAATTTCTCGGTGTCCTCTTTTGTGCTTGTTCTTTATTTTCTTCCAGTTTTACTTTAGCTGCGTGTCTGCTTCACCTACCAATTTCCTAACAGTGGTATCAGAGCTATTGGTTGTATTTTTTTGGAGTCAGGAATTGTTCACGTATTCACGTATACGGCGTACGGCACTATTCACGTATACGGCATACGACACTATTCACGTATACGGCGTACGACACTATTCACGTATACGGCGTACGGTACTATTCACGTATACGGTGTACGGTACTATTCACGTATACGGTACTATTCACGTATACAGTACTATTCACGTGAAACGGTGGAAGCGATCCAAGAATTTTGCGGTGGAATAGTGGTGTGAGTAAAGCAAGCGTGGTTACATGTCTAGGAAAGTTCACAAAGGCGATAAGAGCTTGAGTGGGTTTTAAGTGGGACCATTGTGACCCTCTCTTTCCAGGAACTTTCCTGGTGTGCATTCTCACACATACTCACAACTATTCAAGGTGGTACACTAACTTGTGTGCAGTATTTATCAACAAAATGGCGGCAAAGTATGAAATTGAGAAATTTAACGGAAATAATTTTTCGTTGTGGAAAATGAAGATGAAAGCTGTATTGAGAAAAAATAATTGCTTAATTGGAGAAAGGCCCATGGAGATAACTGATGACAAGTGGAACGAGACGACAATGCCATTTCTGATCTACACTTGGCACTTGCGGATGGAGTATTATCCAGTGTGGCAGAGAAAAATACGGCGAAGGAAATATGGGATACTCTCACAAAATTGTACGAGGCCAAGTCACTACACAATAAAATCTTCTTGAAGAGAAAACTCTATACTCTTCGAATGGCGGAATCTACAATGGTGACCGACCACATCAACACATTGAAGACTCTATTTTCACAACTCACAACGTTGGGTCATAATATAGAGGAAAATGAACGTGCAGAGCTTCTACTTCAAAGTCTACCAGATTCGTATGATCAACTCATCATCAACCTGACAAACAACAATCCAGTGGAGAGTCTAGTTTTCGACGATGTTGCAGCCTCTGTATTAAATGAGGAGAGCAGGCGGAAAAACAAGGAAAACAGACAAGCAAGTTCGCAGCAAGCGCTATCGATGACGCAGAGGAGATCAACGTGGCCCCAGTGGGAGTCAAAATCATGGTAGATCAAAATCCAGAAGTAAGAAGAATGTTAAATGCTACAACTGTGGCAAGAAAGGGCACGTCAAGAAAGAGTGTTGGAGTAACCAGAAGAGAAGAGAGGGCAAAGAACCTGAGTCATCAAATGCTCAGGGGTGTGTAGCAAGTACCTCGGATGATGGCGAAATACTGAGGCAACAAGCTTAAGGCGTAAAACAATTGTCGATGTCCGCTTATAGACTCAGAGCTACGGCACATGACCTCTCGGAGAGAATGGTTCCACACATATGAACCTATCTCGGGAGGATCGTATATATGGGTAATGATCATGCCTTGGAGATCGCTGGTATTGGTACTATCAAAATAAAAATGTTTGATGGTACAATTCGCACAATTGGAGAGGTACGACATGTCAATGGCCTGAAGAAAAATCTATTGTCTTTGGGACAAATGGATAGTCATGGGTACAAAACTCATGTGGAGAATGGAATAATGAAGATCGTTAAAGGCGCGCTTGTATTGATGAAGGCAGAAAAGATCGGTGCTAATCTATTCATGCTTAAAGGAGAAACACTACAGGAGGCTGATGCGTGTGTCGCATCAAATGGAGAAGAGTCAACGATAATGTGGCATCTCAAACTTGGCCACATGTCAGAACAAGGCTTGAAGATTCTCTCTGAGCGAAAATTGCTTCCGGGGCTCAAATCGGTAAGTTTACCATTTTGCGAGCATTGTGTTACAAGTAAGCAGCATAGATTAAAATTCAGTAGATCTATTGCTAGAAGTAAATGCATTCTAGACTTGATTCATTCTGATGTTTGGGAATCACCGGATATATCCATGGGAGGTGCAAAGTACATGGTGACTTTCATTGATGATTATTCCAGAAGATGTTGGGTGTATCCAATTAAGAAAAAGTCAGATGTATTTTCAGTGTTTAAAGAATACAAAGCGCGGGTGGAACTTGAATCTGGTAAAAAGATCAAGTGCTTAAGGACGGATAATGGTGGAGAGTATACAGACGGCGAGTTTCTTGCTTTCTGTAAGCAAGAAGGTATTCAGAGGCAGTTCACGGTGGCATACACTCCTCAACAAAACGGAGTGGCAGAGCGGATGAACAGAACTCTTACAGAAAGAATAAGAGCTGTCTACCCAATTCATTCTGTTATATAGTAAATCGATCGCCATCTATTTGAAGGCGATGGAAATGGACTGAAAGCCGGTGATTATTCCTACCTACATGCATTTGGATGTCCTGTGTACGTGATGTACAATGCCCAAGAAAGAACAAAGCTGGATGCAAAATCTAGAAGATGTATCTTCTTGGGGTATGCTGATGGAGTAAAGGGGTATCGTCTGTGGGATCCCACTTCCCACAAGATCGTCATCAGCAGAGATGTTATCTTTATAGAAGATCAACTGCAAAGGAGAGATGAAGATGATAGCAGTATAAAAGAAAAGTCAGAGACTATACCGGTATATGTGGAAAATAATCCAGAAGATCTGATTCTTCAAGCGGCACGAGCACGAGGAACAAGAACCAGTCGAATCCGAGGCTCCAGAAGTTCGTCGGTCAACTCGTGAAAGACGACCGCCAACGTGGCACTCGGAGTATGTCACAGAGATCAACGTTGCATCGTCTTCTAAGAGGATGGAGAGCCTTCAACTTTCCATGAAGCTTTAAACTCGATATTGCTTTGTGGATGACAGCAATGCAGGAAGAAATTGAAGCTTTACACAAGAACAAGACATGGGAACTTGTACCACTACCACGTGGAAGAAAAGCCATTGGAAACAAATGGGTCTACAAGATCAAACGTGATGGCAATGACCAAGTGGAGCGGTATCGTGCGAGATTGGTGGTGAAAGGATATGCTCAGAAAGAAGGTATTGACTTCAACGAGATATTTTCTCCGGTGGTTCGACTCACAACAGTCAGAATAGTCTTGGCGATGTGTGCTACATTTGATCTACATCTTGAGCAGTTAGATGTGAAAACTGCATTTCTTCATGGAGAACTTGAAGAAGAAATATATATGCTCCAACCAGAAGGTTTTGCAGAAATAGGAAAAGAGAACTTGGTTTGCAGATTGAACAAATCTCTATACGGTCTCAAAGCGAGGTGTTGGTATAAGAGATTTGATTCCTTCATTATGAGCCTTGGATACAACAGACTCAGTTCAGACCATTGTGCATATTACAAGAGGTTTGAAGATAATGATTTCATCATTTTGCTGTTGTATGTGGATGACATGTTGGTAGCAGGTCCCAACAAAGATCGAATCCAAGAATTGAAGGCACAGTTGGCTAGGGAGTTTGAAATGAAGGACTTGGGACCAGCAAACAAGATTCTAGGGATGCAAATTCACCGAGACAGAAATAACAGGAAGATTTGGCTTTCACAGAAGAATTACTTGAAGAAAATCTTGCGGCGCTTCAACATGCAAGATTGTAAGTCAATTTCTACCCCACTTCCTGTTAATTTCAAATTATCCTCAAGTATGTGTCCTAGCAATGAAGCAGAGAGGAAGGAGATGTCTCGAGTACCGTATGCATCAGCAGTGGGAAGTTTAATGTTCGCTATGATATGTACAAGACCGGACATTGCACAAGCGAGTCGATACATGGCGAATCCGGTGAGAGCATTGGATAATGAAGAGGATTTGAGATACATCAGAGTAACCTCAGATGTTGCATTATGTTATGGAGGATCGAGTTTCTTGTGGGCTATGTGGATTGATTTTGCAGGAGACCTTGATAAAAGGAAATCCACTGGTTATGTGTTTGCAGTATGGGTTTCTGCACCGTTGTGGCATTATCTACAACAGAGTACATGGCCTACAAGCTTGCAAGGAAGCTATTTGGATACAAAGGTTATTGGAGGAGCTCAGCACAAACGAAAATTCCTGTGTTTTGTGTGAGTGCCTTGCACATTGCAAGGAATCCACCTTTCATTCCGTGACAAAACACATAGAGTCCAGATCACTTCGTTCGTGAAGTAGTGGAAGATGGAAGTGTGGATTTAAAATCCATACGAAGGAGAACCTAGCAGATGTTTGACCAAGCCGATAAATACCGATAAGTTTGTCGGAGTAGATCCTCTTGTGGCCTAAACGTAGGCAACATGATTATGGCGAATAGGATGGTGTGGAGATTGATTGTTTTTCAATCTAATCTCCAAGTGGGAGAATGTCAAAACTTAAGATCTAGAAAGGTTTGAAAAAGATCTAGAGTTTGAAGAAGACATCTAAGGTTTGAAGAAGAAAAATGGGCCGAAATGCTTGAAAAGGAAATGGAAAAAGAAGCAATTTGAAGAAGAAAATGAGGAACACGGTTTTGACAAGGAAAAATTATTATTAATTTAATAGCCATTTTTGGCTATAAAAGGAGAGCTCCCATTTGGTTTTGCATCTAATTCCATCGAGAGAAAGAGTGTTGAGAGGTTATTCAAGAGTTTAATAAACTCTTGAGTGTCTAGTGAGTTAGAGAGTTTGGGTGTATTGGGGTTTTGGGAAGTGAGCTAAAATACTACAATACTTGTAACTCATTTTCACTAGTAAAATATTTCCTTCTGTCTTCGCCCGTGGATGTAGGCTAAAAGCCGAACCACGTAATTTTCTGGTGTCCTCTATTGTGCTTGTTCTTTATTATTCTTCCAATTTTACTTTAGCTGCGTGTCTGCTTCACCCACCAATTTCCTAACAGGAAGCAAACCTCTGACCAAGCACATAGTGGAAGTGATAAATGTCAACAAAAATTACCAGCACCATACACAGTATAAAGAGAAATCATGCATTTGGTACAGAGCAAATAAATGAATAAGTTTGAAAGCGAACGGAGAGAAAGTTCAAGCTTTAAAATACATAAATTTTGGTAATGATGGACTGAATTCTTAATATAAAGCATTCACAAAACTAACATAATTCCTCGATTTCCCATCGTAGAGAACACTAACAGTCCAATAGAAAGCGAACGCTAAACAAACTCAGGGTACTAATAAGAAAGTGAATTGCAAGCACCCATCACAAATTGGAAGATGTTAAAAGCTAATGCTCTTGTGAAACACAAAAATCTGAAGACAATCAGAGCAGAAAATCAAATATAAAAGAGATGAAATGAGAAATAAAAAAACTAACCACTTTAAGAAGAAGACTCGTTAGCTGAAGTTTACTTAATGCTAGTTGAGTTCTGACCAACTATGTCACTGACCGCTGACAGCACTGCAGCAGTTATTGCCTGCATTGGGTAATAAATATTCAAGCTTTCCAGAACTTTCTCAGCCACCGAGCAGAAAAATTATACACCAAAAAGAAAAATCCATAATAGAGATTAAACAAAACAACAAAACAAATAAGAAAGTAGGGCGTTGCTGAATCTGCGTCAATTACTGTTGCAATATTTCTTTGCAGCTGATCCCATTTTTTTTGCACGGACGATAATAAAATGTCTTCCATAAAATAAAGACCTGCCCCCATTAGTGTTTGAGATCTCACATAGTGTTTGAGATCTCACATAACTAAGGAAAAGTGACAGATTCTTAAATAACTATGAAAAATATCTAACAAAAAATGGAACAAATAGCCAACAACAAAAAGATGCATAAGATAATTGTTAGAATGACTGAGGACATCCAATTGTATATAGTTAGGAACAGTTAGATAAAAGCAAAAAAAAAAAACTCCATTTGAATTGAAAAATATCCTTAAAATCACTTTTTGTAAAACGAGCTATATGGGAAAGAAAAGACCCCATTTTCCATTTCCTGTAAACGAATGATAAAAAACATAATAGAATCTTTAGCAGGCGCAACATCATCCTGAATACAACTCGAATTTGCAAAGCAATTAACTAGTAATGGTTACTAGACATTTCAGATTCTTGAGCCCCATCAGCAAGAACAAAATGCTCTTGAACCTCATCTAAATATATAATATGCGCAGTAGATTTCTCTTCTATGTAGAACAGAAATTGAATAATACCTATGCTTAACAACTGAAGAAGAGTGAAAATTTAACAATAACAGGGCAAACAAATGTTCTGAATGGAGGAGCCAGTGATAGGCTGAGAGTTGCCCCTTGTGAATGATTATGTCCAAAATCAGCTACTTAAACTAACTGGTATACCTGAACATTTGGACCAGCTTCAAATTAAAATCTAACAAGATAAGTTCCTATAAAATTTTCAAGAAAATGGCCATTTAACGTATCGATTCTGCAGTCAAAGTGCCACCACAAATGTGACAAAAATGAGAACTAAAATTTTCAAGAAACTTTGAATAGTTTTTCTATCATCATTTTAAGTGAGGCCTATTGAGTAGCTCTTAAATTATAGTTGTTATGAAAAAAAAAAATAAAGATGTAATTATGTATAATAATTATAAATTTTAAATAATAATTTTAAAAATTAGTAAAGATATAATTAAATTTTATTATACAAGTGTAAAATTAAATTAATTTAACTTTCAGACTACAATAACTAATGTTTACTAAATATTTTAGTTTTATAACTTTTACCCAACCTCAATCCAAATTGGGCCAAAAATTTAAAAAACAACGACATCTCCACGTAAATATGCAAAAAATGAGCGCCAAACCTCGAAATACCACTTTTTTTGGTTCTGAGCAGCTTAACCTTGCTACTCCCAATCAACATCCTTCTGCCCGTTCACATTGCCATCATAGATTCATAATGGAATACAATAATTGTTATTCTTTTTAGGAAATTTTCATTTCGAAGAAATTAGCGAAAGAATTTCTGTGAAAACACCAAATGCATCACCTTTTGGACAACAGCATCAACATTATCTTTTAGCGTAATACCAAAACGAATTGCCAAAAAGTGACCATTTGAAACCACCACATCATGATAATAGTAAATTATGTGATAATTCTTCATCTCATTAAGTTATACTAGCATTTTATCACATAACAATATGAGTTTTGTAATTACTGCTATCTCAGTTTCACATACAAATTAATAGTATTCGACAGAGAAATATGATCTGTGTCGTGATTATGTATTCTATGTGTACAGGTTGTTACTTACAACATGTCACTCAATTTGTTTTTCTTTTTTTAAATGGAACGAGTCATTCATTACATTAGTATTAATTTAACATACATAACCCTTATTTAAATTTCCTCGTCAATCCCCGTGCAATGAATTTTATAGAACTAACGTCGACATTTTGTAATGAACGTCATAGTCTTTGGTAGATAATCGTTGAAGCTAAAAGAAGCATATAATTCGAGGTCTGATTTGACAGAACAATTGCATTATTAACCCTTTTAATTAGTTAAACAATACAAAATTCAATATTATAAGTCAACAAATTATCGATGTATAATTTTTTTTTCCCAACTATAAAAACGGAATACATTGATTCATCAATCAATTTTATAAACAGCAATCAAAGTCAAAAAATTTGAATAAGAAAATAATTTTTAATCTTTTCTATTAGTTCTTAAAATTTTTATTTTACATTACGCAAATCTTTTCCATTATTTATAAGTTTCCAATACAAATATACGACCTGCTAATGTCATGGTTTATGCATTTTACTTCACAAGTTTGTTTGTGATTTTATGTACACAACTTGTCAGTCACTTAATCTTTCACATAATCTAAATTTGAGCCATCATTTAATAAGAGATTTCTTAAGTTATTAAATTAAGAGATAAACTAAAAGATATATAAAACACAAACTCTAATATATTGTATTAGAGTATGTGCTTTTTTTGTAATCTAATTTATTTGTTAATAACTTAAGAGAATTCTCATTGTAACATTACTTTTTAACTTGATCATAGTCTCTATGATAGTTAATTACTTTATTTTGCTCTTGCCGTGAGGGATAAATTTTCCTTAAAAGTTTTTGAAGTTTGGACTAACTATTCAGTTAGTCCATAAGAACTAAAAGAAAAATAAATGGACTACAAAACATTGGTAGAGATTACGTATTCTACATCACAAGTTGCTTGTTGTTTATTTGCACAACTTGTCACACTTAATTATTATTATTTTTTAATAGAATGCGTCGTATTAAATTTCTGTTGTAAGATAAAATCATGGGTCCGCCTCGGACCATCTCAATTTAGATCCAAAATTTTTGCTTATTGTTTATCATTTATATATTTATTATATCGAAGCAGTTGTATGTTTATCAAAGTGACATTATTATGACAAATGGGTATTGAAAGGCACAGTTTGCTGCTTGATTTGGAATTGATCGACTATTCTATTTACCGACACAGCCATGACGTTTGGACAGATAATGCCCAGTAAACAAATTGGTTAGTCGCTCAAGGTCCAAAAAGGCAAACGTCAATTTTGTCCATTAATCTTTGTGGAAAAACTTTTGGGTGTTGACTTTATTGACCTCCTTAACTGATGGGAGAATTACAAATGCATCCATTTCATTTTCTGGATAACTGATTGAAAATGCAGTCTCTAATTGTGGTTTTGATTTCGCAAAATTAAGGTTAAATGGAACAAAGGATGTCCGTTAAAAATTTTTTTGACTATAAAAAATAATTTTGTAGATTTTTTTATTATAAGTCAACAAATTTTTGACGTATACTTCTTTTTCCCAGCTATAAAAAAGGAATACATTGGTTCGCCAATCATTTTTTAAGCAACAAATAGATTAAAAAAATTAGAAAAGAAAAGGAAAAAAGACATCTATGCCCGTAGGTTTGAGAAAATTGTCACCAACACCACTCTAACCTTTTAAAAGGGGGTACTAAGACTCCTTTTTTTTACCATTATACCCTTTAAAAAATTGAATTTAAATTTTTAATAAATAGAAATATTCTATAAATAAGGTAATCTATGCAATAGACTAAGAATATTAAAATAATTTAATAAATTTAAATATGTAAATTGTTATATTATTTAATAATATTTTTTATTTATTTTAGATATTTTAAATAAATATTTACGTTAAATATATTCTACAATAAAAAAATCTCACATACTGATGTTATTTTTATTTTACATAATATTCAAAATAATTTAAATTGTAACACACTTGTTTTAATATTATGATTCTATTTATTATAAAATTTATTTTATATAATAAAATATATCTAATAGATTGTAAAATATTAAAAAAAATTGAAGTATTGAAATTATTTTACAATGTATATATTTTTACATTTATTTTAGTGTTATATTTCAATTTATTATAAAATATTAGAGTTGATTTTTTTTTTTAGATAATAGAGGTAAATGATATTATAGTAAAAAAAAGGGTCTTGGTGTCCCTTTTTAAAAACGGGTGTTGGTGATAATTTTTCTAAACTTTGGGAGTGTAGATGTTTTTTTCTAAGAAAATAAGTATTCTTTTATCTTTTTAAAAATTGTCAGATTTTTTATTTTGCAGTACGCAACTCTTTTCCATTATTTATAAATTTTCGATATAGATATAGGACCTATCATTGTTTTTGTATTTTTCGTCACAAATTTGTTTATTGTTTTATGTACGTACACAACTTGTCAGTCATTTAATTTTTTACACAATCTAAATTGTAGTTATTATCTAATAAGAGATTCTTTAAGTAATTAAGTTAAGGAACAAACTAAAAGGCAAGTAAAACACGCACTCTAATATAATGCATTTTATCATGTGAATGAGTATTTTTCTTGCATTTTAACTTATCACTTAATTTAATAACTTAAGGGATCCCTTTGTGATGGGTAAATGAATTTCTTTTGCTCTTTCTATGAAGGATAAATTTTTCTTAAAAGTTCTTAAAATTTGGGTTATATATTCAGTTAGTCCATGAGAACTAGAAGAAAAGTATCTGGACTACAAAACATTGATAGCAAAAAGACCTGTTGTGGATTATGTATTCTATGTCACAAGTTGGTTGTTGTTTATGTGCACAACTTAACATACTTTTTTTTCAATTTTTTAATGGAACACATCATATTATATTTCCTCGTCGATACTCGTCCACCAATTTTTATAAAAAAAAATATTAAGAATCTTAATAGTAACACAACGACGGTAAAAAGAACGATAAAATCTTACATTAATATAATGTTATTTAACAAATAATATTAATTTTTTACTTAACACAACAATACCATATGATTTTATAATTTTTTTTATCATCATTATATCAGATCCTTCTATTCAAATTCAGAACTGATTTTCAGTACTCAATTTTTTTTTTTTAAAGAACTGACAGGTTGGCGCTTTGTAATGTCGTGACGGCTTATATTCTTTGTGGTTATTCGTTGAAGCTAAAAGCAGCATGTATAATTACGGGGCTGATCTGACTGTTCACTCCATTAGTTAAGCTATATAAAGTCTGAGTGGCAACACATTTGGACCAACTATTTTCTTATCTATAATATTATATACACAAGCTGCCATGCACATTGATAAAAGATTTGAAATGTGTCGTACTACTCAATTTTTTTCCTTAGCATATCGCTCACCTTTCGCAACAGAATTAATTTAACAAATTAACATAACCAATAGAATTTCTTCGTCAATCGTCGTGCGTTGATTTTTAGAACTAACGTTGACATCTTGGAATTTAATGCTGTGACGGGTCATATTCTTGGTAGATATCCGTTGAAGCCAAAAGAAGCATATAATTAAAGGTTTGATTGGACAGAAAAGTACTATTTAGTAGGGATGGCAAAAATCTTCATGGGGACAGATATCTTCGGGGATTTTTTCCATTTAGGGAGGGTATGAGAATAATTTCATACCCAATTTCTTATTCGGGGAAGGGACGGAGAATTTTTTTTACCCAATTTCTTATTCGGGGAGGGGACGAGGATGAGGTGGAATCCTCATCCCCTACCCATTTCCCCATTTTAATTTTTAATTTAATTTTTATTTTTTAAAATTACTAATAAATAAATAATAAAATTTAAATTATAAAATTATAAGTACTGGTAAAAATAAAAAAAATCAAAATATTTATATTATTAAACTTTTAGGCCTAATTAACTAATTAAAGTCCTAAATTTTTATTTAGGACATTAAAAAGACCAGACAGATTCTATTAGCCCAAAACTTTTTTTTTAATTTTAATATTCATTAAATATTTTAAACTTAAATCTATTTTTTATTTATTTTTAGATGTTATAATTGCTCACAGCAAATCACAATTTTAATATCTAATCTAATCTAATATTTGCTCTTGATTTGCTTCGATTTAACTATTGTACTGTAAAGAGAATAGTTCACATTTATAAAGTGCCCACGCCACCATTGAAAAGTTAATTTTGAATCTAAATTTGATTTTATTTGTAATAATTTTGTATTAGGCTATTAATTTGTTCATGATAGCTTGTATCGCTGCATTACTTACTAATTTAATGTATGTGACTTTTGTAATGGATATTAATGTAAGATATATTTCGAACTTTACTTTTATTTGAATTTTTTATTTTAATATGATTAACTCAAAATCGAAAAAAAATGTATTAGTTATTCGAGGATCGGGGACCCTCGGGAATCCCCTGTTATTATTCAGAGAGGGAATGAAGATTCTCTTAAATAATTTTGACGGAAATGGGGAGGGAACGGAGATATACGTAAAATATCAGGGATGGGTACGGGGAGATTGATCCCCTCCCCTCCCCTCTCCCATTGCCATCTCTACTATTTAGTCTCCAATAACTAGTTAAGATATATAAAATCCAAATGGCAACACACATGGACCAATTAATGTTGCTCGCCTACTTAACCGGTCTTAACACAGCTGCCATGCATTGACTTTTCGACGTCTCGGTGGACAACTCGTTTGCCATTCATTCCAAAGAAGCATATATACAATTAATAAGGCCGCAGTTGACAAATAACAAACAAAATTAATGAAAAACCAATTGTTTTTCTCTAACAACAACTAGTCTATTTTAGAGGCGTTGCCTACCTCACGTCATTGATTCTATTAACTCATTTGCTCTCTTGTATAGTTACTATAAATTCGGTTTTCAGTCTATTTCTTTGTAGATTTGATCATTCTTAGATGTTTATTTCTATCGGCCTTGTCCAGCTAATCTTCAATTCTTCTTGCTCTCATCTTTAATTGTTCTTTACTGTTTTTATAATTATCAAGTTGTAGTTGATCTTCTATTACGCAATGGTGTTACAAAACATGAAAATTAGTTTAGTAATTTTCTCACTCTTTTTCTTTATTCTATTTCCCATTTTAGATTTCCCACTCATTGTTTATTCTGATTCTACTGAAGAAGCCCACGCTCTTCTCAAATGGAAAACTAGCCTACAAAATCATAATAAAGGATCCCTCCTGCCTTCATGGACTCTCAATAATGCCACCAAAACAAGCCCGTGTGCGTGGTTTGGAATTCATTGCAACCATGTTGGAAGAGTCAATAGTATTAACCTCACAAGTGTAGGTTTAAAAGGTACGCTTCATGATTTCTCATTCTCATCATTTCCTCATCTTGCGTATCTCGATCTTAAAGTCAATCAAATCTTTGGAATCATTACTCCTCAAATTGGTAACATTTCAAAACTCAAGTTCCTTGACTTATCATCCAATTCGTTTTCTGGTACCATTCCGCCTCAAATTGGGAACCTTTCTATGCTTAAGTTCCTTTATTTATCTGCTAATCAATTTTCTAGAAGAATACCACCACAAATTGGCCACCTAAGTTATCTCAAGGCCCTTCACTTGTTTGAGAATCAGCTAAGTGGCTTGATTCCTCATGAAGTAGGGGGGTTAAGCTCTCTAAACGAACTTGCTTTGAACTCAAACTTTTTGAAAGGTTCAATCCCTCCTTCTTTGGGTAACTTGACTAACTTAGCTATCTTGTTTCTTCATAATAATTCACTTTCTGGTTCAATTCCAAGTGAAATAGGAAACTTGAAGCCTCTTTCTGATCTAGAATTGAGCAATAATAAACTCAATGGCTCAATCCCTCCATCCTTGGGCAATTTGAGCAACTTAGCTACCTTGTATCTTTATAACAATTCACTTTCTGACTCAATTCCAAGTGAATTGGGAAACTTGAGGTCTCTTTCCATCCTTAGTTTGGGGTACAATAAACTCAGTGGCTCAATCCCTCATTCTTTAGGTAACCTAACCAACTTGGCTACCTTGTATATTTATAACAATTCACTTTCTGGCTCAATTCCAGGTGAAATAGGAAACTTGAAGTCTCTTTCTGATCTAGAATTGAGCAATAATAAACTCAGTGGCTCAATCCCTCCATCTTTGGGCAATTTAAGCAATTTAGCTACCTTGTATCTTTATAAGAATTCACTTTCTGGCTCAATTCCAGGTGAAATAGGAAACTTGAAGTCTTTTTCCGATCTAGAATTGAACAATAATAAACTCAGTGGCTCAATCCCTCCATCTTTAGGCAATTTGAGCAATTTAGCTTCCTTGTATCTTCATAGCAATTCACTTTCTGACTCAATTCCAAGTGAATTGGGAAACTTGAGGTCTCTTTCCATCCTTAGTTTGGGGTACAATAAACTCAGTGGCACAATCCCTCATTCTTTAGGTAACCTAACCAACTTGACTACCTTGTATATTCCTACCAATTCACTTTCTGGCTCAATTCCAGGTGAAATAGGAAACTTGAAGTCTCTTTTCGCTCTAGATTTGGGACAGAATAAACTCAGTGGCTCAGTTCCTGTTTCTTTGAGTAACTTGACTAACTTGGCTTACTTGCGTTTGTATAATAATTCACTTTCTGGTGCTATTCCTGAAGAATATCAAAACCTTATGAAGTTGATTGTGCTACTTTTAGGTTATAACCAATTTCGAGGTCCAATTCCCAATTTGAGAAATTTGACAAGCCTAATAAGAGTACGTCTCAATAGAAACTATCTAACCGGCAATATATCTGAATCTTTCTATATTTATCCAAACTTAACTTTCATCGATCTTAGCCATAATAACTTTTATGGTGAAATCTCATCTGATTGGGGAAGATGCCCAAAGTTAAGCACTTTAGATTTTTCTATAAATAATATTACTGGCAATATACCTCCTGAAATTGGACACTCATCTCAATTAGGAGTTCTTGATCTTTCATCAAATCATATTGTTGGTGAGATTCCAACAGAACTTGGCAAGCTTAATTTTTTGATCAAGCTCATTTTGGCTCAAAATCAGCTTTCTGGACAATTATCTCCAAAACTCGGGTCACTCGTTCAACTCGAGCGCCTTGACTTATCTTCAAATAGATTAAGCAATTCGATCCCAAAAAGTCTTGGCAACTTGGTCAAATTGTATTACTTAAATTTGAGCAATAATCAGTTCAATCGAGGAATTCCAATTACATTGGAGGAGTTAATTCATCTTTCAGAGTTGGATTTGAGTCATAACTTTCTCGGAGAAGCAATACCATCTCAAATCTGCATTATGCAAAGTTTAGAGAAGCTGAACCTTTCCCACAATAGCCTCTCCGGTCTCATTCCAAATTGCTTTGAAAAAATGCATGGCTTGCTACGCATTGACATATCCTTCAATGAGTTACGAGGTCAAATTCCTAACAGCACAGCATTCAGAGATGCTCCAATAGAAGCACTACAAGGGAACAAAGGATTATGTGGAGACATCAAAGGACTTCCATCTTGCAAAGCATTAAAGTCAAACAAACACGCTTTGAGAAAGATCTGGGTTGTTGTGGTATTCCCTTTCTTAGGGACTATTGCTATTTTGATTTCTTTGATTGGATTGTTCTTTATTTTCCAAAGAAGGAAAAATGCCTTACAAACACTACAGAGTAGCCCTAAAGGCACTCAAGGATTGCTTTCAGTGTTAACATTTGAAGGAAAAATCGTGTACGAAGAAATCATTAGGGCAACGAATGGTTTTGATGATGAGCACTGCATTGGAAAAGGTGGACAAGGAAGTGTATACAAAGCTAATCTACCTTCTGGAGAAATCATTGCAGTCAAGAAATTTCATTCGTCACTCCCAGGTGAGATGACA